>CM021733.1:6046686-6274683 GCA_011075105.1 Heteronetta atricapilla
CTTCCTTCCTTCCTTTCTTCCTTCCTTCCTTCCTTCCTTCCTTCCTTCCTTCCTTCCTTCCTTCCTTCCTTCCTTCCTTCCTTCCTACCTTCCTTCCTTCCTTCCTTCCTTCCTTCCTTTCTTCCTTCTTTCCTTCCTTTCTTCCTTCCTTCCTTCCTTTCTTCCTTCCTTCCTTCCTTCCTTCCTTCCTTTCTTCCTTCTTTCCTTCCTTTCTTCCTTCCTTCCTTCCTTCCTTCCTTCCTTCCTTCCTTCCTTCCTTCCTTCCTTCCTCCCTTCCTTCCTTCCTTTCTTCCTCCCTCCCTCTCTCCCTCCCTCCCTTCCTTTCTTCCTTCCTTTCGTCCTTCCGTCCTTCTGTCCTTCTGTCCTTCCGTCCTTCCATCTTTCCTTCTGTCCTTCCTTCTCGCCTTCCTGCCTTCCCTCCTTCCTTCTTTTCTTTCCTGGGTCCAAGCAAGAAGCTGCTCATGCCATGAGTTTCCATGGATTTGCCCATAGGCCTTTAGTAGGTGGCCGATAGTGCTCCCAGGTGGTTATGGTCTTTAGGCAATAAATCCTAGTGCTCAGACCCCTACTCCAAGGTAGGGGGAAGGGGAGAGCATACTTAATGACTCATTGCTTTTCCTCTGAAGTGGGTGTAAGTGACACAATGATGGTTTTGGAGTTGGCTTTGGGTTTGGTAACTTCTTGCACAGGGACACCCAGGGCTCTCCTAATAATTCTGTGTTGGCGCAGGAGGCAGCCTGTCCTGACAGGCCATCTCCCTGTCCACCAGTACTCTGTTTGCTAGCCAAGGCCAAGTGCTCATCAGCAGTGAAGGAAGGAGCCTTCTCAGCAGCCCAGACATGGCACATACCTTACCTAGTCAAGCTTCACTGCCTCAATTACATTAATTTGTTCCTGATCTAATGCTCCCAGCTCTGCAGTTCAGTATGTTTATTAATTCTAGCAACAAGCCTTCACATGAATTTAGTTGTTACACTGGGATACAATAAGGTGAAGATATATGGCTTCTACTCCAATCTCCATACCCATGCTATAAAACATTGTATTTGTTGCGCTTGTGTTATTTGTGAGCTTGTATTAGTGCTTAGCTTAAGGCCTATTGAAATGTCCTGGAAATACAATCGACTCTTTAAGCTTTGGGGTATATTTTTAATTCTTGATCCTGTTTAGAGTCAGAGGAGGTTTGGAGCAGGAAAGCTTGCCAAAGACGAGGATTCCTATAGCACCAGAAATTTCACTAACCTACCTAAAATAACTAGGAGAAATCTAGTGGATGATCTTACTCCTGACATTAATCAACTTCTTACCAAGGACTGATGGGTTGGTCTGTTGTTCTCCTCCTCAGAGAATGCTATGCGTTCCTCAGAAGATGACATGGGTTATGATGGAGACAGGTAGCTGGACGGGGCAGGCTGATGTTGTGATGCTGCCCAGGAAGTGCCACGTTGCGGTAGAAAGTTCTCTTTCTGAGAACTTGCCCCCTTTTACCAAAGGGGGAAATTATTTGGTATTGCTGAACAGGGGAAATCTCTGCTTTCAAATAATACTTATTAAATACGAATAAATATCAACCATTTTCATTGTGGATAAAAATCTATAGTTAGACAAGGATCTACTAAGACATGAAATTTATGAGCTAGAATTTGCTACCACTTGGTTCATAAGAAAGACTTCGTTGCTTCAGCAGAAGTGAGATCAAATCCTCTGAGAAAAGGCCTGCAGGAGTTTCTTTTTCACCTTAGCTTGACAGGGGAAGGATCTTTAGAGTTTTTCACTGCAATGGGAGAGCCTAGTTCCAGCCTCTTATGCTGAGTCCTCAGAAGAGATCTGCTGATTTTAAATGCTTCCCTCAATGAACCCAGTGATGGTTTAGTTCACTCAGCCCAAAGCACTTCCTTGCTTTCCAGCAGTGAAGAAAAAAGAGGAGAGTACAGAGCACTTCCTCGCAAGCTGGCTTTACTTTCTTAAGTACAGAATTCATCTAAAAGTAATTTTCCACATTTGCCAATATCAGCCACAGATGCAGCTGTTTCCATATGCCAGGACAAAGTTGTAAATCATGGCCTCTATTTCTGAGGTGCCTAAAATGCTGAGAGTGAAGCTAAGGCTGCCTCACAGACTGCTGCCAGTTGTCTACCTGGCATTGATGATGGTTTGTGTTCATCTAGGGCCTGTCTGAAGTTTCTGATAGTGATTACCCTCAATGTCTAATGAAACCCGAGAATGTAATTAGTCTTTTTTGTGACTCTGCTATTCTGCGTTACTTAACCTGGATTCCAGGCAGCTTCATGGCAAGGAATGGAGAATGTAGGGAAAAGGGAAGAAAATAATTTGTCAGCCTGTTGTTGTTCCTCTCTGCATCTGGGCTTTGAACAGAAGCAGGGCAGAACACAAAACCTCACTAACAGCTGCAGGGCTCCTCTCCCAAGGAGAGGGGGGACTGCCAGTCCTGCCCCATCTCCCTGCCTGCTGCCTGCTTCCCCCTCTGCTGCCCCACAGGGTTCCAGCACCAGCTCCTGCAGCAGTCTGCACATGCTGCGGCAGCTGAGAGCAAATCCCCAAGGCAGAGGGCTTCGATGCATCAAATATTAAGATGGATACTGCAGTATGCCCTCCCTGCTTTACTCCTACCTGCATTCAACACAGAGTTGAATGAGAGGCTCCTTCTCAGCCTCTTCACCGCAACCTTGGAAGCAGCATTTGCAGGAAGGATTTGTGGGTCTGGCTGTGAGCAGTGGGAGAGGGTAAAGGCGCCTGGCTGCTGGTGGGGCTGCTGGGGAGCCGAGGAGCCCCAAGGGCAGCTCAGGAGCTGGCTGTGATTACAAGTGCAAGTTAATCAAGGCAGACTGCAACAGCCATCAGCACAGCTCATGGGCCTGCCACCCTTTGGGGTGAGTCTCTGCATGGCCTGTATTCAACCCCCAGCCTGACAAGGCAGCTCCCAGCAAAGGAGGGTCAAGAAATTCAGCAAACACACCATGATTAATCAATACAGAGCCTAAGCTAGCAGTGAGAACAGGTAGGTGCTGCAGGCAATGGGCAGGCTGATGTAGGGTTTGCAGTATATCCCTCTGAGGAGGAGGGTGCTCCTTTTTCTTTGGCAGTCATCCAGGTCCAGGAATGTAATAAACTCCACAAATAGATTATTTTTCTTTAAAAATAGAGCACGCCCCTCCCACAAGCTCCTTAAATAAATCTCTTGCTCCTGTTCTTCTCTTGAGCTCAAGGTCACTTGGAAGTGCAGCTCTTTCTCTAGCACATAGGTAGCTCATCACACAAGGGAGGAGGGCAGAGAGCCTGAGGGCTGTGACCACGGCCATGCTTGCTGTCTGTGCCCATTGCACGTCTTACCTGGGCTAAGGGCTAAGCCTGGGGCACTTCAGACAATGGTTTGGCTATCAGTCACTGGCCTCCATGCTTACAGGGACTGAAATACAGTTACACAGTTGTCTTAAGGCGTTAATTGATTTAAGAGGCATAAATTATGTATTTTTTTCTCAACAATGGATTTTGTTTCTCATTTGCTCGAACAAAGGTCTTTTATCCTACCAGATGTGTCCAGGCTAGATGTCCGTGACATGTGCTGTTTAAATGCATTTTCAAATCTTGAGAGGGTAACTTCATTTAAAGCTGTGGCCTTCAGTTTACCCGTGGGTTAAGTGTGCAGGCAGCAGTTGCACTACATGATCTCTTACGCTGTGTGGATTTTCTGCAGTATGTGTCATTGGGGTTTCGTGAAGGAAGAAGCCATCTCCCTCTTTGCATTCCCTTATTGAAAAATAAGCATCAGCCCTGTGAAAGCAGTTCAGTCTGAAATATGGGATCTGAGCAATGCTGCTTACAGAAATCAAATTCTGTATCCATCGTGAAATTGTTCTCACATTGTTCTTAGGTCCAGCATGAAGATTTGCTGATTCTTCATCCAGAAATTTACGTTAAATAAAACACATGAAAGCAATGATTGCTTTAGGTTGAAAGTGAGTTACATTCAAGTGGAGTTCATGCCCCATCCTACTGCCTTTACTCACAGGAGTAGTATCTATAGATAAATAGTAAATGAGGTCAATATTCTTGATTAGAACTTATTTTACTGAAGAATGATTTCATTAGCAAGTACTGTTCATGTCTTCAAAACATTCCTGTTTTTAAAAATCCTCAAATACATATTTGCAGAAGGGGTTTTGGCTGATAGTGAAAGAAAAGCACATTCCTATCAAAACCTGAGAAGAGTGCTTTCTCTGAGTGGGCCTCAGAGGAGAGACACACACCACGTCCCAACCAGTTCCAGCAAACCACCTGAGTGCACCATCTGCCTGCGTTGCCTTGCACTGAACACCGACCGCATGGGCACTTAAAAGGGGAAAAGCACCTTGTAGGCCAGTTTCCTTATTTTCCAATGTTTGCTCTCTCAGACACAGGGTCCCACTCCCCAACTCCCCATCTGGGGATGTAACTAGAAGTCACTGCTGCTGGATGCACCTTCTGGGAGGCCGTCTGCTGCCGTCCCTCTTGCTTAGACTGTTCCTCATTTCACAGACCGTGCTGGGCCACATGTGCTCAGCGTCGTGAACTGTGCACCCCCAGCTCTGTCTCACTTTGCCCTGTGGTCCTCGTCATGCTGCAGCTTTGTAAGCAACAGTGCCTCTCGCTCCCAGGCTGCTGGGGGCTGAGCCTGGGTGAGTCATCTCTGCAATGCTCTGGAGGAAGCACTGCTGACAGTCGCCTGTCCTTGGGAAAAGCTCCGATCTCATTTAGAAGGCTAGAAAAGCAGACTGTCTCAGCTGAAACTCAGAACTTCTCTGGGTTTGTGCTCAGGTGAATGAGTGCAGGTGTGCCTAAATAGATGTGAATGTTACAGAGGTCGAGGTTGGAAGGCAAATCCCACTTTTCTGATGTAGAACAACAATCATTTAAATATTTAGAAAAAATCAGATCAGCTGTGACTATTCATCCATTGAAAGGAGTATTTTATTCCTTCATTTTGGCATGGCTATCTAAAAGCCTCTGGTCTTAAAGGCCCAAAGTCACCCCATGTAGCTCCCAGTGGTGGCAGAAAAAGGTTTATGGATTTAAATGAAAAAGAATTGGAGCTTTCATTGCCAGGCAGTGAAGCAAAATCCCTCTGCCCTTAGCAGTGTTGCACACACTCTGCTCCCCAGCTTGAAATCTGGAGCTGTAAGATATTGACAGTGCGACTGTGGGAATATCCAAGCACAATGCAGGGGAAATCCTCTATTTGCTGAATTTTGTGACTTGTTTGTGACCAGACTGTGATTGCTCTCGAATGCCAACACTTATTTTTGTGCTGAGTTTGTTCTTGCCATTGCTGCTGCTTGTACATGAACTGCTCTCATCCCAGCATGCTGCTGTGGTTCGTCGTCTGTCAGCTGAGCAAGTGGTTTAGTTTTGTTTCAACAAATGCCGTAGCCAAAGAAACCGCTTGGCTATGCTCTGTGTACACCTTCCCATGTGATCCTCACTCTGCGTAGCTCCAGGTGTGCTTTCAGTGCTTTCACGCCTTAGATGAATGTAAGGCAGTCTGCTTTTCTTTCTTTCCTTTTTTTTTTTTTTTAAGTACTCTTTTCCCCAGTAAAAACACTTCTGTGCTACAATGGTGAATGCAGCAGGGTCCCCTCTTACCGTCAGCAGTAGTTGTATCTGCGTACCTTGGAGGGGATCTGAGCTTTGAATATAAAAGGTTTCCCCATATATCTCCGTGGGGCAAAGTAGTTAGCACATGGGCTTCCTGATAGCCAGGCTGCTGGGGCCAACAACCCGTCAATTGCCATTTATGTTATTTACATGTTCAAATTTAATCCTGTGGTTTATTGCTCGGCAGAGCCCTCTGAGTCTCATGCATCTCCTTAGGACTCACCCAGCTCCCACCTTTCCCAAGCCTCTCCCCTACAGATTGTATCACTGCCTATGTCAATATAGCCATCTCCCTTAATGAGAATCTGAACTTTAGTGGGGAAATGGGGGAGTTTTGCAAAACATTTTTAAGCTTTGACCTTTCAGGGCGATCATCTGTGGGCTTACTAGATTCAACTGATAACAATGCAACCATAAGACCCAAGGAAGGGGCAACATTCCCACACGGAACTGAAATATACATATTGAAGAGAAAAGGTCAGAAACCAGAACAGACCATCTTACATGCCTTCGCAGGCCTTAATTCCCTCACAAACATGTGCAAACTGAAAAAAAAAAAAAAAAAACTAGCTAAATAAAAATCCCCACACAGAGAGAAAGATTTTGATCCTCTGTTAAAACAGTTTGAGCGGAAAGGATTTTGCAGCCTCTCTGTTAATCTGCTGATCACGTGGCTGAAAGCGATGCCCTTGAGGCACAATCTAGCCTGTTGTGGAGTTGATTGGTCAACAAAAAAAGAAAGGGGAAAAAAAAGGACAGAAGTTGTGCTCTTGTATTAGCACGGCTAAATCCTCGCCTGCAAGTCTGGGTAATCGTCGGCGCACTGGAGGAGCGTGCTGGATTTTTTCATCAGCCTGTGAAGGCAGAAATGGACTTCAGAGGAAAGAGAGGTTTTTAAATCAGCCTCACGAGCCTGTAATAAATAACGAGGACTTCTCATAGCCTGCACTGAGGAAAGCCAGTGTGTGCATGTGCCCTTGGCCTCTTCGAATTTATATTACTGATTCTTGGGAAATGAGTAGCAGCCAGGCATTAGTTGTAGGTGTGAATCAGAAAGCAGCAGTGGCCTTTGAAAATGAGTGAATAAGTTTTGCATATCTGTGGGGTGCTATTATGCATTCCTGTGGCTAATATAATTTGTTGCTTAGCCTAGAAATGTCAGATGCTTTCAATACTTGACTTGTACAATTGCAAGTGCATTGTAAGTACACGTTTTAAACAGTCATAACCCAATTTATTGTTTTTGGTATAAACATTCACCAGCACGCACAGTGGATATGACACTAGGATCTTCCCATTTCGTCTCCCAGTCATGCCCAGTGAAGGCGGCAGCAGCTCCTCTCCCTTGTCCAAATGGCAACTGCAAAACTACAGGCTTTTGGAGGGGGTCGGCGATGGTCAGGGGTCCAGCTTTGCTTCAGGGAGATGAGCTGTCTAATGGCAGCAGAATTTCTAGTCCTTGTGACACTGTAATAGAGCCTCAAAACAACAATATGTAGATCTGTAAAAGGTTTATTGGTTTAAAAATGGGCTCCTGAGCCTATTTACCACATAAAGTGCATTTAAAAAAGGTACTGTGCTGTGTCCTTACGTCGTGCCAGCTGTGTTTTTCATACTCAGGTGTTTATCTATGTATCACCTATATGTAAAGAGAGAATGAGGGTTGTTAATAACCAAGTAGGGTCCTTTCTTTTTATAATGTGGCTGTAGCTACTACTTTTTCTTTCTTGAAAGGAGGTAGGTTTTCAGAGCTCTTGGACTTGCTTTATCTTGAACTTCTACTTCCACAGTTTAAGTCCCCAATGGGGACTACTGCACGAAGTAGAGGAGAGCAGAGCTGGGGTTAGGGCTGGGCTGCCCTGGACGTGGCAGGAGATGAATCCTGAGCCAAGAGCATGGCTGTCAGTCTGGAAAGCATAAACATACACAGGGGTAGTTCAGAGCGCCCTGGGAAAAACCAATCCTCTTTTTTTTGTTTCCCCATTATTACTGCTCCGATGCTCTAGAGAACATCCTCTGTCAATACTGAAGAGGTACAGATCTACTGAACGCTCAGGAGATCTCAGATATATTTTGGATAGTAGTCCCTTGACACAATAGGGCTTTGCTTCAGGCCTATAATCTCTTGTGTCTTCTATTTCACGTATGGCACCGCATTTCCACAGGACAGTGCCTTTACCACAAATGGCTACATGCCTCAAAGGAAAGACTCAAGTTGTCAAGCTCCCATCCTTCTTGCTACCTGCTTCAAATGCTATGCGATGTAACGAACAGACGGATGAACAGACAGACAAATTGATGGATGGGCAATGAAATCATGTCATAAAAAACGAGGCCCTGTCTCTTTCACTTGAAAAAGAAAAGCACATGAATAATCAGCTATAACCTAGGGACACAGAGAGAATGCGATCTTTTCTTCAACATCTTCTTTGAATCCATCAGAGCTATGAAAAATCACCCTTCCCTAGAAAAACATCCCATTCTACAGATATCATCAGTCTGGTTTCATAATGCTTATATTTTGTCAGCTGCTGATTTGACTCTGACGACTTAAAGAAGATTTAGTCTTCCTGCTAAAAATATATCGGGTCTTTGGCTGAAACATGGCCACCCATTTACCATCAGGGAGAAATGAAGGGAAAGAATAAATATCATAAACATGCTGAATTGGTTTGTTTGCCACAAGTATAAGCCTATAGAGGAAAGTTGTCTATTTGCATTCCTAATACCCTTCTGATTGAAGCACACAGAATTGTATTCCCCTGTTAAAATGCTTATATGTAGCAATAGATGCAGTAGTTGCTTTTCATTTCTGTTCGAGTTAAAGCTACATCTGCATAGGCCAGAGTCTACACGACTATCTCTTGCTAGAGGAAGGTGCCCTTTGGCATCGCAGCTGTGCCTCAATGCCCACCCAAAGGCGATGCAAGACGGTGAAACCTCCCCACAAAAGCCACAGAGAGGCCACAGCCTGCTGGCCCAGCAGCCAAATACTTCACTGGCAAAGCAATATTGCACTTACAAGGTGCCAATGGTGCTGGGAGGGTAAAAAGAGCATAAAACAAAGACTGAATGCTGAGGAGTGAAGGAGTAGGGCTTCTGCAGCAGTCAGTTCAACCCACAAATGGTTATCAAGTCCTGTTCAGCACATGACCAGTAACTCTTTACTGGTATAATACAGCCCAGGGCGGGGGTAAGTGTGAGTGCTGGACTGCAAAACAACCTTACAGATATGAACCACACAGAAAGACAAGAAATGTTGTCTTCCTGAGCCTGCTGACAGCCTGTAACAAACACTGTCACCACCTCACTCCCGTCTATTGCTTTGAAATCAAAACTACAGCAACACTGATGCTGATGGTGTTAATTATTTCACTGTCAAGCTTTTTTTTTTTTTTTTTTTGCTTTTTTTTTTCCCCCTAGGTTTCTTCCCATATTTTCCTGGCTACCAAAATCACCAGCCATTCCCTACTAAGCTTGAAAAAAATAGTTTCACTCACAGCTTGTCTCAGCCTAAAAGCACCAAGGCTTGTAAAGAAGGAACAGCACCAAATTAATCATTTTTTAACAAACAAATTAAGAATTCTGTGACTGTTTTATGACTGGGTTATTAATTGTTCCATCCAATTAATCTAAAAAAACACATTTTAGTTAAATAAAATTACCACAAAATTTCCCCCTGACTTGCAGACTTCCACAAAATTCAGCAGAATTCATTAGTGCTTCTTGATGGAGGCCAATGCAAATATGCTCTCTTCTCTTCTTGTAATACTTGAGGTCTTCCTTTTTATCATCCATTTAGCTAAAATTTCTTTTACCAGTTGTCTGTCTGCTTTCTCGGGTCATTCTAAGAAATTTGAGGATGATTTCTGCTGTCTTACATTTTCTGCCACTGTTTCAAACTGCACATAATGTAAGGGTGTGTAACTCTTCCAACATGGTGGTATTTCCCACAGACTTCACAAAGTCAGGGCAAACTTGGGTTGAGGCAATGAAGAGTGAAGCCTTTTGAACAACACTCATGTTGAGTGCTCTCTTGCAGAAGCTCAGCTTGCTTTCTGCATTGCCACAGAGTCTGCTCCTTGATTTATGAAGATGCAGAGGGAGACCCTTCACCCAGGAACACAAACCCACGGCAGCCAGTTGGTTGCACCACACTGATCTGCAAGACATCCCCACTGGCTGGACTGAGAGCAAAAGAATGAGCAGACAGGGCTGAGCTGCTGTAATTTTCTCACACCACATTACATGTTACGTAGCTGAGTGCTCCTGACTCACACGCTAACTGCAGCACCGGGGGGTAGTTAATAGGCACAGTTCATTGTCTGTATTGCTGTGACTTTATAAGGTTGAATCAGATCGCTCTGGCCTCTGTGGGAGCTGTGAGCGAACAGGCTGTTTCTCACTGCCCACCACCATCCCACGCTGTGACCAGCCCCTTTCCTTGAGCCCACTGAAAGCAGGTGTTTCGCACCACCTGCCAAACCTCGGCACTTAGCAGTCATGGGCAGTAAACAACTCTTAAAATAACGAGGAAAAGGGGCAATAACGCTTTGGTGCACGTGGGCGCTGGTGCCACAAGACAAGGGCGTATGCCACTCCTGCCTGGCTTCCCAGGGCTGCCTTTGTCCCACACTGATTTCCCTGCCACTGCCCAGGTTTGATTCCAGCCCTCGCACGGAAGGATCAGTTTGTTTTGGCATGTTCAGCGGAGGCAACGATTAACTGAAACCAGGAGATACAAAAGAGGCTTGGATGTGTAGATGGAGGCAGGGGGCTGGGCCAGGAGCACTGTGCACTCCTGAGAAGACTGTGCAGAGGGAACAATGTTGTTCTTTCCAGAAACCCAGGAAGAAAAAATGCAGCCGGCCTCATACAGGCTGGTGGGAACTCCCCCTGTGCTCCCCAGGAAAATCTGCCACAGAATCTTCCTGCTTCTCACTGTCTCCTGAATCTTTCAGTAAATGTCTTGCAGTAATTGAATTCTATACATTTATATATATTTCATCTATTATCTATCTACCTACCTGATACCTCTCAAAGAGAAACAGGAGGGGACAGGTGAAGTCTCAGGAAGATCTGGCTCTGAGCATTTAGGACTCCAGACACAGCAGTGTTATGTTTGCACACAGCCCCATACGCACATGCTCCACTGTTCACCCTCTGCATGCTCCTGGGATCTGGCAGCACGCTGCCAGCTGGTAGCCCCACCTGCAAGCCTGACCCTGCTCATGGCAGCAGTGAAACTTCCTCCAACTTGAAATGGGGCATGACTGTCACCCCTAGCTTCTAAAATTGGCCATTAATCAGATTTAGTGGCTTAGGAGTAGCATAAAGAAATCCAGGTTGGACTATAATCAAACGGAAGAGACTGGCTGCTTGTCACTGCGGCAGCGAGGGTGAGCACTTTGAGGAGCCCCTGAGCAAATTTAGGGTGTCAGTTCCACTGAAAATTGTGACATAGGTGGAAATCTCATCCTGCAGCTGAGCAGATTCCTTTTATTTTTCTCACGGATGCCAGCCACAGAATGTAAATAGCTTTGTTAGGAATCAAGACATTTTCTTTAATCCTCTCTACTAATACCTGGATTTCTTGTTGTGAGCCACCAGCAAGATCCAACTATGCAATGGCAAGTGAGGTTGGAGGGTATTTTGGAGCAAGGAGCTCCTGGAGGGAAGGGGAAGCACTAAGCCCTTGGAGCGATGCTCATGTCCCCATTTAAAACCCTGTGAAGTGCTGGCCACCCATTTCCAGAGATGACTAATTCAAACTGGAACCGGCAGCTCCCGGGATGGTCAGGGCAACAAACAGTCCATCTGCCAAGGAAGGACTAACAGAGTCTGGCCTCCTAGCAGGACTAGTGGGAACACAACAAGGTTTGGGAATCATGGGACATCGCTAAATTATGAATGAAGCTGTATGAGGCAGGCACCTGCCAGAGCAGGGAATTAGACTCACTGCAGCCTGTTCAGTCCAGGTCTCTCTTCAGTGTCCTCTGCACTGCCAGCAGCTCCCTCCAGATGTGATGCACACTCCTGGTGTGAGAGTTTCTCTCTTCAACCTCCACCAGTCTGAGTGGTTGCTCTCCCAGATGGAAAGAATAAACATGTTTTTCTGTTGCTGATCGAAAGAAAAAAAAAAAGAGAAAGAAAATGTGTGGGTACATAGCTCTGGAAATGACTGCAGAGAGATAACACCTTGCAAAATTTATTTCTAAAGTGATTTTGTTAGCAGTAAAATGGGTAAAAAGTCAAGTTATTATTTCTCTGAAGTGAAATTGTTACAAAATGGCTGCTCTGGGGTATTTCAATATTTTTTTTTCTGTGCAGGAACCTGATAAAGCGACATGCACATGCTGGAGCTGTATAAAATAGCAGTGTTGTCTGACAACTGACAGGACAACAATGCCTTGCTTTGTGTGGGGGTAGGGTGGCTCCAGGCATTTCTTTTATGACCTCCTGTTATTCTCTGAGATCTCAACGGCAACTTTTTCCACCTGCCGTTGCCGCTGGTTGCAGCGCCTGGGGGAAGTGTGGGATGTATTGCTCATAACCTCCCAGTCTGCAGAAACCGGAGGCACGGAGCGGCTGTGTCAACACAGCTTGTCTGCCGCACTGCAACCGCGTCCGTGCGCAGTCACGCTCGCTTACCCACCAATGATCTGGGTTTGCCAGGGCCGGGGGTGCCCACGTTCACCGGAAAGCGATTCCCCTGGTAGCGCATTTATGCTGCGTAGCTGCATTCGCACTAACAAATCATTTTATTGGGCTTTTTTGACATTACAGCAACAAAAGCCCATAGGAAAACCGCTTTCCAGTTAGTTTTTCCAACACCTTCAGCCAATAGTCAGAAATCATAATTCTGTCTAATTATGCTTCAACATCCCCAGCTTGGCCTTTGACGGGGTGTTCTTGCTGCAGCTAGACACAAGCTCTGACCCAGCGCTGCACATCACGCTTGGCAGCATTCACCCCAAACCCCTCGTGTGGTAGCACAAACATCCCCAAACTGAGTGCTGGTCTGTGCCCTGAAACACCTGCAGTTCCATAGCTAAAAAAAAAGAAAAGAAAAGAAAAAAAAAAGACATGGTAGGAGGATGTTGTGGATGGGCGACAGATTCAGTTGTTAAACACGGACAAGCAGTCCCATCAGAGGGTATCCAAGACATCTGCATGAGGCTGACAGATACAGCCAGCAGCAGGCAACCAAACACCTGGAGCATCTGACATAGCTCCAGAGACGTGTCTTTAGGCAACGCAAGCAAGCCCTGAGAGTAAAATAAGTTGTCTGAAGCGATGCAGGAAGACAGTGACAAACTAGGAATTGCTGGTTTCTCCTGAATTCAAACGTGCAAGATCTCAGTGCCTGTCCTTTCCAAAGTCACTCCCTGTCAAGCCCTCGCCGGTAGGCATTATTCTCTCCTGAATATGCAGCAAAAAACAGAGGAAAGGGCTGTCACCACACTGTCAGCTGGGTGGTGGAGCTGTGCCAAAGGCCAGTAAGCAAGCTGCTGTGCGAGAGCACCGGGAGGGAGATGGGACCTTGACGTACCCCCAGGCAGAGGCTGCTCTGTGACTTAACAGGCAGCACAGACGTTACAGGGGTGTTTCTTTGGAAATGGTAACTCTGCTGGAACTTTGGGGTAACGTAGATACAGGCAATAGGCTGTGCTGCAGAAGGGGTGCAAAAAGCAGTTTTTCCTCAAGATTTTATTTCAGAGCTATTTAAAATTAAAATCCAAACAACAGAGTAATTTTTCATTGCCGGGTGTTATACAACAGCATAACATCTTTAAATAGGATTCCTCATTGCAAAAGTAGCTGATTTGGTCTTCAAGTGCTTTCAGATCAATTAAAATACAATACGAGCAAATGCAGGAAATATTTCTGTTACAGACAGTGTTAATCGTGGGGAGCTCTGGGTGAAATGGAGATGACAGGAGTCAAAACCCAGAAGAATTACAGCTTCTAAGGGACATTTCTGAAAGCCCACGATCTATAAAAGCAGTGCTCCCAACCCAAATAAGCTCCCAACCCAAATAATTTCTCACCACCTGTTGTCTGTCAGACTGAGTAAGGGCTTTTTGCTGGAAGCTGCCTTTCAACACTGTATCCCCAACATAGTTTCAGGGGGAACCGTCAGCAACACGCACAGATATTGGTATTTACGTGTCTTTCCACAGCATATTTGCACTTCTGATGTTATTTCATTCCCTGCTGGTGTTAGCAGGCACTTTCTGGTGTAGACTGAGCTTGGTGGTTAATGCTGGCACATTTCTTATAAGCCAGCTGCAAAGAGCCAGCCCATCTAGGGAAGGCTGGAGGAGGCGGTGAAAGGCACAACCAAAGTGCCGGCAGCCGAGCAGGGAAGAGGATGGGAGCCTTGAGAGGAGGATCCTATAAATCCCCAAAGCTGCCTTGCTCCTGGCCATGTCCTGTGGCTGAACCTGTCTTGTGCAGGCCCCAGGGAGTCTCCTGAGTAGCTGCAAGGCAGCCCTGGGGAGAAAGGATGACCCCTTTTATCCACAGCTGAACATCGTCTCTGCCTTTGGCGGTGTGTGTTTCTCCTTCTGCCAATGACCAGATTAAAACTGAAAGGGGAATAGCTGTAACGCAGGCATCCAGCTTTTAATAACCCAACCTCCGTCCTAGGATGCTTGATGACCAACATCTCTCTCTGGCTTCTCTGCAGCTCTGCTAATGTCACAGTGCAGTGGTAATTTCTTTCAGTCTTACAAGAAAGAAGCATAAAGTGGGGTATTGACTGCCTCGGACTTTTTTAGTAGAATACGCCAATGCAGTCATCCCCTGGCTACAAATATCCATGGGAAGAATAGACGTGTCCTTTAATAACAAGGAGAGTGCTTAAAAAAGAACACTTTATTGCAGTGTTGCCTTCACCACAGTAAATTGCAGCATTTCCATTTTCCTGTATTTATTGCACTGAAGTGTTTCTATCACTGTGAAGCAAATATTTGCTTTCAAAGGTCACTCATTGTCTCTCTCTTCCTCTGGGGATACATGTAGGTCTCTCTTAGACTTCACTATGATTCCGTAAGGATATTCAATGTTCTGGCTATGAGTTTCTTTATTGCACCTGAGCACGACTAAACTAGCAGATGTAGAATTCAAGGTATAATAGGCAATGCGTTTCCATGAGCCAGTCTCTCTTTATGTTTTTCTGTAACCCTTAGTCTCCTGTTGTGCTCCTCTGCCGGCCCTGGTGTAACACGCAAGACTGGCTCACAGGGAATTTGATGTACGTTTCCCCATTCCCTTGGCTTGGCACATGACATTTTTTGTAACGACACTTGGCCTTTGTCTTTTAAGAGAGCATCATGTATGTTTGTCTGTGAACCCAGAGGGTTTCCCTTTTCTGAAACAGAGAGACCAAGATCCTTGTGAAATTCTGCAACTGCATCTGCGTGTACAGTTACTGCAAGTGTAAACACAATCTGACTGAGGGCGTGCCAGTGGCTGTAACTTCTGTAGCAACTTTTTTTAATCGAAGTTTAAGATCTAAGCACCTTACCATAGTACATCACAACTTTGTTTGGCTGATCTGCCACCTCTGCAGTAACCATAGACAAAATAAAACGTAGTTTATTGAAAGTAAAGAACACGTTTTGGAGAGGTTATGCCCAGTCATATTGATGTTTTTAAACCATTATAGGCATTTGATACTTGATTCAAATCGGCTTGAATGAGAACAGAACGCAAAATATCACAAGGAATTTATTCCCTGAGGTGCCCAGTAGAATCTTTGGTCAGTTCCCATTTTACTAAAACAGCAGCGGGTTTTAGTGTGCCAAACACGGACCACTGCTTCGCGCTTCTGAAAGCCCATCCGGCAGCCAGTGAGCGCAGCTCCACTACTGCTCACCTTTGCTTGCCCATTCCTGTCATCCCGTGGTTTCAATGTTCTAATAAATCAAGAGGACCACATACAGGCCCCACATTTTTAAAAACCACATCACAGAGGGAAAACCTAATTTGTACTGTAGTGATGTAATTCCCTTTAGTACGTACAAATATGTTCTCTATGGGACTTTATAGATAAGAGGGTTTGTTGCTGGAATTTCGTGAAATTGCAACTGAATTTCAGCATATATGGGGCTTTTCTTACCTCTAATCTGTCCTAGTCCACCTTTAGAACTGCAAAATCTGAAAAAAAATTAAACCCCTTCCTATCCACCTGCAACATGTATGCAGTTTATCATACTGTCTGCAAATGAGTAACCTTTATTGATTCTTGAGCATGGTTTTCTATTAAGTAAAGTTGAACCAGCACTGCTGCAGGGTACTTTTGTTTATGACTAAAACTTGATGTAAAATGGCTTGTCTGGAAGAATGCTTTTTGCTATTTCTCAATCCATTCTAAGTGCTTTACAAATACCAAACAAGCTCAATAAACCTGTCATGTTCAATCACTTGCTACAGAGCATCTCTCTGGTTACAACCTCTGACATTTTTTTCAGTTTGATGCAAAAAAAAGGATGCATCTGTCACTAAAATGTCAACTGATGCTTCTAATTAACCAAAAAGGAAAACTCCAAAGAAAAATCAAGAAGTTTCACCTCAAAAAAGTAACAACTTTTTTGCACCACCCAACACTTTGCTGGTTTGTGATCAGAATTGAGTAAGCAAAAGCTCAGAAGTCAGGCTGGAATCTACTTGAGAACTGAGTTTTCTGCACATCTTTTACTCTCTGTGGTGACTGACAAGCAGACAGCATTATTAGTTGTTGTCAGGAGAAGCACTCATCTCACCTTCACTGGCTTACAAGTCTGCAATCATTGAGCTCACATGGGATATGCTTAGAAACTGAACCAAATCCCCTGGTTACAGTGAGGAAAACACTACCAAATAGACATAAACCAGGAGCAGTTTTCTGCTCCTCACAGTGAGATGTATACACCAATTAGATCAGCTCCAAAATCATGTCTAAATTTTTGTGACTTTTGCTAAAGATCAATGCTGCTCTTCTGCCAGCACAGGCGTAGCGAGGGATCCAGGCAGAGGAGAATATTTTATTACTGTGTCAGATATATTAATGCTGAGTTTTGCCTCGATCTGGGAAAAAACACTGTTTGTGAAGCAGTGACCGCTCTAGTGCCAGCCTGTGCCAGGTGGGACAGGAGTTTGGACAGTGGTTCTTTATCAAAATAAGTTATTGTTATCCCAGCCAAGCCGGCTCCATTTGCCGATCAGGAGCAGCTTCTTCATGAAGCTGCATGATGTGCCACAAAAAGTAATGTGCGTGCAGCAGAGGGGTGGGAAGGTTGGGGTGGCCTTGAGAACCTACCCACTCTTTCACGTGCCCTTCAGGAGGAGACCAATTCCTGACTCATTTTTTTGTCCTAATCCTCAGAGTGTGACAGTTTTGCAAAGCTTATTTACTGCTGTTTGTGAAGTGCCTTGAAGTGCCTGATATCAGTCTGAATATTAGCCGTGAAAATAAGCTCCACATTAGCATCATCCGGGGCTGCAGATGAGTTGCTTAAGCTTGGTCCTTCACACCACTGTGACCGTGCAGCTGGCAGAACAGAGTGGGCTTCTTATCCAGCATGTATTTGGGCTCCTAAACGTTGTGTGACCCTTCACAGAATGTCAGCCTCCCTCTGACAAGGACGTAGCGATGCGCTCAGTGATGGAAGTAGGATGCCGTGCCAGTAGCTTCAGGGCTGGCTCTCCGAGATGGATTTCTTCCTGCTGTAGCTTCACAGAGGCAAAGCAGCCACGAGTGAGGGCAGGACTAATGTGCAAGCATGAAGGTCACATATTCCTTCGTAGATAAGAAAAGCAGAAAATTTGTTGCAGGAGCTGCAGAAGACATGCAAGGTGCAGTTGGCTTTCCTTACACCTTTCTAAGCAAACTGGGTGCGATCCAGGAACTATCCCTTCCACCCAGCTGTACCTGTTCAGCTCATACTCCTGTTGTGCTGCTGGAAAGTGCTGTCAAAGCAGTAAGTGGATTCATCTCAGATAGAAAATAATTTGTTTTCAAAAAGGGTTATTATTAAAATTTTACAGCCAAACTCTGCCCTGGCTTATCTTGTTTTATAAAGGCTGCACATATCACAAAGACAGGACAGAAAATAGCCCCTGGGATTTTGCTTTCCTACAGCAGCTTTACTGAAAGGGGCTGCTTTTGTCCTCTTTCTGTAATTGAGCATGATGGCATGTGCTTTATGGCTGTTTATTCTCAGTCCCCCACAACTTCCCCACCTCCTCTGCACCTGGGATTAGGTTTTTCTGCAACGAACAAACCTAACATTCAGTGAGCAGTAATTTGCAATGTGGCATGCTTGAATCGAGCAGAGAAATAAGCCAGTGTTGTGGTTATAAAGACCTGACAGATGGTAGGAGGACCCGCCTTTCTTAATCAAGTCATGCTCAGTAATCAGAGCTCGCTCGAATTTATAACAAAAAAGAAACCCTAACCAAATGAAGATTAGTGGGCTGCATCCTGATCTCGGGTTAGGACGAGCTCAGTGGCGTTGGCAACACCAGGTAAGTCCCGTGGTCTTTTCACCTGAAATGAAGGATTCGCTCAGGTAGGTAACTTCACCCAGTCCAGCTGTAAATATTATTTCAGAGTCTGAACTAGAGCGTCCTGGACAAGTCATTAGCTGATAAAAATCTGCAGTTTCATTGTCTTTAATTTCACTGGCGATAAATTATCTGAGTGTCCAGCTCTCCAAGCAATGCAGTTGAAATATAGGATGTGAGCTGCATAGGCTTGACCTTGACCTCCTTCAAATTAAGGCTTTTAATTCTAGGGAAGAATAAATGGGTCTAAAGTCCACTTCTGGTTCCAAACAGTGCCCCCTGAATCTCCAGATGTGATGTGTATAGCTTTTGAATCATTAAGGAAAAAAGAAGGATTCGTTTTTCCTCAGTGAATGTGGTAAGAACAGATCCTTGTTCCTCAAGAGCAATCAGTAACACAGGAGTAAAGCAGCACCCTGACAAATCCTGTGTGCTCTGTGCCGTATAGGGATGACTATCCAGAATGAAAGAGTTTGGGTGAGGGCACTCATAATAAAAGCACTTCCGGGGGACTGACATTTAAGCACATCTCGATGCTTCAGGGAGCCTAACCACACTGTTTCTTTCCCTTTTCGCTGTCTTCCAGGCTCGCAGGCAGCTGAGCACAACTCCTTGATCTGCAGCTTCCACAAACACCCACAGCTAAAATGGCGGAAGACGCGGATATGCGCAATGAGCTGGAAGAGATGCAGCGGCGTGCCGACCAGCTTGCTGATGAAGTGAGGCCGATAGCTAAGCCGGAGCCCTGGGGCTGGGGGTGGGTGACAGGCAGGGCCAGGAACAGGAGCTGGTCTGGCAGAGGAGTTCTGGGACTGATTCTGTTTTCTGTCAGCTTTACATGGAAAGCAGAACTGGAAAAGAGATGAAACAATTTAACGTCGTGTTTGGTCCAGATTAAGTAGTCTAGATTAAGATATTTATTGATCGTGAGTTTGGTTCAGGAACTAGGATGTGCATCAGTTTGACTGACCTTAGAGCAAAAAGCAGCAATATAATATTGTCTGAGGATTCCTTCCATCTGCCCAACCTATGCAATATTAAATGTCACCAGTTAGGTGACTGAAAAGTAGCTGAACACTGCAGACTGTGTTTCTGAAGTGGAACACCGGCTGTTCCCAGCACCACCGCCGCTCCGTGCAGGCGAGGGGAGCGCAGACGTTAGAGCCCACAGCCGCCCCGGGATGCGGTGGGAAGTGCTGCATGGTGAGCCCTCCTGGGGCTGAGGACGAGGGGATCACCATCACCCGCTGATGGCCTGATTTAAGGGGAAGGCAAAGAGCATAGGAGAAACATGCTGTCAGCATGAGCCTGCACATTAGTGAGGGAAACTGTGGCTTGCCAAATCTAAGTGGCCTTTCCTGTTTTTTCCAGTCCCTTGAGAGCACCCGCCGAATGCTGCAGCTTGTTGAAGAGGTAAGGACTGCATTTTATTTGAGCTTCTGTTGCGAGCAAAAGTGATGGAGACTGACACATCGGGAGGTTCCTTTTTCCTTTATTCACATTGCTAGGGCATGGCCATGGCTTTTTGTACCACTCCGTCCCTCGTCCTTCCCCAGGCACGAGGGTCATTCGAGACACCGTGCCTCAGCTGCCCGGTGTCGAGCTGCAGGCCGGCTGCTGAGGCACGATGTTTTGCCCGTGTCTGAGTATCCATTGAGCCAGGCTGCTCAAGATAAGGCAAGGAAACAGCGTCTGAAGGTGACCTGGAGTGAGGGACAAAAAGTTGAGTTTGCTGCAGAGCTCCTGGAGCCTCGTGTTGGCACTGCCCTGATGTCCTTGCCATGTCGCTGCAAGCGGGGAAGGTGAGAAAGGCCCTCTGCCTCTTTGCCCTGTCCTCTTTGAGACCTCCCTTTACAAAACCACTTGCAGCTATTTATAGCGCATCAGTCACCACAGCATTAAGTGCCACTTTACGGATTTCTGAAACATTTATTAGGGTTTCAAGGCTCATGAGATATTCTAGATCGACAGCTCTGGAGAAGGAAGTTCTCTGTTTCCACGGTGCAGGGAAGGGGACTTGGGCTCAGTCCCCACGGCTAACACAGCCTGCGCCCACCTGCAGGGGTCACCCCCAGAAGGAAAAAGCAATTTGCCCTCATTTCACCCTCTTCCTAACGAAGGGCTTTAAAAGCGGGGTGCTACCACACTCGGTTCAGGTTAGAGCGATCAGGCATCAGGTGGTGGAAAACTTTGCTCCTGCCTGACAGGCAGTGTTATTTCCAGACACTGTGCACGCTGTGGCTCTGGAACAGGTGACGTTTTTAATCAGGGTCATCAGTACTGACAGTCCCGGTACTCCTGACAACTGGAGGAGTCTCCAGCAGAGACAACGGGCAGAGCATGACATCAGGTCCCATGGCCAGGAACAAGCACAAGCCCAGCCGTAGGCTTCACGGCCTCAAAATCAATCAGGACTGTGGAGATCAATGGAGTCCAGTGGAGACAAAATTAAATTTCCGTGTACAGATAGACGAGCAGATGGGTCATTGAGCATAGTCAGCATCGCTTCTCCGCCACAAACACTTCAGACCTGGGCCCCTCGCAGCTAAAGCACGCTCTTGTCTTGCGAGCAATCTGCCCATTTTCTCTGCTCAACTCCCTGGACGTGCCATTTCTAACCTTGGCTTCACGTCACCTCCCGGCTGGACGCAGCTCCTGCTTTAAATCACTTCACTGCCATGCACAAGTCTTACACGTGTACCTCCACAAACACAAGGCAGGAGAGCCCGCTGCCCCAAAATGCCTGCGATCGAAATAGACAACGCAGATGATGAGTGGGAAGAAAAAGAGGCACAGGAAAGGGAAGTGATTTGCCCAGGGCCGAGCCATCGGTAAATATCAGCCCTGTCTCTCCCAAGCTGTATTTGTGTGACCTATGCACTGCTTGAGTTTTCCTAACATATTGAACAAGCATATTGTGAATGCCACTGGAATTTTAGTATTAAATCACAGCAAATGGCAAAGTGGGAGGAGAACTGGGACTGCTGCACTTACCAATGTATTTATGTAGGACTCTAGTGCTTCTTGGAAGAGCGCGGCATCTCTCTGGACCTGGCTTTTATTCAGATGCTACAGTATCTTCCTGTGCAAATACAGAAGTTTCTAAAACTAGCCATGAGTAGTCAAGGGAATTCATTTACAATGAGCTGAATATTATTTTCAGTAATGTGACTACAAAAGACCTTTAAAATTCTCCTGTGCTCTGAACAGCTGGTTGATTACTCTGACCCCATTTTCTAGGTACTTTACAAAGCATGCAGCAGCTAGGGGTGAAAGATTTGAGACTAAAAAGACAAGTGGCGAGTGTCTTTGAAATTGAACTTGTGTTTCTCTGATTTAATAGACAAAAAAAAAAGAAGAAAGAAAGAAATCCAATTAGACTCACTTGCTTAGCAGAACCTGTCTAGTGAGTAGAGATAGAAAATATTCTTCCTCAACGAAAGAATGCTTTTTACTTAATTCTCTTGATAAAACAAATCCAGTACTCCTTAACCAGGAAGAGCATGCTTCCACGTTTAAGCATTATTCCTACATACATATATATGGAATCCTGTCATGGTTGGCTCCACTCTGCTAGATGCTAGGGAAATACAGAATAAACAGCCTGACTTGGCTCCGCTCTAGGGACAGAGGAATGCTGTCTGCTCAGGGAAGGCCTACAGCAGTACAATGCTGAAATGAGGCCAAAGCATGAGGAACAAAACTGATGTCCACAAAGGGCTTTCTGCGCCCTCCTTGCCCCAGAAGACTCAGCTGAGCCTGAAGACTAAGCCCTGCTGCTGTTTGCAGGAAATGTCAGCGAGGAAAATGGAGCTGTTCTCCTTGCTGAAGGTCCAAATCTGTTACTGCGGCTTCTTTTTATAACTGAGCTTTGCAAGGAGATGATTGTTTCAGCCCTAGCACAACAGGAGAAGCCAGAAGAAGTGGTGAGTGGGCATTGTAAAATGGCCACTGCTTTGCCCTCGGGCAGCTACGTACTGGGATGGTGTATTACAAAAATCAGTTTGCTCTGTGGTGCTCAGCATACCCATGCAACACAAAGCTACGTCTACATTAACCAATGGCATTGGAACTACTCACTACTCACTGCCATAAATACCTGCATTTCATTACATTGCTGTGCAATGTTTCCACCAAAACATAAAATACAAATAAATTAAGCAGGAGAAGTAAGACTAAAACACAGTTTGTAGCTGACTTTCCCAGTATTTTCTTGTTCAAGCTTTTAACCTCTGAGCCAACCTTACGAAATGCCAAATAACACAGTAGGAGAAAAGCCGTGAGTCCACTACCATATTCTAGTGGATCCACCATCGCCTTTAAAAAAACTGAAAAAGGGTGGAAAAGAAGATAGTTTCTAGCTCTGTCGCAGCAAGGGAAAAAATATCAACAAGATCAGTAGTGCAGAAAGCCCAGCAAGAAAGCACTTAGCAACGAGCACAGACAAAAGGGTTGTTTTGTACATTCAAATCCAGACAGGAGTATTTCTCCTCTTGCATACTGCGGGGCTAGAGTCAAGTTTACAAAGATAGCAGAGCTGAAATGGTAACTTATGGAAGTTGATAACGTCACCATGCTGCTCGGAACAGGGCAGTGAACATGCAGCATGCCATTTGACTTACCTCCTTCATTTGTGATTGGGAAGTTTCCTGTGACGTGGTTACCACAGTCAAATTACTACCACAGTCAAACACCCCTTAATTATAGACTAAAGAATTTTTAGAAAAATCTATTAATTTAGATTTTGATCCAAAGCTTGTGAAAGCTGATTTGAAAAATCCCTCTGACATCATTAGCTATTGGAATGGTTTCACTCAGACAAGTGTTTTAATCTGTGTAATTCCAAAGAAACAAAGAATTATGAATTACCTTCCTCAGTGTCAGGTAATTCATAATTCTGGTGTCAGTGCTTGCCACACAGGGTGAAACCCCGTGTAGCTGGGTCTACCAGCTGGAGTCAGGGACGTTGCGCTAGATGAAAACCAGGCACACGGGATTTGAAGGGGGTTATACACAGACCTGCCTTGGCTGAGGATCTGAGCCCCAGGGTGAATTAACAGGCTCAGAGAAGTAACGTGGCTCTTCAGTCAGGCACGGAGAGACATTGCAGTGTTAACAGGGTGACAGTGAACCTGGAGCTGGAGTTGATGAAATGTATTACTACAGATGACTAAAAGTGTTTCTTTGACCACATTTTTGTCTTTAGGGTGTTGACATGCCTCTTTAGTGTCACTGGAACTGCTAGCAGTCTCAGCCTGTCCTGGTTTATAATTGCCTGGGTTAATTTATTCAAAACAAACTCCATAATCCATATTGATTAAAGCAAAATTCTTCATTGAAGAGGAAGTTTATGTGTTCTTCACATAAATGAGAGTATAAATGTTTTTCAGGCTACTTCCTGAAACACAGAGGAAGAGATTTCTAGAATTTGGGTTCTCTATCTGATGCATTATTCCCTTCTGTTGTTAAGAAAATCAAACCTTGGGCTTAACCACAGTTGGAGTAGCTGCCTTTTGTAATGGGCATGGATAGGAAACACACCGTATTTCTGCAGGGACTGGCGGGCCCTTCCTGATTGGGAAGAAGTCTTCCCAATTCCCTTCCTTGGGAAATTCAGTGACATAACAGTAATAAATACAGCAATGCATTTCCCCTCCAAAGTGCTGGGCAAATTACAGTGAATGCCTTGTAGATTAATTTAATGGGCTTTGAGTGAGACCCTACTATAAAGAAGTTTTATAAAGCTGTCACAGAAGATTGAGGATAATGTATATTAAAGACTGCAGCAGGGATCCAAATTATGCTGTTAAACTGGCTTCACTGAAGCACACTGCCTTAGGATGATATATCTAAAAGCTGAATTAAGCCCAAAGTTTTAAAATCGTATATTCTAGCTTTCTGACCAGTAGCTTAGCCTGTGGTCCAGTGGAGAAACTGGGTGTGTGCTTCACAGAAAGCAGGTTGAAGTTGAACCCAAACCAGTACTCCTTGCTGGTTTACCTTTCCCCAAACACTAGAGCATAGTGTTACCCAAAGGTCGAAGGACATTGACTTTGATCAGCTGTATGGGGTCTGTAGACATGGTGTTATTTCCCCTAGTGTAACAATTTTTTTAAAGTCAAAAGTGATGGCCTCCTGCTCTGAGGGGTCATCTGAGCAGCGTTTGTCAGGTCTGCATACCCCAGGCTTTGCAGAAGAGTTGGGAGCACACGTCAGTGTTGGTGGAAATCAAGGTCTGTGAGGATATGCAGGCCGACCTGCTCACTGCGAGAGTCAGCGCTGAGCACGTTTGAGGGCTGTGTGGGAAAGATGAAATGTTTTACCATCTGCAGTGTACCTGTTTTATGGATAAACAGAGGAACTCCAGAGCTGTCAGTTTAATGCCTCAACAAAAGCAGTTCATGCTGTGCCATTTTCTTCTAAAGAACAGGAGTGTGAGATGTTGGCTGTACTGTGGCAAAACCCAGCAGCCCAAATTCTCCTCTCAGGTGCAGCAGGAAGAGAAAGAGAGTCAAAAGTGAACCCAAAGAGACAAGGATGTTGAGAGATGGATTAAAGTGGCATGTGCTCCATGAACTTTGCAGGACCCTGTCAAAGATATATTTTTCTTCTCTTCGGCTTGAACTATCTGAAGCATCCCGTTTTTTGAGAACCCTTATTTGCTGCAAACTAGATGGAGGATTGCCTGTGCAAGGACTGGAGGGTCTTAACTAATTCCTCCATTGCACAGGAAGACAGAAACGCCCCAATCCTGGGAAAAGCGCACCATTAGCAGACATTTTCATAACACCACAGAGCTCACTACTTCTGCCCATGCACGGGTTCCCACGTAGGATCTCGCTGATGTTGTGTGGGTGGGAACCTTTCCTGAGCCCCTTGACAAATCCCAACCCCGGCACCCACCCGCTGCCGTGACATGGGCTCATCTGGGAACCTGTTATCAAGGTTTTATGGTTGGTTGTTTTAAAACATGTTCTTCTGGGCTGGCAACTTGCAAACACAGCTTTCGTCACCTCCTGCTACACGTTCTCTAAGCAACCAGTTTGCGTTTGCCTGCCGACACCTGCTCCCAGTGACCGAGGGCAGTTTCTGTGGTAGTTTTAGTGCAGGGAACACCAACGTGTTCTGTGCTTGGGAAGTCTCTCATGAGCCCCAAATACATTTTTTGGTACCGTTTTTCCTCTGTATTCCTTTAGATGAAGAAAGATCGAGAGTTCTACAGATGGCTCGGCCTGTTGTCACTGAGGGTCAGACACCCAGAGTGTTTCTCTCCTGCTCAGACGTCTGGATGATGAGCACATTTGCCAAATAGCTCTGTTTGGTTTTGATCTATCTAAAAAATCAGTCACAATGGAAATTAACTTTTGGGAAAGTCTGCATCTGTTTTAAATTTGCAAATGTGATTTCATATATATATATTTTCAAATTGGCTGCACATGGTTATTTTTTTGTGAAAAATCAATTAATGCTTAATCAAAACTTGGAACGGACGGAGATTGTCACTTGATGTCTGAATCACCTCTCGTCTTTGTCAGTGAGCATCTTTTTATTAGCTTCAATGTGCTTTGGATTAGATCTCAGATGCAGACAAGTGTATTCAGTGCACACTCTAATATTTTCACATTAGGATTAATGCTGTGGCAGGCTGAGCTACAGGTCACTTTCTTAAGAGACAGAGTACTGCCTGATGAAATGAAATGGTATTGATGGCCAAGTAAGTAGCAGAAAATTGCACCTCTTTAGCTCCGTGCAAGGATTTAATATGAAACACAAACCATAAGGTCCAATTGCCAAGTTCCTCTCTCAGCATAGGTCTCATTCAGGTCACTGGGCAGCTTAACTGCATAAAGCCAGATTGCTCAGATCTCAAAACCTGCAGAAACAGAAGGTCAGAGGGCTAACAACCATCAAGCGTTTCTCAGCCTGGCTATGTTGGACTGACCAAAAGCCAACACCTCTAACACCACCAGCTGCAGGTTCTCTAAGCCCAGTATTCAGAAAGGCGCAATGTCACACCGCGCTGTATTTACTCAGACCCAAGAGGACTCAGGATCCAAGCAGCCTCCTTGTGTTTGCACGATGTATGTTTTGTTACAACACATAGAAGTCATTCTGGGTAAGCCGCCTTGGGTACCGAGAGCACAGAGAGAGCACCGTAACAAGCTAATATCCACTGCTCAGCAGATCTGACCATTGACCCACAGAACACTTAGGATCATTAGTGGTGGCTTCCTTACTGTAAACAGGCAACTCTAAGATGACTCTTGGACTCTAAGTTTGTAAAGGCTGTGAAAATAAAAGCTGGCTGGGACTCAAGCATGTGCAATATGAGCTTGAAAGGAGAGCGAGCAGCAGCAGCACCTGGCAGACAGCTGGCCCAAGGGCAGGAGGCTTCTCTCCACCTGCCAATTCCCACAGGGGATGAAAATAAAAGGGGGGGTGGGAGGGCTGCACACATCTGATGCTCTTCCCAGTTGCTACAGTGACGCGGACACTAAAGACAAGAGTGGGAGTGCAGAGGGAGGCAGACG
Organism: Heteronetta atricapilla; assembly: GCA_011075105.1. Classification (NCBI taxonomy): domain Eukaryota; kingdom Metazoa; phylum Chordata; class Aves; order Anseriformes; family Anatidae; genus Heteronetta; species Heteronetta atricapilla. Next base: position 6,073,422 of record CM021733.1, read on the forward strand.
AGAGCGCAGCAAGGGGCATCCTGCGTCGCTCTTGAACTAAGCGGGGTGCTCTTGAAGCAGAGCAGAGAAGCACCAGCTGCGGCCGCCAGCCAGCCCTCGAGTGCTGCCGGCGGGCTGGGAGCTGAGCGCATAATCAACACCACCAACTTTATCTGCTTCACAGGGACATGGGTGGCTTTCTGTTCAAGGAAGCAGCTAAATTACTGCCACGCATGTCTAGGTAACTCCCCTGGCAAGCTGTCAGGCCACAGAGGGCTTACTTCATCTGTTACTGAAATGCAACATTCAGGATATCTCTCAGGCCATTAATTATTCACAGATATTATCACTGCTCTAAGCAGAACGGAGCTAGTTTTCCCTTTGTAATTAAAAAGGAGCTAATCTAATCTGTGATATAGCTTCACAGCACCCAGAAACCCGAGACACCCGGTCACACCCCAGAGTGGTGATAATGCATGCAAAAACTGTATTTGTGAAAGGTGCCCCGCTGCTGGGTCAGGCAGGAGGGAGCTCGGAATTGCTCAGCTTTGCCTAAGCCCTGCTCGCAGTGAAGGTGATGGTGTTAAGACTCCAGTTAACCTTCGCAGGAGCCAAGATAGGATTGGCATGGAGGGGTTTAAAAGTCCTGCCTTCAAGTTTAGTCCAAAGTCCATTGATAGACACTAAAGGTGACTGTTGGATGAGTTGAAATTTGGCTCAAAACCTTACGTATTAGGTCTCTGAGCCAAAAAATATGATTTAATCCTACTAAAGGTTAGCCTGCCTTAAAATGGATTTCCTAAGGAGGTAAGCTCTCTGACTTCTGTGTTGCAAGGGCTATGTACAAAGCACTGTGGCTCATCACCAAACATGTTTGGGTACCATCTATTTCTCCTGTGGGATGAGCATACATCTGCAGTGTCAACACCCCCTTCTTCCGTTCTCCTGCTCAGAGAACTTGGGAACAAATCCTCTTTATAGAAACGGCTCTCGCATAAAGTGATTATTTAATCTCATGGTCCGGGACTTTGTGTTTCTGCAGTAGCTCAGTGTCCCAGTGAATCCTAAAGGGCTGGTGGTACAACTGAGAGTACACAGTTCCCTTTATGGTGCCCAGTCACATAAGGGCTGTGGGTCGTGCCACCAGCCCTTTATGACCTTGTCACTCCTTTCACTGTTTTTCTTTTGTCTTCCTATGTCTCGTGCCGAGGACTGAGAGTTCCCTCACTGATCTCTCTTTCTCTCTCTTTCTTCTCCCCTTCTCTCTCCTTACCTTGCTACCACTATTGGGATGTAGAGTAAAGATGCTGGTATCAGGACTTTGGTTATGTTGGATGAGCAAGGAGGTAAGTTCAGATTGCTTCAGTAAGGACGTAAACCATTCTCAAAGAACTGTACTAACTGTGTGCAACCCTGAATCCCAGGGCCGTAAAACATGTATGGTTATGCATGAGAACCCAGGAATCTCTTTGCCTTCAGCCTCACTGTCTGACAAAGGAACGAACAATAGCTGTGTAAGAGTCTGTACTTCTTTTGATCTGTCTCCCATTAATATCAAAGAGAGCTGCAGGCTGAACTCATCAAAATCATTTTTTTTTCAGCAAGCATTGGGTCGAGATCCAGCTACATGATGAGAAGATTTGCCTCCATAAATATAAAATCCAACATTATTTAAGCAGGTGCTATGTAATTTTCTCACTTGTTTAGCTACATGTGAAAGGTATGCGATATATGCATCCCAAGAGAAGCTAAAATGGTTTGCCTTGTGCAAAATTCAGGTTGTTTATTTATTTATTTTTAGTACAGAAATGTCAGTGAGGGTAACAGGAGATTAACATTAAAAGCTACAGAACAACTGTCTCATTACAAGTGACCACATATGAGCCTTTAAACTTAGACAAGTCCCTGCCTGTGGATGACAGTGATGAAGACAGAGGTAGATGTACTGAGTGCATCCCAGGAAATTACATTTTTGCCCTTCATAATATCACAAAGTAGCAGGTAGCTTCTCCTTCCCCCCCCAAATAAACCAATATTTGCTGCAGACCCACGGCAACATCCAAAGGGAGTCTCCAAGAGAAGTTAATCAACAGAGTACGAATTTCTGCTACTCTATATCCAACCAGCCCCCGAAAAGCCCGCATTATTATTTAGTATGTGGCACAGTGTGAAACTGTGTTAGGAACAATTTTCTACAGAGGTGATGCTCTGCAGCTCAGCAAGCCCCAACGATTATAGGCGACGTTACAGCATTATTGGGAAATGGACCGCGTAACCCAACGAGCCCTTTTCATCTATTACATCCCTGCTTCTCTGGCACTAAAATGAATGAAAAGTAATAACAGGACCTAAACTGAAAGTATTTTCTTCTGTTTGCTGTTAGATACATGCATTATTGCTTCTTGTAGTTTATATTTTCCTTTTAAGGAAAAGAAATTAAACTAACCAATTTTTTCTCATCAATTTGCCTTGACAAGAAAAATATTACAGATGTTATCTATGGATGTTTCTTATTTCCTGAATAATGTCAGCAACAGAACTATCACTGAATACAGAAAAACAGATTATTTGTGTTGAAAAAGATACAGCACCTGTGTAAATAATGTGTGTTGTTTCAGGAGCGTATTAACCCTTGAAATAAATCACAAATATAGTCAGAGAAAGTCTGTAAATAGCCACTTGTATCCAGTAAGGTAATGCAGGGGCAGATCAGCTGAAACTTTAGCAGTGCCTCTGACTTCCCTTGTGTTTAGCCTTGGGAGAGTGGATTTCTTTTCTCTAACTGTTGTTTTTCCACAGATTGCTAGGGGAGATTATTTTATTCTTAACCCCTTGTTTATTTATTTACGTCCTTTGGAGTTCCATTTGATTACTACTGGTAAAGCCCTGTACTCTCGAGTTATCCCACCTAGTCATACTAGGAAGGACTGTCCACGTGAGCCAAGGCGCTGAGGCTGGACCCACCGACCTCTCTGGAGGCCAGGAAGCTCAGTATTAAACTCGTATCGACACTGAGAACTGGAATGTATGTTGTATGGCCAGAGACATGGGTAGCCAATACTTGCAGGAAGGAATCAGACAAGTTAAGCCTCCTTAAATTGGTTATGGTCATGCCTTAAGTGGTTCAGTAAATTAAGCTTCTGATTTTAACAGTATGGGTTTCTCAAGAAAAAACAGCCTAACAATGCTACAAACCCTGGGAATTTTGTAATTGCTGTACTATGTTAAATGTTTAATTGTGTTTTGTCCATTTTAGCCGTATATAGCTGTAATAATTCCTTATTTCTTTTATTATTTTATTTTAGCGATGAAAGACTTCCATTATTGGGCAAAATACACTAATGATTACCTTGAATCCTCTGTAATTAGTGCAATGTGTGCAACTCATGGATGTCTCAACAGATTATCAGATTTAGGAAATCATTTGCTAACACTGCCATGTGATCTCTTTTCAGCTGACTGCACAAATCACTTAAGATTATTAGGTGTTAAATAGACAAAAGCCATGACATTGATCTTTCCAGTGGGCGGCAAGCAGAATATCTAATCGTTGCAGTTGCTCGAAGCCCTGCTTCTAGATTTCTTTACAAAATTATTTGCTAAATCAAACATACCTTGGGAGAAAAACTTCTCTGACCTAACCTCAGTCTCAGTAGCACAAAGCAGAACTCCTTTTTTGACATCAGAAGCAGAAGTCTGTGGGATCATAAAGGGAAATAAGCCCATGTAACGCTACCCAACTCGGTACTCGCGCAGCCACGAAGCCTGGCTAGCTCCTGCTGCCGAGCAGTTTGGTGCAACAGACCACAGTCTGTTGTGACCCTAGAGAAACACGGAGCTTCACAAGCGATTTCACTACTCCTTTTTCCCAGAGGATGGGGCTGCCAAGACAACTAGAGACCTCCTCCAGGACCCTTTGGGAATCTGAGTGGGCTTTTGGAGCAGTCCCTGTGCAAAACAAAGAGTCACTGCCTTCTATGCCAGGTATTCTCGCCCAAAGCAGTTGCACACTGTCCTCCCCGGAGGGAGCCCACAGGGAGGAGCTGAGGTTGGATGCTTCTGGATGAGATTTTGCCCGTCAGTGAGAAAATCTTTCCCACAGCCTATCTGCATCCATAATGCTTACCTTTTTTTAACCTGGCCATGAGTCCAGCTCCCCTGTTGAATTACTCAAATACACATATAACACTTTAAACTAAAATATTTATATTCTACACTAAAAATGTTATGCTGCAGAGGGTTATTGAGGAGTAACAATTGCTGTCCTTATTTAAATTTCTTTAAAACATATTTGCTTAGAAAAATGTTAACATTTGGATTCATGTTGGTAAAAAGCAGCATGTATAAATTAAACTGACAGTACACAGAGGGGATATGAAGATAAACCTGGACTGCAAAACTGGTGGTGGCCCCAGAACAGTAGCTTTTTTCCTCCAGTGGGAGGAAATGTCCTTCTCAGAAACTCCCATCACCAACTCCCATGGGAGTTGGCAAGCAGAGCAATCTGGACCTTCAAGCATGTTTTTTTGGTGTGTGTGTGTGATGATATCTTCACACAGCTTATTACAAATGATTTTTTTTTCTTGTATTCAAAGTGAGGTGGGGGGAGAAACATTTCCAATGACAACAGTAGCCACAAAGCCCTTTTTCATCCAAGACAAGACAGAGGCGTATCTATAACTTTACTGAGCTGCAAAAAAGTGTCAATTTTTCTCCCTGCACCAGAGAAACTGCAAGTGCACAGCCAGCAGTGCCAGTGACCACAGAGAGGAGCTTAATCTACCCAAAACATCCATACTGCAGATCAAGTTGAGGTATGGAGGTAAAACTTTGGAATAACCAGGCAACCCCACACGTAAAACTCACCTGACAGTGCCCTTGCCAGCTGAGCTCTCTACAGCTATTGCGTGAGTTTTGAGTTTTCCAGCTTTCCCTGAGTTATGGCTGACCTGTTCCTATGGCATTGGAGAAATAACTGTAGCAAATACAAACATAATTAAAAATTATTTCTGCCTGAGAGCGGAACTATGGCCTCCTGTGCAGGCCCTTTCCCCAGCTTATCTCCTCTTTAACACCTACCACGAAAAATGATAGGCAGTGAGATGTCAGAAGCAGAGCTGCTAAAGGCATCCAGCAACACCTATGAGCTGAGCTGATTACAGTCCGAGATGGTTTGGTAATTAATGAAAAAAATGGTGGCTATCAACCATTCCAGATTCTACAGGGAAAATGGCATTAATTATGTTGAAAGTGTAGTGCAGAACAAAAGACAAACGAATCCCTCACAAAAGCAGGTTGTGCCTCGTCTATCGTTATTTTTAGCACCACTAGATGAGGGCTCACAAGCACTCCCCCCAGCCTCCTTCCACTCGTGTGCATGCTTGGCAATGCCTTTCAGAGCAGAGCTAGGTCAGGACTCAGGCTTTCTGAAAAGGCTGTCCTAGAAATGTACTTCGCTCCGACACGATTCTCCTTCATGGAAAATGGGATCACCAGCTATCATTGGAAATAGTTAATCTGCTGATTCTCTTTCAAATTCAGCCCTCTTGTATGCCATTACGATTACAATGTACTCTTAAATGTCCTTTTTTTTAAAAAATTAAAATTAACCTTGGTGGAAATTGCTTCATTGCACCATACACCAGGCAAAGGGCACATTCCCTTCTCCAAAGGCATTTCGCTGACATTCAAGAAGCCCAGGTCCCAATATTGGTCACTAGTTGAGGAATATTTCTTATAAATTGCAGATGGGCTGCAAAGGTGGAGCACACCACACTTGCCCTGTCCTGGTCTTGCATCCCACATTGTGCTCAGATGCTTTCCCAAATGTGTTTGCTCAGACACCACAGGAGGAGCTCAGGGGTGCCCTTGCCACAGCTGCCCCCTCCCAGCCACTTCCCCGGATCAGTCACAGAGCAGGGATTTGCCAAGCAGTCACAGAAGATCCTTGACAAAGGGCCACAATGCTACCATGAAAATAACAGAGCAAGCTAACAGTCCCTCAGTCACCTGTGGTGTGAATACAGAAGTAATTGTCAGGTAACAAAATATCCTTGCTTATACCCTAAGACATGCCATTGTTTTGCTGTAAGAGCTCCAGGCAGATATGTGGCCACTCCATTTGAATTCAAGTGATGTTCTCAGACACAAATGGTATCAATATGCTAAAGGAGCCACTAATCTGTAGAGCTACCTGGAAAAAAAAAAAAAAAAAGGGAAATTTGAATCAACACACCCACCCCTAGTGTGTATTCCGCCTCCAGGCTGAGGCGATGCCAGTTATCTTATATGCTACATGTAAGTGTAAGGTATATATGTTTCTAAACATACATATAGGCATAGCATATTTAAAGCCCACTGCAACAAACTGTCAAAAGATGTTTAAGCTGTGACACAGAAATGCTTCTGTAAATTAGAGATAAAGGACTTGATCTTTGCTGGTGAGAATTTACGTAGATTCGTGGCAGTATATGCCAGCGGACTGTCTGTCCTAAAACCTTTAATACAATGCACAAAGCTGGAAAAGTCTTTGAAAACAATAAATTAAGCTTTTGATAGCCATCTAATTTCTCACCAGCAATGATTCTTTCTAGGCCAGGTTTTAATATCATTTATACCAAAACAAATTCAGAGCGACCTCATTAATTCCTCTATAATATTTATGCCTCAATAATTGTGGTTAGACTCATGAATCTATTTACTGGCCTCTGGGACCAGATCTTTGACAGGTATAAATTGGTGTTGCTCCATGAAGCCAGCATAACTTACGCTGATTTAAACAAGTTAACGATCCTGCCCACTGTATTAACAGCTAGCAAATGGTGTTTTAAGGGCCGTCTAGACTTCTGGGCTACAGACATGACATGGGCTTTTACACTGATGAGGTTACTTTAAGGAAAGATAAATTAGTTGCTGATCACTTTTCTCTTCAGAAATACCATAAGCATCACAGAAAAATCCTGAAGTGGGAAATATTAAGCCAGATTCCTGGAGAGAGCTATAACTTTAGTCTTTAAATCATGTCAAATCTACTCCTCAGTTAACACTCATCTACTCAGGCAGAATAGGGAACAGGAAAAGAGAGATCAAAAGGCCCTATTACATACCTGGCCTCAGAGACCTGAGCAAGGAAGCCAGGACTGAAAGCCAGCCCGTGGTACCTGATCTAGAACTGATCCCTGTGGCCTTGGGAGGCGTTTTCTATTGCACAGCCAAGGTTAGGAAAATGTGGGCAGCAAAGCTGGTGGAAGAAAGGTCAGGTCCTCTTGGCCCTCCCAGTGTCAAAATACGTGTGTGGAAACTGCCTTCTTTTAACTGAGAGCCTGGAAAACCAGCCAGGCTCTGCAAAGACAGTTCTCACAAGCAGAAGGAGGGAATCTGTGATGGAAATTAGCAATTCCCATCACCCTGCATAAGCCAGCAGAAAAGCCAGCTGACGCTGCCGTAGCTGCTTCCCAGAGCAAGGGTGAGCATTGCCCAGCTCTGCAGGATCAGGAAGGCCTCTGAGCTGGTGAGGAGCACAAGCACTTAGAGGAATATCACATTTTTCCATGTGCTCACATTTCTGATGAGATTCACAATCTGTGGGTCCAAATGTGAACCGAAGCTTCTGCTCAAGCCTCCAGGCCAAAACGTAGTATTACTGTGTGCATGAAAACAATACAGCCTTGTACTTCTGGTTCTTTGCTCAGCAGTGTATCTATCTGGCAAAACGTACAATGAATCTCTCAGGTTTCCTTATTAGGTTCCTGATCCTTTGCTCACATTGTACGTGCTCCTTTAGAGGACACTGCCGGGTAACTCTGATCCTCCTTGGGTCTGGGATCCATAATGCCTGTGGTATCAGGAGACAGGCACATCCAGCTGAGGAGAATGAGGACTGACAGCTGAAGAGCAGATGTGGCTGGCAATACTGACATGGCACCTCTCCTTCTCCCAGCCCAGCATCATGCAAGGATTAAGCAACAGCACAAGTCCAGTATTTGAATTATTTCAGCTTGAATAATTTAGGACAGGATTTTCAAGGCCCTCTAGGGGTGAGATGCCCAATTCCCATTAAAATGAATTACATAGAATTAATTTTAATGAGGATTGGGCATCCAGATCCCCTGGAAAGCTTTGAAAATGTAAGCCTCAATTGTTAGGTAGAAACCCAAGTAAGAAATAAGGCCTATTCATGTTCCCAAAAAAGTCAAGGAGTTTCATACTGACGTCAATGATTTATCTTTTCTAAAATGCCTTTTAAAAAAAAAAATCTTGGCTGGGCTCAGTTAATATCAGGAATGACATTAGGTTTCTCATATAACCAGTGCTGTCTTAGTTCCTTTCCTCCCAGGTCTAACTCCGCATTTATATTTTCCCTACTTTATAGAGGCAAAAGGAATGTGGTTGTGTTTTACAGGGATTGCTTAACTTAGACTCCTTAGGTATAGTTATTTTTTTTACTGGATTGAAATGCCACTCCAAGTACCTTTCTCACCCCATGCTATACTTGATTTGAGTTTGTCCTTCATGATAGAAATGGTGAAGCTTTCCACCAATGTAAAATGCCACAGCTACCACAGACTCCGATCTCTGATCCCGTGGGATCCATATCTGTTTACATCAGTGGAGGACCTGATCCTTCAATTTTACGTTGTGTTCTGCTCCTTTAACACACTACATTATTCTGAACTACCAAGTCACTAAGGAAACCCTGCAGGTGGAAGAAAAAGCTGCCTCAGGTGGAAAGAAGCCAAATTCTGTCTGATGCCAGCCGGGAGAGGCCGTGTCTCTATGATGCTGGTTACTGGGCTAGATGCTTTGGTCACTTTCCATAGAGCATATCAGAAGTGACCCCAATGAAAAACCTTAGTCTTCACCTATTTATTTATTTTTTTTTTCATAAAATGGCTTGGGGACAGAGACAATGTACATCACAGCCAGTGGTCCTATTTCAGCGAGCATCAGGCTCCTCTGGTGGCTGTAATTCCTCTGTGCTTGCTGGGGTTACGCCTGATTTGCAGCATCCATGTGAGAAGGAAAATCAGCCCCAAAGCCACACTCAGATCAGAGATTTATCTCCCACGACAATCAGAGCAGCAGGTCTCATGTTCCTCAGCCTCTGGAAAAAAGGAGTACTTGGACATGGCTCTTCACAGCTCACACCATCTCTGGTCCCGTTACTACCAGCTCCCTCACTCAGGCACCCACTAACCCGAGCAGTTACACTGCCACACCTCACCTAATTCCAAGGCATTTGTAAGCATAAGGAACTGTGGTATTTTCCGTGGAAGGATACCTTTTCTCTTGTATTACCATGCATAAATGCAAAATAATAACACTTTATCTTTCTTTCTCTTGGATGTCATTGGTGTCGTAGTAAGTGGATGTATTGTAATATGTTAATGGACCTTAAAGTTTATAACCCTTCCTTTTTACATCATTACATCTTGTTTAAATTAATATATTTCAAACATCTTCCTCCTTTGTTTTATTCTTTCCATATTAGTAAAAAACATCTTCGGCATCCAGTACGGCTAACATCCTTTTACCAATGCATCAGCTCAGATTAATGCATTGTAATGTCATTATTGATTCAGTTCTCCATGGCCATTTTTCACGTTCTGTTGAAGACAAAAACAAACAAAAATACAATTCATTCCACACTGTCATCCCTTTGTCCTGACCAGAACAACTCGATCGTGTTGAAGAAGGCATGAACCATATCAACCAAGACATGAAGGAGGCCGAGAAAAATTTAAAAGATTTAGGGAAATGCTGTGGCCTTTTCATATGTCCTTGTAACAAGTAGGTACTGGGTACCGGCTCTGCTATGTGGTGTCCAGTTTTTTGTCACAGTGAATGTCTGAAGTTTTTGTCTTTTTTTTCTTTGTCCTTTTCCATCTGCTTCATTCTGTGGGGATAAAATACTTGTGTTTAATCAGAACAACTGGAACGCATCGAAGAGGGAATGGACCAAATCAATAAGGACATGAAAGAAGCAGAAAAGAATTTGACGGACCTAGGAAAATTCTGTGGTCTTTGTGTCTGTCCATGTAACAAGTAGGTGCTGCCTGCCTCATCTCTTTGAGCACTTAAGGCTGATCCCAAAGGCCTTGTGAAGCTCATCCTTGCTAGGCACATGGACAGGATGAGCATGTGGCATGCAGAAAGAACGATTCTGGTTCAAATGCATTCATCTCATAGCATAGACAACTGACTGGGAATTACTGTAGATGCATTAAAATCAGGCATACTGCAGTGAAAGCTTCACTGTCGACACCTTTCAATGGTAAAAGTTTCAACATTTTACACAAAGTGTACTAAGTGGTTCCATTTTCCTGTGAACAAAACCACTGGGGCTACTTTATTCCTGGAGGCCCTAAATTTTAAAACATATTTTCACAAACAAGTTTAAAAAACAACAACAGCAACAAAAATTGTAGCTCAAAAATGCAGAAGAGGCAATAATAAACATTGCTCAAAATTATGGATGAAAACCCTACTTCTTTTAATTGTTCAACAGAAATTGTCCTTGATGAGAGCCTGATCGAGACATGACGTTTCACGATTGGAACCCAACTTGAAATGGTTTTCATCCTGCCATAGACAACCAAATTTGAGAAAACCCAAACACATCATGCCAAATTTCTCTCCTTTGGGTAGCATGTACACTAAGCAGAAATGTTGAAATGCATCGAATTTGCTTGCATGCCATCACTCTTGAACGAAACCGTCCTCCAAGTAATGCAAAGCTTGTTTTAAGTGCCAAATGAAAATGTGGTGTGCTGTTACGTGGGTGTAGGAAACGGGACAGAGTGGACTGACCAGAAGTCCTCGTGGAACAGCAAATCCAGCATGCAATGAGTCAGCTACCACCGAGGTTTCAGTGAAACCATTTACACATGGTTGGCCAGAGACAACAGGACAGAGTACAGAGGTCCTGTAGTATCATCCTCCCTTCCTGCGTGGCACGGAAACTTTGTTCACAGGCGATCCTACCACGAGTAGGTAGGATCTACCAAGACCAAATGAAAGAGAGCAGTCGTGCAGTTCGGTAGGAGTTTGGCCTGGAGTAGGAAGGGCAGGACTGGGCTTATCAGGCACCATTCCTTCTGAAGTGAATTCCCTTGGGACACAATGCAGATACTGCCTTAAATTTCAAAATCCATCTTGCTCCTGTGTACACAGCCACAAATACTTTGCTGGGATAAACATTTTGCCCAGAATATGCATGCTACTTGCCTGGTGTGCAGAATGGAGAGGAGAGGAGGAATGGAAAGAGCTACACACAGACCCCGCCCTGGTCAGAGGGCCTGCCTGCAGCCACATGAGCTCTGGCACAGGCTGCACGCTGCCCTCCCTCTGCACCAGAGCAGGAGGCTGACCATGAGCAGAAGAGGTGCGGGTACAAGAGCATGCAGCAGAAACTTTGACACTCCCACACTCTAAAAGCTGCTGCAGCTTAAAGAGGAGCAAGCCAAGGCAGTTGGCTTGCTTCTCCTGGAGAAATCTAGCATATGCATAAATCAAAAGTTCTTCCTTGAAGCACAAAAAAAAATCCCCATGCATTTTGCAGGATTATGTATTTATTTATTTTTGGAACAGGTTTAATATTCTGTACCGTAGGCAAGGCTGTGCTGACAGTCAGACCTGTGGTGTGGATGGGGTTAGCACCTGACACGTGGCCCTAAAGCATTTACCACTTCACAGCAATTGCAGCATCACAAAATCAGTAGGTGCAAGAACAGAAAAATACTGCTTGCATTCAGCGTTCATTTTTAGAGGTGTCTCGTCCCCGCTTTTAGGCAGTATTCTGACCTTTGCAGACTGCAGCCAGATTTCATAAACTAGCACTGCTAATCAGTGAACATGTTTAGAAACAAAGTACGGATGACCAATGCTTTTAGCGACTGTTCCTTGAACTGAGCCAGGAACCAACTGGTACAAATAAGATGGTATTCTGAGAAGTGGAGTGTAGGAGGGAGAGAAATCCGTACAGCTCTGGGCATCACTGTCACCATGATCCCCTAATGCTCTTCTGGCCAGTGGTAAATTAAATGTATATGGTTCAAAAAGATTAACCAATTCATGTATAACTATATTCCACTACTTGCAAATACAACTCAGTGAACCATACCAAAATGTAAAGCCCAACCTTAGGTTCTTGAAAGACCCAGAATGCCCATGGCATGAAACTTTGTCCAGACTGCAGTCAAAGTACAACTGCTGCTGACCATGAGCAGGCCCAGACTTCACCTGTTTTAATTGGAAGTCCACAAGGAAACAGAGATTAAGCTCTGGGTGTATAAAATCATACACTTCAAATGCAGAGATGTGTCACTTTGAGTTGTGCGGGTCGAAAGAGCAGACATATCTGTAAGTGTGCATGCAGCAAGAGAACTGCTTTCACTCCTTTCTAGAAATGCCAACATCAGTGTGTAGTTTCAGAGAACTAAGAAAAAGGAAGCCAAGCATCCTATTTTTAACTCTTTACAAATTGTAATAGGAAGTCAGCAACAAAACAGATGACTATTTGGGAAAGATCCTCTTTGCATCTGTATTTTAATTCTACATCAAAGCATGCAACACAACTTCAGGCTTAACAGATGCTGAGCTGCTTCAGGGGGCATGGAGAGAACGTAACACCAGAGATGGGTTTGTTGTGTCCTTTCCCAAAGCCCCCAGAAGCATGTCAAGTAACTCCCCCCAAATCCAAGCCACGGGGCTGTTCATATGACTGAAGAACAGGGGAACCATGGGGACTGGCAGTTCCCAACAGCTTTGTTGGAAACTGCTCCACTGCTTGAATAAAACCAAGAATTTATAGCTACAGACCCCAAACACTCACCCTCTCCTGTCACAGTGCTCGATCTTGTCTGACATCCCCGGTGACAGCCACCCTAAACACGCTGCACATGCTAATCTGCCACTGAAGGTATGCCTGGGTTTTAATTTTCTGTCCACGGCAGCTCAGTCAAAAATGGCTCTCTGAAAGCTACTCTAACCGTCATAAATAATAAAGGTGGTGACATGCTAGGCTATTTTAAAGTCCTGTGGTTTAGAGCTCCTGAAGGAAGTGATGATCCATTTTTGCCTGTGTCTTGCTTATTGTGAAGGCTGTTACTGCTGATGCATTAAGAGTATGATGAACTATTGGGGCAACTGTGCTTAGTGAGAATGCTTTACTTATTCATGCCTGTAGCTGGTGCATGAAGAAAATGTAGAAAAATTTCCCTTTCTGATGCTAGATTGCTTGTATCTTTTCTTTTCTCCTGCACTCATTTCACTTCTGCCTATTTTACTTTTTGTCTCTGTGGACAAAGGTTTGTACATCAACTGTCGATGTATGATTACTATTTCCAAGTACCGATATATTATTTGAAAATCTAATGAACCCTACAAATTTTATGATAAAATCATCCCCAAACCACAGTGGAAAATGTTGGTGGCTTTAAATGCCTCTTATGCCACATAAATGTTAACAACAGCAAAAGCTCAATCTTCTGCATGGTAAATGTTAAAATCTAGCCAAATCCATTTTTCTCTAAGAGGGTGTGTTGCTGTGATGTGATGTACACACTATACTTGGCAGTTTTGTTTTTATGTCTGTCTGCCAGTACGTTCTCTGTGTTTGATGTCACAACGTATGTGTCACTGAAATGAAATAATGTTTTCTGGTTATCTGTATTTCTTCTCTTCTTCTTTTTTCTTTCCTTTTTTTTTTTTTTTTGTTCCTCTCTGGAAACCAAGTCAACATCTAAAAACCTGTCTGAAGTGTTGTAGACTTGACAATTGCAATTCACCCTATTGGAAACAAAACCTCTGACCATCCCAGTTGCTGTGGCAGTGAAGTTTTTTTAAAAAAAAATCCTTTTATTCAGGGTTATGATATATCGGTATACAATCAATGACCCTCTATCTGAAAACTCATTTGCTTGATTCAGCTTTTAGCTTGGAGAAGTAAAGAGTTTTGCATTTGTCCTTGTCCACTTGATGCTTTGTTACTCATCATCTTTTTTGCATAGGCTTAAATCAAGCGATGCTTACAAAAAAGCCTGGGGCAATAATCAGGACGGTGTTGTAGCCAGCCAGCCTGCACGTGTCGTAGACGAACGGGAGCAGATGGCCATCAGTGGTGGCTTTATCCGCAGGTGAGCCTTTTTCTCCAGTTTTCCTCTCTGTTTCCCTATTCAGTGATATATTTAGATTTCTTCCATATGCTCATGAGTTCTGTGATGCTTGTTAACTCCTTCAGTGATGCTGGGTAATGCGGTGGAGCCAGTGTTTTCCACTGGGTGGTGGGTACTTAGATGTAGGTCAACACCCACTAGGACAGGTGCTAAGGACCCCCTGCATCCCGTGACTCCCCCCAGCCCTACTGGCACTTGAGGTAGCACAGAGGATGGTGATGTGCCGTGAGTCCTGGATGTCAGAGTTTCAGAATCAGAAGATGCTTGAAAAAGCAGCCCTAAACCGTCCTGCTTGAGACTGACCAGATGTGGGCAATAATAAAATAGAAATAACACCTAGCTGCATACTGCACAGCAGCAATGATAGGGTGCAGAGCCTCACAGCTGGTCAGCCCTGTCTGCTGCACTCCAGCTCCCTGGAGGCAACCATGTACAGTTGTCAAATACCTCAGAATGAAGTGCCAGATAAATACTGGTTTATGATTACTGCCTCAAGATACGTAGTGCTCATTATCCATCCTTGCTAGAAAATGTACCAAAGCATCCAGCACCTCTTCCTTTCTTTTCAAAAAGAGAAGAGCCTCAGGCTCTCTGCCAAAGCAGAGCCAAGCGCAGCACCTGAAGCACACTTTCTACCAGAGGTACATAGTTTTTGAGAAGGCCACTTCCCTGCTCATGACTATCCAGAAAACCTCACTGGCCAGGGGACGACGGCCCATTCCTCAGCTGCTGTAAAATCACAACCGTGGGGAAATGTCGACACCTCAGTGGCAACCCCTGTGCACTCAAATGAAAGCCAGTTTGAAACACACAGCTATACTAATGGCAACCAGGCTGTAAACTTCCAGCAACATGGAGGGATGCAGCAATAAGTACATAGCGATTACAGTGTGTATAGAGCATGCATTTAGATGACAGTGCCATCAGCTGAATGGATAAAGGTATACCACTAGGCAAAGCTTTGATCTCTGAAGATTAAGGACACTGGATTAATAAGTAATTATCTTTCCAAAAACTATTATCCACTTATTTTTTTGGCTGCTGTGATGAAGGAAATCAGTGTGATAGAAACAATGCTGTCATGCAATCTGGAGCGTGGGATGGAGTTGCCATTTAAGTTTGCTGGGTCTGCCAGTCACTTATTTTTTTTTAATTTCTGGATGGCAGCCCCATCAAACCAAAGGCTGGGGCATGCTAACAGAATAGAAGGGAAGAAAAGTTATGCCATCCCATAATTCTCTCACGACCAGCTTGTAGCACACTCTGGGCACCTCTATGAACACAAATTACACAAGAGGCTCAAAGTAGTGGTTTTCTGAGTGGGATCCATGGCCTTGCTTTTCCAGGTGCCAGTCACCACAAGCCTCTCCAGTCGCTGGAGCACTGAACTGTGCCCTGGCCCACGAGCGAGTTTTTCTTTTAAGAAACAAGCAACTGTAAAAGATGGGGCTAAGAGGAGAGAGAAAAGATCCTTGCTAAAGGCAAAAAATCAGAGAGAATCTGATTCTATCATCTACTGAAAATACATTTAATTAGAACGTTGGGTCAGGATTTTTACTGCTGAGGCTGTCCGTGCCCAATATTTCAGTGAGCCCCAGTTCTGCGAGGACTGGATGCTGTCCTGTGTAGGTCAATGCAGGGAGCTGGTACAGCTTTGATTCCATCATGCTCCAGCACTTCCACATGCCCTAATCACACACAGATCCATGTGAAGCATCCTTCCACTCTTCCGCATCCTTTGAGAAGGACCCTTGCTAGCAGAGAGGTATCATAAGTGGAACAGAGAAGCTCAGACAAAAACACATCTAGGAACAGAAGGAATGAGTAGTGACAAACCCAGACAATTAATCCCCACATCCAAAAAATAAGCATGTGAAGGTTTTCAGGCTAGCTGCTTATTAATCCCTTTTCTTCAAAGCTGAGCATAGCAGCATGCTCCACAGGTGACAAGCGAAGGAGGATGCAGAGGAGGTTCTGGGTGAATCAGACTTTTGGGGAAACTTCCTCTCTCTTTGCTTCAAATAATTGGTGTTTGTTCCCAGGGTAACAAATGATGCCCGGGAAAACGAAATGGATGAAAACCTCGAGCAGGTCAGCGGCATCATTGGCAACTTACGTCACATGGCCCTGGACATGGGCAACGAGATCGACACACAGAATCGCCAGATTGACAGGATCATGGAGAAGGTAAGAACTTAGAGAACCCCAAAAGGGGCTGTGTTTTCCTTTCTGCAAGTACAGGCTGTGCCCAAGAGGGGCAGAAGGTGTGTCTTCCAGCCTGCCCACACAGAGCAGTAGATGTAATTCAGCTCGGAAGAGGACTGGGGATGGAAACAGCTCCTAGAGCTCCTTTTCCTTCTCCTTCCCTATCTCTGGGCTGAAGCAGAGCTTGCTGCTATGGATCTTCAGTAACTTTCCCTGCAGGTTGGGTTGAACCTGCACTGTTGGTTTTGCAAGACAACAGCTGGCGAGGAGACCTCTTCCAAATAAAGTCTGCTTCTGCAAGGGAAAAGTACCCTGAGCTGTACAGAACCGTGGAGCTTGGACCCTGGCACTTCCTGGCAAGTTTTAAACCTTCCTGGACTTTACTTCCCTCATAAACTCCACAGGAGATTCAGAATAGGATCATCACTTGTTTAGGGGACCATTCCCAAAAAGAGAACGGGGACATATGAAGCAAGGCGGTATGGTAATGGTGCAGCCACCAGCTCTCTCAGCGTGCATACACATACTGGGAACCTACCGGGGCCCAGTGAAGTCCATAAGCTCAGTCTTGCTATGGTGAAATTGCCATTTGAAAAGGCAGATAACAGTGTGCCAGTGCCGGGCTGCACTGCAGATTTCTGAAGCAGATAGCAGCACCCTCCAAACCCGGCTGGGAACTCACTGCCGTGCTCACATCCCGAGATCTGCAAGCCATCTGCATTCATGCTGGCAGAGCTCCAGGCACAGGCACAGCCAGGCTGGTGATATAAGAGGCTAGATCTTCATCTGGTGTAAAATCAATACAACACTTGATTTCAGCTGAGATTTACACAACCTGAGGATCTAACCCAAGGACTTACACGTGCTGCTTAGACTTAATGCTGACCTTAAGGGGTAGAGCTTTTACTGCTGAGCCTTCTGACCTGTGCGAACCTTCTTACATGACCAGGATTTCCAAACCTGTTTTTCATGTCAATTAATTATATCACAGCCTAGCACACCAACAAAAAATTACAGAAAATATTGCAGTGAGGGATTCACTCAGATAACTTTCCTTGCTGGGGTTTGATACCAAAGAGAATTGGGTGAAGTATAAGTTGTCTTAAAGGCAGGAAACTCATCTCACACAGCAGAGTACACAGCTTTGTGTATGCACGAATGCAGCCGTCCTGACAAGGATTCTCCTATCAATTTGTGCTTGTAAACATCTCGATACTGAAATCACTGACCAGGCCCTTTGTGGTCCCCCACATGAAGCACCAATCTCTAGGCAGTGCATGCTGAGAGCAGCTGGCTAGCAGAGGGACTGGCCTTCCACATCTGTGTGGTGTTCCTGCAGCATCAGGTGTACAGCGTTTCATGCAGCCATGGGGAAACCACAAGCTATTGCCATTCGTTAAATTGAAGACCAGTGACACAGTTCTGAAAGATGGGCTCGCAGTGTGCACAGAGCAGTCATCATGAAAGCGGCACAAAAACCGAGTCTTCAGTCTCGGTGAAAATATGCCGAATTTCTCTCAGTAAGGACACATGGCCTGAGCAGTAATGAGACACTAGAAAAAGAAACACAATTAGGAAAACCTCCTATAGAAGACAGGAATGTCTGGTATCTGGGCAATACTGAAGCGACAAGTGCACACACATCCGCTTTGCAGTGCGATACGGCGGAATGCAACGGGGCATTGGTGGAGCGGCTTCCTTTTTCTGACCAGCTGGAGCACTGTGCTTTTGATCAGCCATGATCATTAGAAAGACCTGGGGCTGGCACACATTGCAAACGCTGGGATACATCACAAAGCTAGCCCAAAAGCCTCTAAAGCACTTAGGTTAAACTGGATGCATGCATCCAAACCAGAGCAATCTCAAAACGCAGAGAGTAATCTGATCTATCCACGGTAATTAGGGGACGCAATAAATAAAAGGCTTTATCCTTCCCTCAGATCAGAGAGAAAAAGACAAAAACTAAAATGATGATGTGGTAAGTAGGTCAAATGGGCCAGACGTCATCACCAGAAGACACCCTGGCCCTAAAACGAGCCACTACTGGGAGGCTGGGAGGAAAGCAGAAGCGGCTGAGAACATTTTGTCTTGAGCCAGGTGGGAAGGTCTGGGCAAGGACTCCCACTGACTTGGATGAAATATCATCCAGTTTCATCAATACTTAATAATCAGTGTGCATGCATTTCATGACAAACTTAACTGCTTCTAAGCCATTAAATTATTTTTTAGATAGTCTTTTGGCAAAAGCACATGAAGCTGTTCTGTGATAGACAAGGTCAAATTCATAGCTAAAATAAAGGACTGTGGTTCATAATGAGTAGTTATGCTGATTTACGCTTGCTGAGGATCTAGCACATGCTGCTGTACTAAAAATACACATCTACATAGCATTTGCCAGATCAATTATGGAGAAAAGCCCAAGATACTTAAGAATGATTTATTGCACATCAGTATAACCATTTTTAAAAGGTTTCGAAATGCATGTGGGAAAGTTGCTTCACCATTCTCTCTTGGCAAATTGGAGATTTAAAATAAATCTGTACAATTTGGATACACCCCAGAGAAGGGGGAATAACCATCAAAGTTTAAAAAAATGAAGACATCAAACCACAGAAAAGAGCTTGCTGTTTGATGTCATGCTTTTAAAGCAGTAACGCAACTCTCACCTTTCCCACAGGTCTGATTTCAAACACTGCAAGCATTTTCTGTCTAGTCCCTCTGATAGCATACACTGGCATAGCAACATGGGCTTGAGGGGAGCTTTGCCAGTTTTTGTCAGCTGCAGCAATGTCTTTGTCTCCAAAACTAACTTCTGCAGAGCAAGAGAAAGCCACAGTGAAAGGCTCTGCCCACTGGAAGAGCACTCCTAAGCCTCCAAGGTGGTGCTGCTTCATTAGCGGCGCTTTTTAAGCATGGGAAGTGTTACACAAGGAAGACAGCTAAATTAACAGTTCAGCCCAGCCCACGCTGGACTAAATTCCAGTTTGATTCTTTCAAATAATGGTAGAATGCCAAATGGTGATAGACTCCCTTCCTTTGCTTAATCCCTGTCTGTGCTGCTGCCCAATGAGAGGTTACTGTTTTGCAGCTACGCTGGTGAGCTTTTTGTTGAGAGAAAGGTGTAATGGTACCACTCCTTCCTATTCCTTTCTTGTCACATGTGCAACCAAGAGATCCAGAGGGAGCCCATGTCCACTGAATCTAAGTCTTACAGAGCACTGGAAGCTTTTTGCTGGTGAAGTCCACATGGCATATCATCAGTTTTCATGCCATCATCCATCACTGTTAATGGTGCACGCAATTAGCACCAGCTACAGAGCTGGCAAGGTGTTTAAGAGAGTTCAGTGAGGCTGAATACAATCACAAAAGCTCTGCTCAAAGGCTACCTGAAGCGTCACAAAACCAGGCTCACCTGTATTTTCCCTTTGGGTCCCTAATACCACTGTAACAACAGTTCTCTGGTTCTTTTCATTTATTTCTTTTTTCTTTTCTTTTCTTCTCTTTTCTTCTCTTCTCTTCTCTTCTCTTCTCTTTTCTTTTCTCTTCTTTTCTTTTCTTTTCTTTTCTTTTCTTTTCTTTTCTTTTCTTTTCTTTTTTCATTTTTCTGCTGATGTAGCCAACACCAGAGGAGTGTCCTCAAAGCATTTACATTCTCTGTAAAAACAACACATTTACTCTCTGACACGTAATAATTTGTCTCCTGTGTCTTTCCCTAGGCTGATTCCAATAAAACCAGGATTGATGAAGCCAACCAGCGTGCAACAAAGATGCTCGGCAGTGGTTAAATGCAGCAAAGTGCATTTCCTTTTAACGCTGTCCAAGAGGGCAGCACCTTCATGCTTTTATCATGGTATCTACCTACTAGGTTTGCACACATGCACATATCAACCCCATTGTAAATGTTGTCCTGTGTAGTTTGTCAGCTTTCCAAAAATGATACTTGTAATTATTTTTTTCTAGATATCTTTCTTTCCAAAGGTTGTACATAGTGCTGATTTGATGGCTATAGCTCACTATGATGTTTTCTGGGATTTTTCCTTTCCTTGTTTCTGTTTGGATTCCTTTTCTTTTTTCCTCTCCTCCTTTTTTTAAATGATGTTTGCTGAATGACAACAATGTTGGAATGCTAAACGTGCTGTTAACCTTTAAATATACAGTATTGTTCTTGTAAAACTGTGACATTCCACAGAGCTACTGCCATGCTCCTGTCTTTGGGTATCATGATGTTTAAGCACTTAAACCTGCTGTCTTCGGTTCTTCATTGCCATTATCTGTTGTTATGATTTCATGATTAGACAATGTGGAATTATATTACTATAACAAGCATTGCACTACAAAGTGATGTGATTTATGCATTTATGCATGAGGAATAAATAGACTTTTAGACTCCTACTTAAACAAGACTTTTTCCCATGGCAGTAGCACACCAACAATGACAACAAAAGCATGCTCAGTATTCGGACTCTCTTGGGACTATGTTATACCAGCAAGTTTGCAGTCGTGCCACTTTTTTCTTGTTGATATATATAGTTATTAATCATGATCATTTATTTATTTTTTAATTACAAAAAAAAGAGGGATTTGGCACTCACCATTTAGCCATTGCCAGCAAAAGAAGCTTGGCTGAAAATATGTCAAAGACAAAAAGAAATAAGTGTAATATATTGGGTTTGTCTGCTGCTTTTGAAGACTATCTTTTGGAGGAAACGACTACCATATGAAATGGTGCAAAGAAATGTAATTTTTATAAGGCTCTCTCTTACTAGTCGCTATCCCCATGTGGTTTGTTATCGGTACAGTTCTTTGTTGCTTACCTAGAGCTATGCACACCAAATCGCTGAGATGTTTAGTAGCTGACTTAATTAAAAAATAATAAAAAAACCTAAATGAATGAACTCTAGATAAACTGTGAGATAAATATCATTTACAGCATGTAATATGAAATTCCTTATGTCTCCTGTCAGTTGGTGAAGTGATTGACATTTTGTAGCTAGTTTAAAAATTATTAAAAATTATAGATCTCAGAATCCACGCTTGCTTTATCCATTTGTTACTCTACGTGTCAGTGAGACCCAGTTATTTGTCACTTACTGGGAAAAAGAGAAGCACAAAGAGGTTTGAAGACTCTACAAACTGGTTTTGTATGAGAATTTTATGAGAAATTTCTGTTTGCAATACTGTAATAAGAGGAAAAGTATCTTGTCTAAAAATAGCATTTTGTGCTAAGCACAAAATGAATATTATTTTAAATAACCTGGCTTGGATTGCCAAGCACTGAATTAAAATATATTTTCTTGTTCAAGGGAAAGGAAAATGAAATAAATGATGTGGTGCAAAAGGGTACAGTTCTTTAGTCAATAAAAGTCATTCCTGTAGTGGATCCAGCCACATGTTAATATACTCCTTTTCAGAGAACACTTTGAACTACAGAGTTTGTACAGCCTGCTAAGAATAATTTTCTCAAAGGACTAACAACAATTAATGCTTACTGCCAATGAAAAGTGTTATCATATTTTCCTATTTTTTCCCCTATATGGACAAATTATAATTAACTCTACATGAGTGACAGTTCACTCATGCGTCTCACATGGCCCTAAGTCAAAATATACAAAGCACATAAATGCTAGCATAATTAAAATCACATGACAATGTATACACAAGCTGTATTTTCTTTAGCAGCTTTTTATTTTTAGCATCTATTAAAAATTCATTTATGTAAATATTTTCCCCCACTACTTCAACCCAGAGAGTAAACTTCAAACAAATATTGTTAATCTGCTGGCCATCTCCAATTCTTTCCATTCAGGGATTGCAGTGTCTGTGACAGCACTGTCATTCTGCACTGCCAAAGACTACTGAAAGGAGGGCAGTAATCGTCCTGGAGAACATGTCAATATGAAAACATAAAAATACAAGGGTATTTGAAAAGGGTAAGGAAAATATAAGAATGCAATGATTATTTTAATAGAAGTACTCTCATCTGCATGATGAAAGTACCCTATCTGAAGAAAAATAGACTTCCAAAGTATGTTTTAGCTGCTCAAAAATATAAGCTGTTGCAGTGAAGGAAATCGCTATGGTTCGACATCTGTTTTAGTCTCAAAGATGAAAAACCAAGCTATTGGAGTTTTTTGCCAACAAAGCTTAAAGCGCAGAAATATTGAAACGTTAAATTGCATTCATCTTCGTATCCTCTCCCATTGTACGCAGCGTCTCTGAGGAGATGGCTGGAAATGGCTTAAATAAGTAAATGTAATATATTGCATTTCTCTGATGTTTTTGAAATTGACTTTTGTAGGATTAATTGTTCTTGAAACAATTCAAAGAAAGCTTCGATCTTTTACAGTTTGCTCCTGGAGCAATCCACTTCCATTCATTAAGTTTCTGACACGCCACATCCCGGGGGGAGCAGCTGCCCCATGGTACCATGCGCGTTACCCCGAGTCTGCCTGCTGGAGGGGCAGAGCTCCCTGTGAGGGAGGGGACGGTCAGGGGGCCAGAATCACAGCTCCCACAAGATAAAGCGGTCACGCAGACTGTAGAAACAAAACATATCTTTTATACCTTTTTTTTTTTTTTTTCTCAAAGGTAAAACCATCTTTTACCAGCAAGAAATGCCCCTTTGACCATGATATATTTTCAGATCAGCAATTTCTTTTGTTGTAGTATGAGTGCCATCTGGAAGGCCAGGTTTGATACAAGGAAGTATGAAGGTGCTTAAAAAACAAAGCTTCCTTAACCATCACTTAATTGTAAATCTACAATACAATATCATGAAATGTTTATGTACAACACAGCCAAATTTTCATATTAGTGTTGGGTTGAGGTGGCTGTAAGAATTTTTTTTTCATATTCTCAAATGCCATAGCTGAGTGAAGTACCCAACTGGATTGCTTAAAATCTTGCTTAAATTAAAACTGAAGCCCAACTCTAATACAGACTCCTGAGTGCTCTAAGTGCACAATTAACGACTTCTTTCATATCATGCTTTCCCCTCCATTCCTAGAAATAGAAATATCAAAATAATCTCCCAAACGTATACCTGAATATTATTCCTCAACAGAATAAAATATGCAATGTAATAATAGTGAAAAAAAAAATGTCTTCATTAAATACCTGGCCTGATGTCAGCAGCGAGAAACTAAAAAAAATGGAAGATCTAAATAACCTCAAGGAGGATTACCTGAAATAATCTTCAAGCCTTTAGGATGTCGATGCTTCCCAACATTAGCATAAACTCACCAACTCTATACTCAAAAGAGCTGGTTACAGTTTTCCAGACTGACACAAACACACAAAAAGAAGCCATGGATCATACTCAGTACCCGGTGGTTTGATAGAGCACATTAGGAAAAGCATGTGGACTTGACATAAGGTACAGCATGAAAAAGAATTGATTAATATTCCTTGAAGATTTGGTGGTATTACTGCATGCAACAAGAAATGACAACTCTAAAGATCAGCGAGGAGCATACATTTTTTCAAAGACATGCAAATTTTATTAGCTTATGTGTTAAATAGGTTGCATCCTTCTGAAGACAACTAAGTATGTCACACTTTGCGTGACAAACTGTAAAGCACCTCCCCACAGAGATGCCTGCACCACATGACACGTTACGGATATACATGAAAGCCTCTAGAAATCCAGGCAACTATTACGCTCCAAAATATTCCGTGCACCACACCAGTAACTGACAACCTACACGGGCTTTGGATTTGGACCCAAATCTGGTGAGATTGCTCAAGACTTATTTGGGGGAATCTGGAGGCAGACAAATCAATTCCCACCCTTCTTCCCTCCCTTTCTTCTCCTCCATGTACATAAGCACATATAAATCTTTTATTTTAAAGGCGCTGAAAAGGGAAGAGCTGAGCACTTAGTAATAAGGAAAATTATGTGTCAGAGACAGCTTAAGTATATGCACTGCTGCTGTGTGTGCCTGTGGGCGTAGGTGTGCAGGATGTGACTGCTGTCTTCTGAACCATTTTGTTGCCTTTCTAGAAAGAGATGGGTACAGTTAGTTTGGAAGTTAGTATAAGACGGTATATTTAAGCCTGCGGATAGCTACAAGAAATGCAGACATAGGGGATGAGCCCTGCTGAGAAGTTAGGGCACTGTGATGGTTTGATGGGGTGGGAGGTTATATTTATTTTAGCTATTTATTTTTCAAAGCACTTGCCAAACGATGTTGGATCCTCTGTGTAAGAGGATTTAGAGAGATTATGTTTGTGTTGTAATATACTAAGCATTTTTTGTTTAGTTTTGAGCAGTACTTCATAATTAAAAAAGTCAAGATTGCAAGATGAGGGAAATCAAAAGAAATTAAGTGGGACCACTCTGATTTACAGCTGCTGGGACTGTGTGCTGAGATCTCTGCCGCCTGTGTAAAACCTGCATATAATGGGGTAAATGGTTTGCCCTTCTAGGGGCCAAGGAGTCAGTAGCACATGGAGGGGGTGCACATTTTTGCTTGGTAGGCTCCACAGCTGCTTGCTGAATGTGAAAAGTAGCAACTAGGGTATCGGGGTTGTTGCTGCCTTGGCATAAACAATAAAATAAATGTTGTGGGAATCTTTCACGGGAGAGTCCCAGCATCAAACTGCCTTTTCCTTCCCCTGGACCAGCCTCCAGCTCCCTCCACACTGCTTCTACTCCGGCCTCCAGTGCACCCTGCACCTCTGTCCCACTGCCTGTTTCTCCTGTCCCTTTCTCCCCAGCATCTGTGAGCTCGGCTCCCTCCCTCCTGTGCCGCCCAGCACCTATCCAATTGCTTTTTCCTTCTTTTTTTTCAGCTGTGCTCAGTTAGCCTTCCTTCAGCCTTCTCCCTCATCTCATTTGCTTCATGGCCATCCACTTGCATGCTTGTCACCCCTGGGCTTTCAAGTCAGGCCGTCTCTTCCATGATCTCAGCAGGAGGAGCACCAAATGAACAGGCAGCCTCCTGCTTTCCACTCCACAGCTGAGCACCACACCACTCCACCATCACTGGGAGGGACACCTGCAAGGAAGTCTTGCTCGGCCCTGTCAGTCCCAGCGGGCAGCATGCAAGTTGCCAGGAAAATTTTTTGGATAGTCTATCCAAAAGGATCCAGAAAGTGTCTGTAGGTTGATGCAAGCAAAGATGCTGGGACAGATGAGGACAGAAGGCAAAGGACAGACACAAGTGCAGGCAGATACTACACAGGAAGGCAACAGCTGAGTCTGCTGAATGTTGTGGCTCTGGCCCACAGCCCTAGTGGATACCAGTGATCCTCCATGAGACAGCTGGGTGATCTTTTTTTTTTTTTAAACACAGGCAAAACAACTCTTCTTCACTTGCCCAAATTTCATAAATCAAAAAATAATTATATTTTAAGCTGAAGCTTTCAAAACTGTGTTTTTAAAAAGCAGGCTGAGGAAGCAGGTTTTCCTCATCCCACCTGGGACAGATCCCCAGGGCTGGGTTATTTCATCCAAAACCCATAACAGCTCGAGTTGGCATAAGAAGGTTAAAATGAACTAGTATATCAGAAACTGTTTAGCTAACTTCACTATAGGAAGTCCTAAGCTAAATTGCTAAGTGTTAAATATAGGCAGCTGGAAGTAACACCTACAGCACAGTAGGTTTTCCATCTAAATACTGATCACAAGTTCATTAAAATAAATGAAATAGTTCTTATCCACATTAGTGGGGGGTTGATTAGCGCTCCAAAGCACAAATATGCATAAAAGCCATTGTATTAAAGTTTTTCTTGGGTAACAAAACCAACAGCATACAATTGTGAGCAAAATACCTTTAAGAAAACATACCTATTTTGACTTTACTGGATAGTACTCCCAGGCTTGACAATATTAACAATAAGCCCATCTGACAACAGCATTTTACAAACTTCCTATGTGTAGGACCCCTAACAGTCTAGGTGGCCCTTCAAACAGCTGGGCCACAACACAAACCCCATGAAAACATATGCTTATAAGTTTGTTTGGAGAAAACAGCATCTATAATTCTGATATTCAGCCTTAAGCCCTTAGCTTAAAACATATTTTCAGTGCCCACTGCACATTTTGGTTTCTTAGAATAAATTAGAGCATGAGAACAAACTAAGCAGAAACAGAAGATTTAATGAGCTGCTGCTCCTCCCAGGCTATCCTTACAGCCTTACCCTCAGAGGCCAGCCCATATTCACTGACATGCTGGGTCTTGAGGTGAAAAAGAGAAAGCCTATTAGTCCTCAAACTAAAGTATAATTGCATTTTAACCCCCCCCAAACATGCAAGAGAAGCACTGGTCGGACAGCTGGAGGACAGGAAAGCGCTGGAGGCCTTAGGTGCAGAGGATGAGAAACCAGAGCTGAAAGTGGACACACTAACACACGTGCTGAGAAGCAGAGCTGCTGCGGTGCATGGGAGGATGCAGCAAGAGCTGGAGCAGCAGCCTTGCAGTGGTGCCCTTCCCCGAGGTGACCTGACTGAAAGACACAGACAGCAAGCAGTCAGAAAGGACTCGGAAGGACAGACCACTGCACACATGTACAGTTACTTGAATGAACGAAAATTGGACTAAGAGATGAGGGGCTCGGTTGAAACCAAGATGGAAACCTGTGGAAACCTACAGACTATATATATTACTGTATTACGAAATTAATCTAGAATAGTTCTTGTTATGCTTAGTAGCCAAAGTTAAATCAGAAAAAGCAATCTGGGGTAGAGCGAAGATACCAAAGCATTAGGGTAACCATCAGGATATTGGCTTATAATTCCCTTTGAAATGCTTCTATTTAGAGGCAATCAGAAGAAGGGGAGCAAACAGCCCTACTTCAGGTGAAGACAGGAGCAATGCACTGCAGGAAAGGCTCTGGCTTGTTACGCACTAGGTGCCAGCCAGATGTTCTCCTCGCCCATCAAATCCTCTGCACCAACAGCACTGGTGTCACAGCAGCATCTCAAGGGATGCAAAGTCCCTTTGGTGCACGCAGCCCATCCTTACCCCAACAAGCCCACAGCCTAAGCAGACAAGGAAGGCTGATGGGTAGTTACAGAAAGGGATCTGTATCTTGGTTGAGTTTGGCTGGCCAGTTTGTTGACGGTGCCGAAGTCTGAGTGAACACAGTTCATTTTCCCATGGCTGTCTAGAGAGTCTGCAATGGTGTAAGTCATCTTACACTATCAAAACCCACCTACTGTTCAGTCCAAAATATCCAGCACATTTCTGCAGAGTTTTAAGAAGTGAAAATGGCTGCTGAGAATTAACTTTTTTTTTTTTTTTGATGTACTACTCCTTTAACCACTCCCGTGCACTGACTTTGATTTTCACCCCTTATTTGACTGTACAAAACAACTAAGCACATTAGTAGTCATTTTGATTTCCATCTGACAAAATACTAAGGAGAACTTGTGAAATGATGAGTGGCGTTGCAGCCACCACTGATATCTTTAAGCTTTATCTTTAGCCTTTGTATTTTACATCATGCCGGACCCTGTTCAGTCCTCCCTGGAAACGCTCAGTTCAATAATTCTTGCTTAATACAAACTTCTGAAGCTCTGAATACCATGAGAGGTAGAAAATACTTTAACAATTTCAAGACAATTTCTGGAAAGCCTTTGAAATGCAGAAAAATATTTTGAATGGAGAGAAATTGTAAGATGAGGGCGACAGGGCTAGGGATTTTACGGTTTCTATGAAAACCTGACAGATAACTAAGCAGAACATCTGTTCTGCTTTATTCCCTGTCTTCTGACAGCAACTGCTAGCTACGTGCTGAGTCCTGAGCCAATGCAGCAAACTGGCCACTTTCCGTGTTGGGTCTGAAACTGGATTCCTCAATCCTGTTTTATTTAAATGGAACTAATTAGAACACGTGACTTCAGTCAGTGAAGTGACACTGGCAACTAAAATTAACCTGGAAAATGAAAAGGTGCAGGCCCACAACAGCTCTGTAACACATGCATCATCTCCTCAAACAGAGGTACTCAGAACTATTGTCACTATTCCACAAATACTCTCCAGGATTGAAAATCAAGTTTAAGTATTACACAATGCTGTGATACAATCAGCTTTTTATGAAGTTAGTGATTCACAAACCGCCCAAATCAACGAATCTTAGAAGCTGGAAGAATTAAATCTGATGGAAATGTACAAGTCAATGGCTGCATGATACACGTGGACACTGACTTACTGCCAGTGAGTCACAGGAACAAAAAAAAGTTAACAACTGAGGCAATAAAAAAAGCAGAAAGCAAGCTGAGGAAGGGAAGGCTCTCAGCAGCCCTGGCCGTCCTTCCACAAATCAGTGGCAGGCAGAACATCAGAGAATACAACAGCCCCAAATGCCTTGGGTCTGGTACAGTCTTTGGGTTTTACCCATCTCTTACAGCATGTCCCTACAGATATTTTTCACCCCTCATCAGTGGTACTTTCTAACATCTCATGCTATTTACTTGAGTGACCTGCCACATTAAACCTAAACCTATTTTTACACTGAAGAAATTAAGTTTCTTGAGTACTTTTTCCTCCCAGTGTTTTCCAAGGAATAATTTCCATTTTTCTATTAGAAACCACCATGTTGTTTAGGCAAGCTAAAACGAAGTCTAGCGGTTTCAAAACTTGACCGTACTACCTCTGGTTCTTGTCTGAGCTGGGTTTCAGCACCGATGTGGGACATAACACAGTGTTAATGCAATCACGTGTGAATACTGTCAGACAAAGAGCGTTGTCCTGGGAGAAAGTGGGGAGTAAAAAACAAAATTAGAAAGTGCACAAAAGACTTGGACAGCAACTTCCATGGAACAAAATGGCAGAAGTTCTGGACCAAGTATTTTTTTTTTCCCCTTCAAATTTTATCTTTGTTTCTAGGTGATCTGTGAAAAATTGTGTGATTTTTCCCTTTTAAATTAAAATATTTAAATTTTTGGCATAAAAAAGTCACATTTGTCAAAGTGCCCCTGCATTTTTCAACCACCTCTGCCTCTTTCAAGAAGTGCCTGACACCTGTAAAGATATATACCATGGCATCTGATTTTCACAGCTGAAAGTAACTTCGGCAGAAAGGTTATTTTGCAGCTCCAAGGGTAAAGAAAATATGCTGTCAAGACAAACTACAGCTGTTTAAATCATTGCTCTGTGAAGCAATGGTTTCCCACAGGGAGAACTCCCAGTAGTGTATTTTTACATCTGCAAATGCCTTAGCTGCTCTTCTGCCCAGCACAGCATGGAGAAAACTGAGAAGATGAAGTCATGCTTCCTCTGCTTGGGGTTTGGTTGTCTGTTGTTGCTGTTTTTTTCAGCAAATACTTGAGAAAAGGACAGAGCATTTCCCCTAAGTCAGCACGGTTGTACAAGTGACAGAGCTTGAAACACAGCACATACACTGCGGTGTCAGAGGAGCTCTGATGTTGCCATCCACATGCTACAGCACGTCACAACCATGTGAATGCAAGGAGAAAA
Organism: Heteronetta atricapilla; assembly: GCA_011075105.1. NCBI lineage: Eukaryota > Metazoa > Chordata > Aves > Anseriformes > Anatidae > Heteronetta > Heteronetta atricapilla. The sequence continues at coordinate 6,103,204 of CM021733.1, forward strand.
ACTGAGAAAACGCTAATACTCCACCTAGTTTTGCTCCGAGGGACTTGGATGCTGAGACAGGGAACACCTTCAGGAGATTGCTCGTGCTCTGGGCCAAATATTAGTCAAAAATGCACCAAATATAACCCGGAGTTACTCCCAACTGCAGATAGTGTACGGGGATGATTGTCTTTGTTTCTGGAATAGATTTACCTGGGCAAGTTGGGCAGTGGATGTGTTTTCTTGCCAGCAGGCACGCTCTGGAAATGCAGTCTGTACGACGGGTGAATCGCCACCTTGCCCTCCCTCCCACGGTGCACACCCAGAGCTGTGGCACAGCTTTGCACCACGCTGTGCTCTCTGGCCTCTGGAGACAAAGTTGTGCCATCATCGCCATCAGAGCAGTCACAGAATAAAATGAGGTCTAAGCATCTGTATTGGCCAAAATGAGAAAGTCAAAAGCTTATTTATTTATTTATTTTTCAGATAGGGCCAAGATATACAGAGCCTTTACCAGTAAAGTAGGGCCATATTAATAGGTAGGTAGGAAAAAAAATCACTGAGAAATGAGTTAAGGTTAAATTAAAAGAAAAAAGCAGCTTTGAATCTGCTGTTACTTTAAATGATCCTCAGCTCATTCATGGAAACAGACCAGGTCTCTGGGTAGGTGATGGATTTGGCCATGCAGGATGCAAGGACACACTGTAGACCACATTCTGCACTCCCCCAGAGGTGTGCTTGTCAGCATTGCTTTTAAAAGTCACCAATGCAGACTGGAGGCCAGGCCTGTCCTGGCACATCAGCTCTTTGTTTTCAGCGCTGGCTCTCCCAGACGCTGCATCTCCTTGTGTTGCTGTAGCCTCTGAGGACGGAGGGCTGAGGAAAAAGAACAGCAGCACAGCCCACGGCTTTGTGCTGCAGCTTTGACATGGAGGGCTGCGGTCATCGGGGATGACTGGAAACTAGTGGCCTCGCACACCCTGGCTGACCTCCTCTGAGCACCACATGCCACACGAAGGACCGCTAGCCATCAAGGGCTGAGCTGCAAAGGCTGAATGAAGCAAGATTCGTTAGTGCAGCTCTTCGGGGAAGTGCTGGATTAGCCCGAATTAACAGCTGACATCGTAGTTGCATAGAATGAATTATGTAAAATGGCCCCGTTCATGTAAAGCAGATGTACTACCACATGACTTCAGCTGCAGGCAGTCAGGAATAAAATAGAGTGGATTCAGCTAGGGGGAGGGGAAAAAGGGATGTTGTATACCTCCCAGCATGCACTGTTTCATATGGCTTGTTGCAGTGATGTCTGAAAGCAACGCAGCACAGCGATTTCAGCACGGGAGGCGAGACAGTTCATCACTTACGGTTAGGGAAAATCATTTTCCTTTGCCTCTCTGTTCAGAGTTACATGACTCAGGAAGCAGCATACAAGCCTCCAGGAACAGCAATCACCTGTAGCCACTCTTGAAAAGATACAGAGGGTGCAGTCTCATCATTTCTCATTTAAACAAAAATGCTTTCACCCAAGATTAATCTATACCTTTTAATAACATGCTTTCCTTCAGAGTTAAGTTTTCTCTTAACTTAAGGGAACTCAGCTGCCAATTAAACAACCAGCACGGAGACATCCATTGGCCAGCAAGAATAAATATGGGACAGTTAACTATTGGGAAGAAGGAAAGACAGGACGGTTACTGTGTTCAAAACAAACATGTATATGTATGAGATTAATTTAGATTGAAATGTGGTCAATAACCCCACATTACACATGGAAAACCTAGCAAACAACTCCTCGAGTCCAATGATACCAGACATTTCTTACCACAGGCAATCTTCACACAAGCAAGTGCTAACCGATGTAAAAATTCACAAGGAATAATTTCTCCACAGTGACTAAGTAAAATAGCAAAGGCAGCTAGAAAGAACTGTCAGTGGAGGTAAAATCATGTGATTGAAGTATGGCTTGAGAGAACAGCCCTTCCCTTCTGTTTTGCTAGGCTGATGAGTCAGAGGTCCCCAGTTACTGACCACTATCAGAGTTTCTTTTTCTGCGCAGCCTCACAAGGATTTCTCCAACCCACAGCCATCAGTTTCTCTAGAGCTTATGCTGTGGGTCTGGCACTGCATGGGCTTAAGCTGAGATGCAGAACTGAAAATACCTTAGCATCACTGATGCACAATATGATGTCACAGAATCATCTAGGTTGGAAGAGACCTCCAAGATCACCGAGTCCAACCTCTGACCTAACACTAACAGTCCCCACTAAACCATATCCCTAAGCTCTACATCTAAACGTCTTTTAAAGACCTCCAGGGATGGTGACTCCACCACTTCCCTGGGCAGCCCGTTCCAATGTCTAACAACCCTTTCGGTAAAGAAGTTCTTCCTGACATCCAACCTAAAACTCCCCTGGTACAACTTCAGCCCATTCCCCCTCGTCCTGTCACCAGGCACGTGGGAGAACAGACCAACCCCCACCTCGCTACAGCCTCCTTTAAGGTACCTGTAGAGAGCGATAAGGTCACCCCTGAGCCTCCTCTTCTCCAGGCTGAACAACCCCAGCTCCCTCAGCTGCTCCTCGTAAGCCTTGTTCTCCAGACCCCTCACCAGCCTCATTGCCCTTTAGGGACAAATGGCAAAAGAGAGGAGACAGACACCCGCCTTCCTCCGCACCGCTGCTGCACCATCCAGCAGCAGGAAAGGTGAAGTCACAGAAGGGGTTGGGTTGAAAGGGGCCTTGAAGGCCACCCAGTTCCAGCACCCTGCCATGGGCAGGGACCCCTCCCACCAGCCCAGGCTGCCCAAAGCCCCATCCAGCCTGGCCTTGGGCACCCCCAGGGATGGGGCATCCGGGGATGGAGATCCTGCTCTGCATTTCCCAGACGTGAGCGGCAGGGCTTTAGGGGAATGCACTAAATGGTTCTGGCTCTTCAGGAGACAGATGTCCCTGTGAAAAGGGACGCAGCCCTCCACTGGGAAATTAATCTCCTGATCACACAAGAATCATTTCTTTCTCTTCCTGCTTCCAGCACTTACACTCAGCCACTGGGTGAGATATTCAGACTAAGACTCTACTGCCAGCCATACACACTCATCATTCTTCGGCTGCCTCATATACAATTTGCTACTAATGCTAGCCATTTAGACAAGATCAGTTTGCCAAAATAGCTGAGGCTGGTGGGAGGAATACAGGAATAAAAAGACTTCGGTGCTTGCTTTGTCAGTCTGCTCTTCATGCCAGTGAGATAGCAGTGGAGAATCCAAGAGAGGCTTTAGAGATTTCATCCCAGCACGGCTGACTTAGACTTGATCACGTGTACTTTGCAATATGTTTGTACACACGATTTAGCACACTTCTACAACTGTGGCATAACATGGAAGAAAGGAGCCACTGGCTAACTGGCATCAACGTGGCAGTATTTATGCAGTCCGGAGATTGGCTGAACGGCAACAACCCCGTATCGCTATGTCATGTCTGTGATGGTTTTGGCACGTGTGAAGCACTACGAAAAACAGGGATGAATCAAACAGAAAAGAGAATGCTCAGCAGTTTGAGCAGGACAAAGCCTTTTTATCTGTCTCTTAGAACAAACTCTTACAATAAACTTCTCTCAGGGTTCTTTCCTCTCCTTCAAAACCATAAATTTTGACTGTTTTCACAAGAACGTATTTTATTTTTCAAAGTAACAGTCATCCTCTGCATGTGCATGGAAGAGGAAATAAAGAGTATTATAAACGCTGCTCAATTCAGAATCTAGATATTAGTCTGAAAAAAATAATGGCACTTTGACTGAGAAAAGATTTATGAACAAGCAAATGTAATGGCTCGGAAGTTGCCCAGAAGTGTGTGCTGCAGCATTTTATATTGCAGCACTCTGAGCTGCCTGGGAGATCTGTACATTTGGGGGATTTTCATTGAAATTCAGCACAGTACATTGCAGGAAGGGAAGCCTGCCAACGATTTTATTTTTAAGATGCAGCAGCTACATGACCCATTTATGCCTTCAGTAACAAGAAACTTCTCCCTCAACAGAAAGAGAGAAAAAGCAGTGCAGCTTTCAGGACCTGCCCTGTGTTTTGATTTCTACCATTGCCACACAGATGATGTGGAGAATCAGCAAGGATTGTCAGCAGACAGCTACGGAGATCTGCCTGTTTTCCTGCTTCATTTTTAAATTTTTAATCTTCTCATGTCCAGAAAAAAAAAAAAAGTGAAAGACTGAGTCAACTCGCTTCTTAAATTGCCAAATAAATTAGCATGTGGCTATCACCTGATGAGGCCCTGACAAAAATGAAGATCTTGTCTGACAGCATCAGCAAAACGATAATTTAACATCCTCTCCAAAATGGCAGAGTCCTCTGCCACCCCGTACCTCTCAGCTCATGCTTTGGCTGCGCATCAGTCAGCTGGTCCTCTCACTGCCGAGATGGCAGAGGTCTCTGGAGTCCGTTATTTATGTAACACTACAGTGGAAGAGAACAGACTGTTCCTCAGGTTTCCTATGGCTCACTCTTCCAGGAAAAGCTGCACTCCCTGCCCACTGGAAAGAACAAAGGTTGCTTGTCCAGTTCCTCAAGCCGGGTTGGACGTTGCAAAGTCAGAAAACGAGACCTGGGGAAAGCAAGAGGGGTGGGAAGTAGGGAAAACACACAGACAGCAGCTACGGAGCTAACAAATGACCAGCTGTGCCATGGGCAAGTATGTCTCACTGTGCACGTCAGTGGGAAAGGAAATGTGCTCCTTACACATCTCTGGGACAAAAAACCTGTATGGGGCAGGCTGACTCACCGTGACTCCCCGCTGGAGTCCTCTAGCTTGTACACTAATCCAACCCACATTTTTACAGCCAGGATTAGCCACATCAAACCTCGCAGCCCCCTCCGCCCCCACCTGCCCATTGTAAGGTAGATCAGAATATCATCTTTATAGCTGTGGTCTCTACCTGCTTGGAAACCCTCAGATTCAGATTTTCAAGCTTCTCTGCAGACTGTATAGTTTTCATTTTATTAAAAAAAAAAATAAAAAAAAAAATAAAAAAAGGGACTCCAAGTGCTTGTAATTGCAAGAAGAAGCCAAGCTCACTAGAGTTTCTGTGTAAACTGCAGGCATGCCTACATCTACCGCCTCAGTACAGAAGCCTCAAGAGTTAAGTTTAGAGTCTGCCAACATAAATCGCTATAACTGATTATTTAATGCTGCAGCAGAGAAGTATTCTGGTATTCCTAGACAGAGTGGACACTTGCACCGTGATTTACAAGGAATTAACCAGACAGTAAGGCTCCTACTGCCTAAGGGTGGAACTGTTGTGGCTGTTTATGCATGCTCTAAAACCCCAGGGGACACTCGAGATCAGTAAACGGTCACGAATGCAAGAGTAGCAGGACAGAAAGTAAGGTTACAGATTATCCCAAACTAGCAGTTTGGGACACATTTCTTGCTGTATGCTGCCTGCCTTTGTCTTGTTGCACACGCAAGAACCTCACTAGATTTCTATTAGCTGCAGAAACACATGTGAAGGAAGAGCTGGGCCTTATTTACGGTCCAAATTGTCAAAAATATCACAGTTTTGAGTAAATGAAAGGGGTACTTATTTGGTTTTCCACTGTACTTCTGCAGAGCTGACTTAGACTCATTTGAAGTTAACACTTCATGATGGCCTCTTCTCTAAAGCTCTAAGCAAAACCCCCACTAATTTACATACATGCATATATACAAAACATTAAGGCAAAAATTAGTCATCCGCTGCAGTGGATGACTTCCCAGGAATGCATCTTGCTGACACTGTGAACAACCGACAGAACTGCTGTAAAATGAAATAAGGCTGAAGTGAAGCAGTGACCTGAAATGAAGGGAACCCTTTTTATTACTGAGAGAATCTGAATCAATTCCTTTGACATTAATTTGGCTCTTTTACATTAGTTCCTATCATCTAAGCAAACAGCCTTCTTTGACCTCAGAATATGACAACTACAGGTTTTTGTTTTGGCTCCAAAAAGGAACTTTCTTAAGTAATTTGACTTGGTTTCCCACCACAATATCTCATCCAAACTCCCAAATCTCTCAGATTTCCTGATACAGATGTCAGTGACTCAGTGCCCACCCTCTATCGCAGCTCTCAGGACAGTCTGATGTCCTTCTGGTGGTCCACTTTCTACAGTCACCAGTGTGAGAAGTTGTTTACAACCTGAAATGTCTCTGTGTATAGAACAAAAGCCACCTGCATGCTATTTCCCTTTCTATCAGACCTTCTAATGTGTTTGTCACTGCGACAGTTCATCAGAGACCTTCCTGGGAGCAACAACATACATGTACAATGGGCATCTGAGAATCCACGAAGACTGAACATCACTTGCAGCAATTCCCCGAAAAGATCAAGGGACATAAAGATCAGCACAACAAGGCTGGGACTAATAATAGCCAATCCACTACTGGGATGAAGTGAACCAGATCTTCACAGAGCTCTTTTTTCTTTTTTTTCTTAATCTTTCTCTACTGCTGAGTGTCTTTCACAGAGTCAGAACAACTCATGGAGGAAAAAGAGGAGCTTGTCTTTGGATTTTATATAGGAACTACCAAAGTCACAAAATATAGAGAAAACAGCTTTGTTGCTTTAAAGAAGAACTGTAGGATTTAAAAATATGTGCCTAAATTCACAAGGTCACTGACAAAGAGGAGAATTTTGGAAATTTTTATCATGCTTGTCTTTATTGTTCTAGTGGAGCAGGCATGATGACATGCGAGGGTGGTCGCACACTGGAACAGTCTCCCCAGGGAAGCAGTCACTGCACCAGACCTGCTGGAGTTTAAGAAGCGTTTGGACTGTGTGCTTAGTCACATGGTCTGAATATTTGGGTTGACCTATGTGGTGCCAGGAGTTGGACTCGATGATCCTTGTGGGTCCCTTCCAACTTGGGATATTCTATGATTCTAAGACACCAGAGGACTGCAACCCAGACACAGTTGAGAAAGTTTTGGGATTGGTCTCTAGCATCTGTTGTGGCTACCAACACATCTCATACAACCTTTGTGTAAAGGCTCTTTGCATTTCAGTAAAGAGAACAGTCTTCAGTTCTGCATATTATCTGATAATAAACCATGAAGCTATATATAATCTACACTTCAAAGTTTTTACAATTTTTGAAGTGCTATCTTGAGCACTCACATTCACTGCACAAAAAATATTTTCTTAGATACACCAGAAAAAGAAAAAAAAATATATATATATATATATATTTGAAAAGCTTAATCTGGATAGAAAGCAGAAGCAGCATAGGTAACCAGTTTTAAGAAACAAGGACTCAAGAATACTCAACCACCATTTCCCCAGTAAATCACCGGTCAGAAATAGTAGAAATTTATTCCATGATCATCTGTGAGTTTGTGTTCCTGGGGATGCAACCCAAGAAATTTTAATGTCTCTGTGCACAGCAGCCAGAACAGAGAATCCCTGGACCAAGCACACCAAGGAGTCGCACAACAAAGACAATTCTGTGTCCCAAAATCTCTGGCTATTGCTTTTGTTCCTGCACAATTCTGTTGCCCACAGATTTCTTCTTTGACTTTTAAACAGAATTATGCCAAGATTTTCCATTTATTTCAAATGTACCTATGAAATCCTTTTTCTCAAGAAAAACTTCTGATTTCTGTATGTTAACATAAGGCAGACACTTAATATTCACCCTTACTGAATAACCTTTAATTTAATGAGGCCCTTTCAAACGTGTCTAAACACTCAAATTACAGAGCACCAGCTCTTTTCCTCCAAAAAACTGCAGTAATCCTATTTGCATCATATCCTTGGGTGATCAAGACACGTTTCACTGCATTTTAGCCTAAAACACCAACTGAAAAGGGAAGATATCACAAAGCACTAGTCTCAAATGGATTCAATCAGGTTCCTGCAGTGAAACAAGTTTAGTTAATGATTACTTTACTCTTCTATATTTCCCCTCACATTAAACATCAATTTGTGCTACTATAACAGAAAAAAAAAAAAAGGTTTCTGGTATTTTATTTTAGTTTGCCTTCTCCATGTGCAAAACCAGTATTTTCATGACAAGAACTCTTCAGTAACAAAACCGTGTTTCAGTACTGAGGATGCTTTCCTTTATCAAGCACATTATACGCCATAGCATCAAATTCTGAAAGCTGGCTGAACAGCTCACCTCTGTCTATTCTGCCTTTAAGATTCCCATATTCAATTAACCAAGCAGGTGGAATGAGATATTTAGGTAAAAGGTGAAGATTTTTTTTTTTCTTTGGTAAAGAAATCCTGCTGATGCAATACCCTGATACTGACGATGCCTAAGTGCTGAATCAGCTACAAAGCCCAAAGACACCTTGGAACCACTGGAAAACTGAAAGTCCACACAGAAAACACGCCAGAAAGTGGAGAGTAAGAGTGCCTATTTTTTTCAGGGGAAATTATCTGCTGTCTGGGCCAGCCAGCTGTAAGAGAACTGAGAAAAATCAGGCAGGGGAGAATCTGTCAGCAAGCACAGAGGCTGGAAATGCAGAGGGATTCTTCTGCATGGATACCAAGCGGTGCAGAAAGCAGAGCCAAATGTAAGCTCCCAAGTCAGCACCAACATCGCCCCACCTCGCTTGAAGGCTGCGCTCAGTGACCCACTTAGCAGCCTCCAGCTCCCGGTGTGCAGTCAGCTCAGGCCAAGCCTGTGCAGCACTTCCCCAGCTCGCCCGACTCAGAGCTCACACCGAGCAGCCGAAATATATGAAGGCCAAGAGGACTGCCTAGCTGTGAATTGACAAAAATACAATGACCAGCGTAGCCCTAGGCCAGCCACAGGAGTGCAGAAACACTCCTGCTGTTGAGTCACGGCAGCACGGAGTAGGTGTGAAGGAGTTTGAGAACTGCAGACCTACCACAGGATGACAATTTTCAGTGATGACTGGCGATTTTCCCCATGAACAGTCTGCACGCAATTAGTGCAAAAACCTGAGTGCTGCCTTTTCTTTGCGAAGAAAACGCCTGGCACCCTTTGGGGCTGCAGTCCCTAGGGCACGGCTGGTACCTATGAAGTCACAGGGTCACTGCCTACGAAGTGCAGGAGGTGAGGATGACCACCAGATGTTAACAGGGCTCACAGCTCAGCACCAGCTACTGGCCTTGAACTAAGCACGCAAACTTACGTGTCGAGCCACAGCAACAACAATCCACCGAAGTCACCCTGGACTTCTAATAGGAAATGAGCCATTTAAGAATAGAGAGCAAGTCATGGGTTACGTGAGGAGGATTTGCCTGAGCCATGACAATGCCATGCAGTAAGATGCTCCTCAATGCATGCTATATGGCAACACCCCAAAACTGTATGTTTATCCTTTGCGTGATAGAAGCATTGAACACCCACATGTCGGTCTTCTGAATGTCATGACATTCCCGGTTATGCAATTCTAATAAGTACCAACAGGCAAGTGTGCAAAAAAAAAAAAGTTTCTCATTTTTTCCAAGTGCACAGACCGTATCCTTTTGCTGCTGGAAATGATTCCCATCAGCCAAAATTAGGACAGACCAACAGGTGAATCCAGCAAATATATTAGATAATGAAGTAACCGGGTCAGGACATTTTCAGACACAATTCACTATGTCTTTGCTTGGATAAAGAAAGGAAAGTTAAAACTTTGTCTTAAAAATAGAAATCCTGAGACACAGCCAGACTGTGGGAAAACTGATATTTTGGAAGATGCTTCATTCAGATTAGTTGCTAAAATCCTCCTTTTATGGCACAGCATTGCTTTAGTGCCAGTCACCACCGATCTGCATTAAGAAGCAGAAGGTTAAAGGCTGCAGTGCAGCAATGCAAGCAGACGGGCAGGCCAGTCCGCTGCGGGTTTTGACCTCTGTGTCCTTACTGCTCCCGCTCACCAGCTAGAACCAAAATATTTAGGGAATGCAAGTTCAAGTTTTGCCACGGATGCCAGCTATTTCACTTCCCAGTTCTGTGAACCAGCTTAAGTAACGCTGCAGTTTCACTGGTGTACAGGGGGTGGAAGAAGAATACTGCTAAGGCCTGAGCTGCTCTGACAATGCTGTGTTCAACACCAAGACAGGTGTAAACTGTACACTTGCAACCCAACTCGATCATCATCCCAAATTTCACATGCATTTAGCGTAAACTGAACCAAAGGATTAACAGTATTTTTTGTCTGCCTCACTGCAGCAGCAGCCTGAGAGCAGTCCCATGACGGTGCTGCAGCAAGCCAGAGTAACTGATGACTTTGTCTTATCATAGCAACCCATTTATTTTATTTTATTTTTGCTAAAATGGTATTGGAAGGATTGGACATGTGCCATTTTCTGTCCTTCACTTATTGCCATCTGCAGCTGACAAAAGTGTTAAAGTATACAAACAGCAGACGGAAGAAAAGGTGCAGAAGCAGAGTCTTGTCTTTGCTTTGCATAGTTATGTCAAACAAATTCAGCAAAAGACACAGATTTAATCTGTGATTGTTTCCCTAGTCTAACAATGTGCCAAAAATCGACTAGAAGAACCGACTCTCTAATCCATGGTGTTAAGGGCATCTCAAAGGTTTCAGCCTTTAATGCAACGTGAACTTCAGTATTAACTTGATATGCAGGTGTAGGAGAACTGTGGTATTGAGCAGCAAAATCTCCAATGTCCACATCAAACAATCCCCTACTTTTTAATTTATTAGAATGTAAAACAGAAAACCTCAGGCCCTCTGTAGACAAGACATGAGTTTAGGACTCATGAGATAAGATCAAATACCATCTCTTCCCACCTAAGGAGTGACCTACAGCATCTTAACCTGGGCTTCCTCTTCGCAGCTGTAGGAAGCCGTATCAGTATCTCGCTACACCTGCTCTGTCACACTGCTTGTCTAACAAAGTGCGCGTGACTCTGCCCTTATTTTATATACAGACAGTTCTGGATGGAGATTTGTTTATTTTTTTAAATAAAAACAGGAAATGCATGTTCCCCCCTCAAAAAGAAAAGTTTCAGCCTAGTAGATGGAGCACTCTCATGAACCACAGACACTGCTACAGCACGCTGCTTCTGAATGGATTCCCAGGTGAACACCCTAATCAGCAGAATATTGACCACACTTGGGTAGGGCTCTCCTAAGCTCCCTCATCTCTCTAAAACAAACAAACAAAAAAATATGGCTTATTTTACTGTAATTATTATAGCATCAAGGAACAAATCCAAAGCTAAGATCCCAACGTGCATTAAAAATGTTAATTTCACCTTGTGGACTCTCACTAATAGCACATACCTGATGAGTAAGTCAAGGCTGCTCCTACCACGTAGGACGTCACTCCATCTCTGCAGTTGGATTTTTGAATCAGTTTTGCTGGTTTGCATGTTTTTAACCACTTAGCACATTGGTGTACTCAGAGCAACGCAACCGCTTAGGCATCAGGAACCAAAATGATCTCAACTACTTGCTTTTACAGGACAACTAACCAGTCTGGAGTACATTAATTATGACCTAAGTTTCCCAGGCAAGTTCGTATGTAAATCTGCATTCAGCATTATGACTTATCACTCGACTCAGAGCTATTGAAAATACCCATGGTCTTAGAGACAGTTCATATGGAAACTTCTGTATCTCATCCTGCCATTTAAGTATTTTCACCATGACTCTTAGGCACACCAGTTAGTCAGAACCAGCACAAACAAGGTCCAGTCCCTGACATCCTTGAGATGTGAAATCTCAGCTGAGTACCCGCTTTTGTCCTTTTGGTTTTTTTTTTAGACAGGTCTTTAAAAAGTGACTCTGAATAAGGACACACCTAAAGAAATACACATTTAGGCATAACTGGGAAGTAGTTCTAACAGTGCCTATTAGGAGTGCCCTAAAGTCCTTAACTTGCTGATTGCTGAAAGCTAAGAGAACAGTCCAGGTGACTTCTTGCTACCCCAAGCACCTGTAGGCCACCATAAAGAACAAAGATAATTGTCAACATGGACTTGTATCTCATCTCAGACTGTGCTTACTCTCTCATCTTCAGTCCTTTTTGAGGACAAGGACCATCTCTCTTTTGTCTGGTCCTTGCTTTCTGCCTCCTTTACTCAAATAGCATCCAGGAACTATCAAAATCTCAATGTACTGGTGGGGAAGTGACAGACTTTTCCCCACTGCCAGGACAAAAGCCTCCTTTACAATCATGAAATGACCCAAATTTTGAATGTTTACCTTTAAAAAGAAAAATGACTAAAATCAGTTTTACAGATTTTCTTACCATACAAGTCACTGTAATTACCCCCATTAAATAAAAGCAACCCCCCCTTTTTGATTATCAGAACATCAAACATTCAAAAGTAAACATGCCAGTGTTTTTGAGTTCAGAAGGCCTCCTGGATCTCAGCAACTCCAGCTGCTGTAAGCTAGCCTGGCTCCACAGCATGACAACCTCCCCAGCATGATGTTTACGGCCAGAAGAAACCAGTAAGAGCACACAAGAACCCTCGGAACAGTTCCTGCACCTACCTTCAGGCTGAAGCTGACAGTCCCCTTGGAAGAAAACCCCCTCTTTGCATAAAACCTCCGAGTTCCCCCATCAAGGTCTACACACAGAGCACAGCCTGCCCTACTGACAATAGCCAGAACCACGCAGAAATATGACTGTCTTCAAATTCATCACATGAAAAACATTCCGTTAAGATAATTTCTTAAACTCAATTTATTATCAGCCTGCTCCTGAGGAGTCTGCCGGGAAGAGGCTGAAGAACAGAGTTTTGCCTTCTGAATGACCCCTTATCACTAAAAGTTCTTATCTAAGTGACTTACCTGCAACAAAGATAAATATCATTTTCAGCTCAGCTTCTACTGACAGATTCCTGGGTAGTACAGATTCCTTTTTCCTACTAGAGCTACTAAAAATATGTCTTTGAAAGGAATTTAGACTAATTCTTGATGAGACGTTACTGAATGCAAGTGACAAGCACAGCGTATGCGGTTTGATGATCTCTACCAAATAAAGTTGAAGCTTACTGTATTAGAAAAGCAATGCAGTGATTTTCTGTTAAGGTTTTCTTTCCACTAAACACACAGGGAAAGACCATCGTGTACTTGCTATACAAGCTATTTCCAGGTAATAAGAACATAAAATATCAATCCAATTCCCTATTCAGGGAGCCCTTCTACACAATTATGATAAAATTGAGTGCTGTTTTCTCCTCCATGTACAGAAATAATCTTTTGGCCTGTGGCTCCAAATCCACTCACTCCTCTGCATTTCTTGGCTGGTTCTAAAATTGTATTTATTACAGCTATGGAATTGATTTTGTGCCTTACAATTACTGCTGGGTTTGCCACTCTCCATGCCTAGCCATCATTTAGACAGGGAATCTATGACCAAATCATCATGGCAAATAAAGAGGCAAATACTGCTATTTCCTAATAATACAAGTATTCCTTCTGAAGTTGGCTGGCAAGTTCAAGAGAGGTTAATATTAACCTGCTTTAAGAGTTAGCTATCTGCAACATCCTTCCCCATGCAAAAGCTTCAGGCAAAGCGTCTGTTGGCAAAATCTCTGCTTCATCTCCGAGGTGGAACTACTCCTAGCAAAGCCTGATGCTTAGTTAAGCCTTGGTTTTTGTTCAGTTCACAGGGGCGCTTCGCTCGGAATATGCATATCAGAGTCAGTTATGTCCCCAAAATTTTCAGGTTCTGCGCACAGTGCTTTAAGGAACAGTAAAGAACCACTCCATGAATTTTCCTCCCCAAAGTATCAATTGCCCCAAAGTCATTTATTTACGATCACTTTTTTTTTTTTTTAAATGGGAAGTACGTCTCTTGAATCACTTAATGTTGCTGGGGATTTAAAAAAGAAAACAGAAAAGGGAAAAGAACAAGTTCTTTCCTCCTCCTCCCTCCCAGAATAATCACAAGATTCAAAAAATGTGGGTTTATGGGTGGGTAGGAAAAAGCAATTACATAAAATATCAAAACCTAGTACCAGAATTCAGATTCTGCATTTACTGGAGCCGAGGACATGAATGCTTGCAAAGCTTTTAAAACAGCAGAACTTTTGCTAATATCTAAAATAATAACAATTGAGGACTGAATATTTTTTTTTACAAAAAGAAGTGTAAAATTTTGTAAATGTAAGTGTAAAATATAAAACGTGAAAAAATATAAAACTTGTAAAATGTAATTTTTTTGTGATGCCAAAGACATCTACAATTCTTAAGCTTTTGCCTCTAACAACATACGATCATTAAGTGCAACTTTCTTAAAACAGAATGACGTGGAGCTATATCGTTATTTTTATTTTTTAAAATCTCAGTTATTTTCCTAAAAAGTACATTTTAATAGTGCAAAACTTTTTTCCCCCCTCTCTTCAAATGTAAGAACAACTCAGGAACTAGATTTAATAGGTGTAGTCCTAGATGACTTTTTCCCCAAAAGTGGGAGTTTTAAGCAATGAAAATTCACCTATAAAACAAACATCTTGCTTTCTACTCCAGTGTCTTTATAACCCACAACAAAGTAGGCTTTAGATCCCTACCAGTGTGCATAACCAAATTGAAACAAAGAAGTCACGCACTGAAAACCATACTCCCAAGATCACATTCAGAACTTACAGTAACTGCTTTGGAGTTTGTGGATGGTTATGATCCTCTGTGAGGCAGGAATCTAGTTTTGGCCACCTTGCCTCGACAATTTTAGCCCATCTTTTGTAGTACAAGCTACATATAAAGTCATACAAGATGTGTACACTTAAATCCGCACCATTCCAAGAAACATAAAACTTTCATTCTAGGCTCCCATAGCGAGGAATTTATGATAAAGTTAGCTGAACTAAAACCAAACAATAACAGGTGCACAAATAGCTCAAACTATTTGCCATAGTTTCCTTAAAATGTTAACTTCATCACGAACATAAGAAACCTAACGAGAGTCCTAAAAATGGTTTAGAACAATTCAGCCATACAACTGCATGTTTTTCCTCAGTTAATAACACCGTTGTCTTAAGGCATAAGCCATGCATTAGAGAAAGGTACGTGTTACAACGCAGAGCCCAGATCTCTTTATAAATTGGTTCCACACCAGGCCAACAGACACAGATCCAAATGGAGACAGTCCAGACACCGAGTGTTTCTCTAGTACATAAAACAGCAATTCCTGATTAACCTCAGAAATTCTGTTACGTGTTGTACCGATTTCTTAACATACTCTTTATTAAATGTAAACAGGAATGTTGTGCCTAAGTATTCTTGTGCAGGAGGAAGTTCTTCTCTGGCCCACATACAGAAAGACTGGAGTGACATCTGCTGTCTTGCGTGCAGTTTTAGGAATGAGGTTTTTCATTTAGCAGCCATTTTGATTAGGCAGATGCAATGGATCTTCCTAACTCCTAAAAACAGGATGCAAATACACGCATTTAGGTTCCTCTCAAAAAGCTGCTAGCCCACTGAATGCTGATATAATGAAGTCCTTGAAGAGATTTTACATTCAAAATGACATCAAATGCGTGCAGCTTTTCTTATTTGACACTATAGTATTTCAGCACTCAAAGGAAGATTTTACACAGCAATTTTCATTATTAAAAATCTAAACTAATTTCTCCACTGTTTTACTTTGGACATGAATACATTATTTGGAGACCCTCAGCATACCACTAAAGTGCATGGGATTATTCAACATGGGGTTTGGCTATACAACGTTCTTAGCATTTTTGTATTATGTACTTCTAATTACTGCCACACACAAAATAGTTTATTTTCAAAGAAAAGAGACAGCAGGGACATCTTTCTCTGTCTTAGTTATTGCCTGATTAATCATGTTTCAGCTGAAAGCAACTTTCAATTAGAAATGTTCCCATCTGGGGAACATGAGCATGTGACTGCCCAGACCAAACGTTTCTTCAGCGCCTGTATACAATACTGAAAAAGCATGGTTTATGGTCAAATTCATGCCAACAAGTAAAGCATCATGACAGGGTAGGTCAACACCCAATTTAATGAACACATCTAGGCCAAATATAAAGCATGGAAATAACGGCAGCGTTGCTCGCAGAAATGCATTATGTTGAAGTAACCCGAGGAGGGGCAGTTCCAGGACACTTTCTAGGATCGGGATTTTAAACACCTGAAAAGAACTTAGTTACAATTTAAATATAATTTTCTCATCCCAGTTGAACCCCAACAAGGATGAAAAACAGGAGGCCACGGTTATGGCACAAAAAACAAGTGAAGAATTTATCTCACCTTTGTTTGTTACAAAGGCAATCATTGTTTGCTTAAAACGAAAGTAATGAGACAGAAAGCAGAAAGAAATAAGGTTTGCATAGACAGACGCCCACACGACACATGCCACAAGTTAGTAGGCACTGTGCCAGTGCAAAGAAAATATATAAAAAACTCACTTTTCTGAGTCACCTCCTGGATGGCAACACTCACTGCTCTGCTCTGAGTTACCCCTTCACTGCAGTAACAGCAGAGCAGTTGATCCTCCTGTTGTATCTTGTATGCTCTTGTATCTATGGACCACACTTAAACAGGATCTTTTGGGTGGTTTTCCCCTCAAAACAGTGTCCAGGGATCTCCACATGAAGTGGATCTTGGTCCATTCCCGGTGGGATTCCCCTCCTTGGGGATGTTCCTTGCTTCCAGCAGGCTCCCTGTTCAGGGAGCTCCTCAGTCCCTAAGCACTCTTCCAGTCCTCCTTTCTCCACAGGCAGCTCCCAGTGCCCTGTCACGTCTGCCCTAGGGAACGGCCATCAGGAAACATGCCTCTGTGTTCTCCAAACACAGCAAAAGTTGGGGTTTTTTTTGCCCCTTGCTGTCTTTTCAGGGGTCAGCCGTGTTACCTGTTCATCTCCAGGAGCAGCCTGCGTGCCTCATGACACACTCACTACACAATTTGTTAACATTGGCTCTCTTTTCTCCACAAAAAAAATCTTTAAAGTTGACAATTTTTCCACGTTCTCCAATAACATATAAGGAAACACTCACAGAACAGCAGCTTATGAGGTATTTCAGAAGGGCTGCAGCAGGGGAGCTGCAGGGCCTCTGTGAGGGAGCCGGGACTGCCTCATGCTGGTTCCAGAAGGTTCTGGAGGGCCCACGGCAGGGCCCAGACCCTCAACAGTGCCTCTGGGGAGGCAGCTGGAAGAAGGGGCAGTGTGGTGCTGGGCATCATGGGCAAAGGGGAAAAGGGTGAGGAACAGCCCAGAAGGGAGAGGAGGAGGAGGAGGAGGTTCAGCTTGCCCCAGGAGCTGTTTCACCTCATTTTCTCCCTCTATCCTGTCAGGAGTGGAGTGAGAGGGCAGCTGGCTAGGCAGCAGACCAGGGCCACCCCACAGAGGTTGCCTTCAAAAGCGCACAAAAATCCAATCAAATGTAGTGTTTAAAGTGCCTCTTTTTACCTTACAGGGTATTTAATGTGACCAAACCCTCACATTTCATACGTAAGAGGTAGTAGGATGGAGTTGGTAGGAGCTAGTCTTCCCTGCCCTCAGATCCTGCTGAACCACCTGCACGAGACTGGCTGCTCCTCCTCAGTGCTGGCAGATGGTCCTGGAAAACCTGCCCCTGTGCTGCACGTGTCCTGCCACCACCTCCCGCCCTATCCCACCTCCGCAGATCCACTTGCATACTGATAAAGAGTAATAAATTAGAGTATAATGCTAATTTTGCTCCTGTCTCTCAAAGTCATTGAGTCTTTCAAGAGCTGGAACTACGATAGTTCCTACAATTCCCTGAAAATCACTCCGTCATAGCCCTCGAGTATGCTATTTATCAGCAGAGGATCCTACTTAGCCTCACACAGAAATGATGACTCAGAATCAAGCTGAGTCACAGCTACAGACTGTGAAACTAATTTCTCCACAACCATCTATTTTCTTTACCCAGTACTAGATGAGACTAACAGTATCATAAGCCTGAAGGGAAAAGATACCACGGATGGCTCTTAAAGATGAAAAAAAGGTGGTTTAGCTTCTCTACTAGTAAAAGAATTAACAGTTTGTATAAACTAAGAAAGCTACCAATAAGGAATAGCTGTTGATATCACGGGATGCTGCCAAACAAATGCTTGGTGAACACTTCTTAGTAATAATAGTAGGAAGCTATTTACTGTGTACCTGAAGAGAATGAAGAACCAGCAATCTGCAGAAGCCAGAATGTAGACAGTTGGGGCCTTCAAGATGCATGATGAAAGCTTGAATAAAAGCTTCTCATGAGTGAGTAAGTTTGAGAGTTCAACTTTATAAAGATGTTCATAGTAATGTAAAAATAAAAGTCTGCAGGAGGAATGCCTACAAGACATTTCTATATATATATTTAATAGAAAACTAGGTCAAAAATAATGGAAGTCAGCACAATTAATGACAAAATGCACAGCTCAATGCTGGAACCTATTCTGCCATAATTTTATTAGTTTCTTGACTAAAGACATGCGGTTCTACTTACATATACCATGACCACATTTCTGCTTCCAGCATAAAGAATAAATATGTATATACAGATTTTTTGAGCTTATACCATGTATGACTAATTTATACAGGACAAAGTGTATAGGAAAAAAAAAGATATTTCTTAACTGAGAATTTAAGAATACAGTCTTACTGGCCAGAAACTTGTTTATCAGTACTGTGCAACTAGTTTTTGCTGGTAAGCAAGTGGAAAAAAAAATCATATTAGCATTTACAGGTAAAAAGTACTAAAAACCTTGAAAAAATCATTATAAAATTATTATCAACTACATTCTCAAAAAGCCTGTCTACACAGATGATAAGTGTATTGGATGCAGTCTCTTTGCAATAAAAGGACCATTTCTGCATCTTCAGAATGGTAGTAAATGCAAATCCAGTTTAAAAAAAAAGTTCTTGCTATGACATTGACTCATGATTATTGACTTTTCTGAGATTGAACAGTGTAGTACTTACATGACTCACTTCACATGGCACTGCTGAAAATGTAACAAATACTACATTTTGCTATTCAGTGCAGCAAACTAAGAGCACTAGTAAAATTTAAAAAGTTCAGTTTTGGAGCAAGATAAACTGTTTGCACATACTCTGCTGTGCTTGTGACATTCCAACCAGCATTCTTCTTAAAAACCTAGACAACAATAGATACTCTTTCTTTATAGGTAAAGATCAAAAACTGTAATGGCTGATTAGCCTACAAATGCCAAAACACTTCTGAAATTTCCCTGTTGTGCTAGTGGTAGAGTAAGGTTAAGTTTTCTGATCTCATAAATTTGTTTTTGCCCTGCCTTCAAAGATCTACACCACTTAGCATCACATGAAGATCTAGTTCGAAACAAACATAGAGCCTATGTTCTTTTACTAAGGATCTAAATTTGTTTTGAAAAACCTGTTTCTTTGTTCCCCTAGTCAAGTAGTTCCTTACTTCAGCATTTGGATCTTAGTTAAAACACTTCACCCACTAGTCTCCATGCCTTAAAAAGCATCATCTCCAATTCTGTTTTACGGATAGGAAAATCAACAGAAAAAAAAAAAAAAAAAAAGATATGGACCAGTAACTATTCTAAAAATTTGCAAATAGTAGCAGAATCAGTGAAGAACAGATTTGCCGTATTCTTAGCCAAAGTCAAAATGTCAATGTTTCATGGTGTCTACTTGAAATAAGATGCAGTAATAGAAATATTAAATATCCCTAAATTACTCAGCATTTCAGGTCTTATTCACTTTGAAGTTTTCAATACCAAACAAACTGAAATACTGAATTGAGAAGCAACTACATTAAATTGGTATCTTAAACTTGCTGACCTGAGTGATTATATCATCAGCACTTTTAGCTCGTGCTAGGCTATGAGCGCTAGCACAGCTGAGAAGGCTGAAGATGAATGTACCTCCTTGCGCATTATCAGCGGAATTATTAAAAACCTCTGAGCACTTTGCAGAAGTCAACAGAAAAAAAAATGAGGTCACAATCAGAAAACACTAGCCTTTAATAATACCCGTGTAAATGCTAATTTCTCCCACTGAACAAACTTTAAATTCCAAGGAGAGCAGGAATAAAACCATAGTGTCTTCTCAGAAGACATTAAACTGGTGATATTTCATTTTGCCAACCCCAAAACATGGGGGGAGAGTTAGGAATGCCACTTTTACATCTGTGTTTCATCAAGAAACATTGGAGTTTAGTGAAGTTAATTTTATGCTGCTCTTGGTTTGAGAACTGAAGATTAATTTACTTGAATTTTAAACAATATCTGAAGTTGCATTCCTCGTATATTACCTGTTACAAGTAGGCTAACTAAACTTCTGAAAGTACAGGAAGAACCTAGCACTACTGAGACCTGAGCATGCACAGCCCATAAAAAGCAGTGCCAGGTGCTTATTTATATTTGTCGCATTGGGAGAAAAATTACTTTTATTAAGATTATATTAATATATGAAACAATCTTTGGTTCAGGTATAACTGAATTTTTATCTAGTCATCAAAAAACAAATTTAACTTAAGATCTTCACTATGAAGTTTACACTTCCTTATGCTTTTATTAAAGTATTTTAGCCAATGACATATCATATTTTAGTTTTTCCTAGTGCTTCCACAATTTTCAAATGTGCTTTTTAAATTGGTGGGGAATAGAATCATAGCTAACAACTGTATGATAGGGGCTCTGAACTTATCTTCAGATACTAAAGCAAAAGGATACCAGGAACTACTTCTACTTAAATGTTTTGATTTTCACTTCACAGCTGCAGTCAACTAAACAACATTTTGTACTGCATAACAAGCTGCTATTAAAGTAAAATATTTTAATTCAGTACTGAGTTAGAGACTCAATTGGATGAAGCAATACCAAGATTCTTCTGTGCTTTCAGATATACACCATCATTTAGCTTCATTATTTGTAATTTTTTGGGTATTTTTCATAGCATATTTGAGGATTGAGATATGAATATCCCTTGTAACATTCTTCCACAAATTCTCGGATGCCTTATAAATGCCTTATAGCACTAAAACAATCCTTTCAGGACATAAAAAGATACAGAAGTTTAAGTAACTTTTATATATTTTTTTTAATTTATTTTTTTTTCCCCCAGTGATAAAGGCATTCACGTTCCTAGAAATGAAAAGGGCTTTGTACAAGAGCTCTGGAAAGATCTGTATTTAATTACACCTTTCAAAACTGAGTTACACAAGACAATTTCACTGTTTATACTCAGTACATAAATTAAAAACTTAGGAGATGAGGAAACATAAGGAGACTACATAACTCTGTTTTCTGGAAAAGCATGTCATGAATAATTTGCCCCTTGTGATGGAAAACAAGGAGGGAGGAGAAAAGGGACAAAGAAATTAATTTAAGAAACTGTAACACCTCTTTTGATCTTGCACGCATACTGAAAATGGGAAAGTTTCAATCATTCAGACTAAGCCTTATTTAAAAAGCAAAACATGTCTGTGTAGCTTAAAGCCTTAGTTAATTAAAAGAAACTATATGCAAAGAGTTACGTGAATGGTAACTTGGACATTCTTGCATCTTTACTTATATAATAGAAACATTTATAAACTTTCCTGTATTCCACAGAAAGCAATCAGGGTCCACTGTACAAAAAAGCTTCCCCCCCAAGTCAGTCAGCCTGCCATTTCTTTTTAAATTTGCCATTACCTGCTACCTTAAGATCTTCAGGTTGATTTTTAACAACTTGCTAAATAAATTATATATGAATTAAAAGTCTTCCAGCAATTTAGAAACAAAGTACAGGAAAAGGTACTTCAGAGCAGAATTTGACAATAAATTGCTCAAGGTACTTGCTAAAGAAACCCTTCTCTTTTTACTTAGAAAATTAAAAATACTAGTGAAAATGACTTGCTGCTGTAGAAAAATCTATGTAAAGCTTTTGCTGAGACCACATAAATTCTAATCCATAACATGTTTTCCTCAGCAAGTAAATCCATTTTCCCCATTCCTTTGAAGAGGCCATAGAGTTTACAGAAACATCCAACACTTTGCATAATACAGGAGGAACACCAGACAGCCTCTTCAATTCAGCATTTTATTTACTGAAGCAGAACATTCAAATCTCCTAGAAGGACACAAGAAATGCAATTTTTGAACTGTAGTTGGCTCTTTGGATTATACCTATTTGAATACTTGTAAGTCATGTTGCTGTGACTCACTGAATATTTGGCTTATCATTTCACAATTTGTACCACGTTAAACATTTGAAAATGCTCTATGTCAGTAGCTTAACAATCAGAAGAGTACTTCATAGCTGACAGACTTAATTTCTGTCTATTGTCCATACTCTAACCATTTTTAAGGACCTTAACATGTTATATATTACTCTGCTTTCAAATATTATTACTTTTTAGACCCTTATAGTGACTTTCCAACACCTAACAGGGGACTACAGGAAGGCAGGAGAGGGACTTTTTGTCAGGGAGTATAGTGATGGGACAAGGGTGAATGGCTTTAAACTAAAAAAAGGGGTAGATTTAGATTAGACATGAAGACATTCTTTACTATGACAGTGGTGAGGCACTGCAACAGGTTGCTGAGAAAGTTGTGGATGCCCCTTCCCTGGCAGTGTTCAAGGCCAGGCTGGATGGGGCTTTGGGCAACCTGCTCTAGTGGGAGGTGTCCCTGTCCGTGGCAGGGGGTTGGAATTAAATAGGCTTTAAGTTCCCTTCCAACCCAAATCTGTGATTCTATGATTAAGTATCTCACTGTGCAACACAATTCATGTCATAGAGCTAATTTTGATCTTCAATTATGCATGAGAGATCCAAAATCAGATTGGCTGTCTCCACAGCTACTTGTAGGCCACTGTACTTTGCAGCAAAACAGTCCAGGGTCAGCAAGTCAGCAGCATCTACTGAAGGCTCCTTTGGGCAGCTCTGTATAGTTGGAGAGCCAAAGTGGGGTCGCAAAAGCCTCCAGTTGAGATTCTGAGTATTACTGTTAATTCCGCAGCCACATTTTGAGAGTAAATCTGACCAATTAGAGACAGAGGGAAAACCTGACGGGGCAAGCCAACAGTGTCCATAAACTGTGTCTGTGAGAATTTCATCATCGTGACTCAGAGAGCAAGCTACAGACTCCAGGGAGCGGCAAAAAGCATCAGCAATCAACTGGTATTGTGTCTGAGAACAATCTGCATCTTTAAAGCTGCTAGTGGACAGACTACAAGTCTAAAAAAAACAAAAGCAAGAAAAAATTAGAACAGTTTTACAGAAATAGCTTTAGTCAAAAATGTTAAATGCTGTTATTTTTAAAGATGGTTCAGCCTTAACAGAAAATTTGTTAGCTTATTCTGATAGAAAAAGTTTCTAGACATGTCAAAGCTGAGTTCTGCAGATTATCACTCAATAAAAACAACTCAATTTTTACTTTAACACTTAAAGACTATCATAGATACCTAAAGAAACATTAAAAGTACAAATACAGCATTGAACTCTGAAAAAGATGCCCCTAGCAGAGTGCTACAAGAACACCCCTTTGTTTCATGAGGTTATACAGAAGCGCAACATTAACCTACAAATGACAAGTGCAAACTGTAACAGTAATTCTACAAAACATTTTGCTTCCTAAGTATATTAACCAGCTTTAAAAAAAAAAAAAAACTCATCTTAAACATACCTTGTATCTTATATATGAAGCCAAATGACTTTCTGTACAGCCGCCTCCTAGCAAAGCCAAGGGTTCCTTAATTGTTAACTGTAACACATGCTCTGCAGTTTCACAGGCACGCTGAAAACCATATGAATTTTTCATTACACATATCATAATAAATAAGATTTCCCCCCCCCCCCCACTTTAAAAAAAAAAAAAGCACCACCTACTGGAATAAAGATTTTTAGTAATTCCTGGGAGAGATTACATAAATTTGAATGGTGTGAATATAAACTTGCCACGTCACTTCCAAAACCATGTTTAATAACTGAAGAATAGTCTTTATTTGTCCACACTCCATATGGAAGAACAGAAAAAATGCTGTATTTTATTCCTTTGTGCAAAGCTGACTTACAAAGTCAACCAATATCAGCACCACTTTTAGAGTAACTATTCAATGAAGAACTATGCTTGACTAGCCTTGCAGGTATTGCTGGTGACCCTTCGATGGGCAACATTTACTTTGTGCTCCCACTAACAAAGAATGAGAATGAAAATATTTACCTAGCACCAGCTTTAAGAACAGATGAAAAATTTCTCTCTGAAAAACTTCCAGCATTAAAATAGAAGTGTTAAAGGAACACAAACACTCCAAAGATTTTAAAAGTCTGGAAACAAGGGAGTTTATAAATCACTTTTTTAAGCTATTTCCTTAAATCTAACCAAGTCTCCTTTGGGAACCAAATTTTTTAAACTCGCTGTATTTATGTTTTTCTTTACTCTTTATCTTTTCCACTAAAAACACGACTTTTTCAAGAAATATTTCAAGAAAACATGCCCACCTTCAGTTCATCCCACGTCGTTTCATTTCTGTTACAGAGTACCAAGCTGCAGACAACTGTGTCATTAGGAATTAGATGGACAAAATGCTTTGAGCCAAAACTCTTAGTGCACACATCCTTCAAACTGCCGCAACAACTGGGAGAAAATGAATGTATGGAAGCTATAGGCTTGGAACCTGCCCAATTAAGAAAAGTAGAGAACAGCATGTATTAATGTCCTCAGAAGAGATGCCTGTTGCGTTTCATAAAGCATGAACATCTTTCCCCTCTTGGCTTTTTAAATTATGTTCTTCAGTATCTAACATTTGTGACCACAGAGGGAATTGCAAGCAGAAACCAGCACATTTTCAACGTGCAAGATTTAGTTTTAGTTTAAGATAATAGGTAACCTTATTACTCTCATTGGAAAGGAGTTTGAAAATAATCTACATCTGCAAACGGTTGCTAGAATTACACTCCTCAAGGAGCAACCAGCGATCATCTGTGCGATATGTCGCCACTGCAGCTAGCCAGTCACTTGAATTGCTTTCAGACAAGAAAGGAGCACTTTCCGGTTTGAAACACTTGCTTTGCTGCTAAGGCAGGAGAGAGAAATAAAGAGAATCCCTGCTCTGCAATGACACCAGCCTAGGTAGGTTTTCATTACAAGACTAACATTAAGGGTAACAGCTTAGTGCAGAAAACTTGCTCGTTACCTGTCATTTGACTCAGGGGTTCCATCACAGATAGCCCAGCTCTGTCCACAGCCATGACTTGATTCTCTTTCAGATACTGTTTCAACGACGGATGGATAACTTTCTGGCACACTACAATGCCCACCTCATTATTAACCAGCTGCTTTCCTACATTAAGCAACTGATTCAGCTCTGACATTTCTAGAGAAATTTTGTGATGGACCGTTATCGTTCCTTCTTCAGGGCTGAAGAGGTCTCCTGACATGGACACACAGAAAAGTGCTATCTTGATAGTGTCAGAAGAAATTCTTTTCACTGAAATTAGTTCTGCAGATTGAATTTCTGGTGTTTCTATCAGTAGTCCAGGAAGAACTGTAGAATCCAGAACTCTTCTACCTTTCACAGGCACTGTTACGCACTTCCCTAAAACAGCCTTAGTCTCAACATGACACGGAATAGTAAACATGAAAGCCTTTACTATTAGCATGGTGAGATGATCCACTTCTGTTGCATTAAGCATGCAAGCGGGTTTGCTTGTTAATATGCTGCGTACCAAAGAAAGGAGAGTCTTGAGATTGCTAAAATCCACAGATACTCGGCAACCACAGGCCTCAGATTTGAGGTAGTCAGTACACAAACTCAAAAGATGTTTGCATATTTTAATGACAGTGCAAGATGGAACATGTAGGCTTTTGAAGTTTTCAATCAAGCTACAGCAAAGTATAGCAGTAAATAAGCCACAGTCACTGAAGCGGGCTATGTGGTTCTGTACAGAGGCTGTTAAAACCTTTAACACAGGATGGCTGACAGAAAGACGGCCAAGTATGGCTGAAGATTGTGAAGTTATACATACATAGCCTCCCACACCATTGTGGAGTTGCTTAAGTCTACCAGCAGGACCATAGCAAGATTTTAATATCCTATTTAACAGAGACAGTGACTGACTAACTGTATCTTTAGTTAAAGGGTCACTAATAAATAATGAAGGCTTTTTAGCTTCAAGACGAGACATTTTCAAATTAACATTTTAATTCTGGCCTCCAAATCAGATTTCGTTTTTACTTGGATCTAGAATTCACAGCACTTTAAAAAATCAAAATGTAATTCACAGTACATTAAATTCAAATTACTACATTTTATTCTTTGTAGCCAAGGATTACTATTTTCAATGTGAAACAGTCTGCTAAGTACATCTGATTATCTGCTCAGAATCCATCTCTTAAAATGAGGCTTAAATTGTGAAATTTATATAATGACAATCATGCACAACGATCATCTTTTTTAGTTTCTGAATGTGATCGAACAGATTTTTTTGCAACAAAGTTTACAAGCATGGTTCCAAAATGGACACCTATAAATGACAGTCCTGCCACAAGTAGAATGTTCTTTCTACTCCAGCTAGTTTTCCTCATCTCTTCTTCTGGTAACACTCACAGGTGATAAATTTTCAAAGGTATTTATATCTACAACAAAAAACAGAAAGGCATTAGTATAATATTCTGACAATATCACTTAGCTTGAATTTCTACTTTTTTCCATACAACATCACATAAGGACAAATACCAACCTATAATTCTGTTTGAGAATACACATTATTATTATACACAAACATGCAGTACACAAAACTACATTTTTGTTATTATCTTCAGTTCTGACCTCCAGCTTTATACTGTTTTACTTATAGGTCAATAGATAGCAGGCTACTATAAACTGCACTGACTTGTATGAAAGTATCACAGCGTATCACCCAGTATCATATTAGCATCATAGTGACGTTAAGCTGTTTTGACATAAGAACAAAGAACTGAAATACTCAGCATTGCTTCCCAAGCAACTACTTCAGAAACAAAAGCTCTTAATGTTCAACCAACTTTTAAGAAGCCTCTGAAAGACATCTTGCATACTTTTTTTACGCTTTTAAACACTTCAAAATTTAAATATGCATTTGTTTACATTTATACATAATCTCTGCGGTATTTAGACTTCTCTCATACTTAATCATTCTTTTCTATTGTAATCAATATTGCTATTAACAACACAATATGTTACTCTATGTAAAGTCACAATTATTTCTGAGCAGTTTTGAACCTGTCAAGATGCTATTATAGACCAAGTCAGTCACAGGAATTTGACTATTGCCTTGAAAAACAATGGGGCTGATTTCTAAAACAGATTTAAGTCCTGTAATAGCATAACTCAATTCATCTTATTACACAGGATTGAACAGCAGTTTGAGATGATACACGATGCAATTTTGGGGTGCATGTATCTACCAGGTTAACTCAGCTGCAAAAGAATAAAAAACTCTGGATGACTGCATCTGTTAGAAAACTGATTTGACTCATCACCTGCCTCAACGCAGACAACTAACTAGGAGACTTACCTACGGCAAACAGCACTAAAGCTATTTTTCTTTATTTTTATCTTTTTTCATCACATATGCCACAATCGCAGGCTCTGGCACAAAGTCCTCTGTCTTCACTTGGAAGATGGGGCTGGACTTGATGTGAAACCACCCCCAGTGCACCAGCCCAAGGCCAGCTCCCATAACAATCAGGACTTTGTAGCTCTTCCAGAAGGTTTTAAGGCCCATTGTTAAGTGGCATCTACCTAGGTAAAGATAGTTTATTTTAAAGATATTCCACAAATCCTTTCTCTTCTAACAGCACAGAACAGATAAGCCTAAATGTTAATAACTTTAATTACAGCGCAGCACACGATTAGAACAAAACGACACAAGGAAGCCTTAGTCTGTGACCTTCAGGAAAAGAAGGCTTTAAAAACAACCTCAGTTCAGGCATCTTGAAACGCTAATTGCTGTTTCTGCTTCAAGTTTCAGCATGCTAAACCCTAATGAAGCTTCGTTACTTTGTTACGTTCACCTAATTACACGCTCTACCGCTTTGGTAGACGGCAAATATTTGAAGATGAAGCCAATCTCACAGCAGGTTTAAAACGCGCTATCCTCCCCCGGATAATAAAAATAAAGGAATATCCGCCCCAAGCCCAGCCGCCCCTCGCCTCAGCCCAGCCGTCCTCCCCAGCACCTCGGGCTCCCGGGGCCGCGCGTTCGAACCCCCACCGGCCGGCAAGGGCCTGCGCGCGCGCGGGGGCGTCCTTCTCCTCGCCTGCCATTGGCCAGCCCCTCGCCACGTGACCAGCCTTCCACCGGGCTCCGTCCGGCCGCTGCCCCCTCCTAGCCGCCATTTTGCATTCGGGCAACGCTGGGCGGGCGGCGGCTACACCTGGCGGCCATTTTGGATAGGGGAGAAGAAGCTCGCGCTCGGCGGCCATGTTGCTTGGGGGCAGGGGAGCCGTTAGAACCGTTAGGGGCAGGCGGCGTGGTGCCCGCACAGCTCGGCAGCCCTGCGCCGCCGGTCACCGCTGTTCTTAGTTTTTCTCTAGAAACCAAAGTGCTGGGCGGTGGTTTGCGGAGGGGCGGCGGCCGGCTGCCCCCGCGCGTCCCTTAGGCACCGCCCTGTGAAGCATCACCCAGGCTTTTAAAAAAAAACACCTCAGCTTTGCCCCGCTCCGGCTGCAGTCATTCAGCATCACTCCTTCGCTCACCTGGCTGAGCCTTCGTGCAGGTAGACGCTGGTGTCCTCAGCGAAACACGTTCACGAGATCTTCCTTGCCTCAGTTCCCTGACTGCTTCAACAAACACCCCTGCTGCCTGTCTTATTCTGCACTCTCCTGCACTCACACTGCTCTGCTTTCCCCGTGCTCCTGCTGTCGCTATCATTCTATCATGTCACTATCTTCTATCATACTTGTCTTTTTATTATTATTTTGTTTGTGCAGAATTGCAGAGTTTATAATTGCAGCCAAAAGGCAGGCTTTTTAAAAAATATTTTTAAATTAAGACAAATTTACATTTTAATCTCTACACAGAAAGGAGTGTAACACTATATATAAAAAAAAAAAATATCAGGAGTAGCTGGGACTTCACTCAGCAATGCAAAAGGATAACAACCAGCACCTGTCTGTAATTGGCCACTCTCACGTTTCTTTCATTTCCTTTAAATCACAACACTTGTTTAGTGAAAATGTAACATTATTGCAACGTGTCCTTGTGCTCTGAAAGTGCATTGGCAATTTGTGAATGAAAATGTTTCGATAACAGTAAGCTAAAATAAACTTTTCGGAAGAACATTTTCCAATGGAAAAAAGGCTATGGTGGGCCTGAAATTCCTGAGACACCAAAACGTAAAGATGCTGCTGTGTTCCTCCACATGGAGAAATGCTTTACTAGATATGTATATTGTTCAGTGTCACCACTCCGTGACCTGAGGTGTAGCATCTCAGAAACTGACTAAAAGAGCCTTGAGTCTGCACTGGACAGCACTCACTCTCTCATATCTAAGCTCTGGAGAGTTCAGAAAAAAATATATCATGAAGGTTAATTTTGATTCTTTTATAAGAAATAGTTATTATTGACTACTGCTAGAGAGGTCCTCAATTGGTGTTTTTGTCTTTTTCAGGTGCCTGCTTCTCCCCACGCGTGGTAAAGGCACTTAAAGATGGGCAGAGTGTGAACAGTTTGCAGCTGTTGTGCAAGAAGATGCTGTATTTTCAAGTGGTCGTGTGTGGCCGGAATGTTCAGTTCCTTATCTCTACTGAATTCCAAATTGCTTCAGCACTGGCAGTCCCTTCTTTGCTAAGGTAAGATGCTGTTCATCAGCTGACTGAAAATACTTTAACTTGCTTTCTGGGAAGCCCTGTTTCCTCAGTTCTCTTGAGTGTCTACCATTCCACTTAACCTCAAATTTCAGAAAGATATTCTGCTATGTCATTTTTGAAATATGCTTCACTTTTGCTACCAGGAACCTATATGTTTAATTCTGGGGCTTTATTTTTTCACTTTTGAGGCTGTCCATTAAAAATTTAGGTGTTAAAATGCTACCAACAACACACACAAACTTGTTGGCCTTTTTTTAAGACTATAATTTCTGAGAGTAGTTTTTCTGTCTTATGGTTGTCTTCATGTTTCCTTATACATAGTTTCATTTTCAGGCTTGCATTAGTTTGTGAAAAATCTGATATTCCATTAAACAGATTTTGTTGTCAAATAGCAGCAGTCGTAGTAGATCAATCTTGTGTTCTGCAATGTGGAAAATGATAATATATTTTGAGGAGCGTTGTCATCTTTTCTTGTAGAGCTGATGTTTTTTTCTGATTTCTGAATATTAGTATTTCGGTTTTGTTTCTTCTATTGCTTTGTAAATTAGTTTTGGAAACAGTTTCTTTCTTTTAATGGTCCTTGTC
Organism: Heteronetta atricapilla; assembly: GCA_011075105.1. NCBI lineage: Eukaryota > Metazoa > Chordata > Aves > Anseriformes > Anatidae > Heteronetta > Heteronetta atricapilla. The sequence goes on from CM021733.1 coordinate 6,133,496, forward strand.
ACAGTAGCATTGTTGATGGGTGGCAAATTCTCACGTAAAAGAGGTTGCTGATGCCAGAATAATTTAGGTGACAAGCATCCACCTCTAATTTGTTTTCAAGCAAGATGTGAACATTTGGGGAGGAGATGATACTCCGGTATATTTTGTTTCAACTCTTACTCATATCGTTGCTACTGTAAAGATTAATGATAAAACACTACCAGTCAAGAGTTCTTGAGTTCACAAATCTACAGCACCATTGTGAAATAACGGGCCATATGCAGTTCATAAGTGGTGTACCACCTAGGCAGATTAGGGAATGTGCCTTGTGTTCTATCATTGTTAGCCTTTCGGTTACCATAACACAAGGTACAGGTAATTCCATGTCATTGTTAGGTTTGCTAATATTATTTTTGCTGTTGTAGGAGCTCTTTGTTGATGGCATGTTCCACAGCAAATTGTAATTCTAAATTTCCTAATTTAAGATTATAATTCTTGATGTTTTGATAATAAACTATAGCAATTATCACTTTTTTGGGGTATTTTTTGCCTACTGTTTTTCTATTTATTTTTCTTTTTTTTCCTTTTTGGTTGGGGGGACAAGGTGGAAGGATTGTTAACAAAGCTATAGATACTCACCTTTCACTAAAATAAAATTTAAAAAATCGGAGTTGCTGCTTCAAATTTGGAGACCAGATTTTTTTGTTTGTTTTTTACAGAGAATCTGATAAGCCACAAATGTCCAGGTTTTGTGCTGTTTGGGAAGGGCTGTGATGTATATTATTACCCGCTTTTCATTTTTCTGTGTTGTATATCTGTGTTGTATACCATTAAAAGACATTGAGAAACACAACTGTTTTTTGCTTTGGTGGATGCTATTTCCTTTTAGCTTCAATTTGTCCTAGTTCTAGCAGCTGCTGTTTCAAGAATTGCAAGATTTTATCTCTTACTAAGATTCTTACAATAGTTCTGCTACATTTACTTCCACAGTGAAGTAGCATCTTACTACCAGACTGAATTGAAAAATACGATATCGTAAGTGATCAAGAGCACTGTTACCTGTGCTGTTTCTGAAACTTGCTATCAGTACTGTTGACAGAATTTACTTGATAAGGTAAAGATTTTAGGGCTGTTTTGTGCAAGGGAGGATGATAGTCTTGCATTTCATGGCGTGGTATTCCAGGTTCTGTGTGAGCAATATTTGAAAATTCACTTTGCTCTTTATTACTTGCTCTTCAGTATTACTATGGAGCTGATGAGTTGCAGTAGATACAATTCCTCTAACTTTGCACTTTTTCAGAACATAGTAAAAACGTCTGATTAGCTATAGTGAAGTTTATTTTCAGTAGTTGCTTGCGGAATGGCTCTCAGTTCAAACTCATTCTTGAACTGGTTGTTACTGTAACTGGGTTATTTCTCACTGTTTACGATGCATTTACTATTTCTATTTCTTACTGCTTGGATATTGACATGATGTATAAACAAATTATTGAAGAAACTGGAAGTTTTCATTGAGCCGGTATATGGAATTGCACCCTTGCAGCTTTCACTTTTTCATGTAGTTGTTCTGAGATGTCAGGTTTAGGCATTTGGATATTTGGAATGAAAGCACTGCAGAAGAGATTATCTAATTCAAAATTATTGTGGTTGGATCTTAAGATCAAAATTAGCCGTGCTATGCTACGTTGTTCTTAAGTTGGTCTTTGTCTTGTTTTGCCTTTTTTTTTTTTAAGCTAAATAAGGATAACGACTGCATTTTAAAATATGTAAGTGTAGTGCCTGACAGAGAAAGATATCACCAACCTGACTTGTGTCCTGAAGTTTTGACAGCTCTGTCACAATGTTTTACAGTAACTGGAACTATGCAGTGGGAAGTGGGTACATATTCCTGCATTCTTACTCTTTTTCTGTACTATCTCTTAAAAAAAATCGGATTCCTCTAGCGTGTTAAGAGACTTCTCCTTTAGGAAACTTTAGAATGTAAAAGCTCTGTTCTCAGTGTAATTTCTGTTGCAGTTTGTTTATTGCAGGAGCCAGATACAGTCACTTGCTTTTTTTCTTGATTTTGAAGCTTGAGCTGTCTTACTGGTTCTTATTTTCTGCCAATATAGGTACACTCTCGTTCACTTGGTTTTCTGTCCAGTCCCCATCTCTTCCTTGTCTGATGCCTTTGGTCCTCTCCTGTGTGAAAAAAAGAATGTATCTTAATTTTTAATTCTCTGGTGTTTGTAGATACTAATTTGGTACCACTGGGCCTATCCCATGTCTGTTCTGAATTCCAGCATTGTGGGGCTACCTGGAAAGGCTTTCGCTGATTTCACATAATTTGCTGCCTTCTGACAAGTGAATGTTTAGCGCCCGGTTATGTGGAGAGTGATGAACTTCTCCAGTATTTTCAGTGTAGTGACTGTAATTGTTGTCAGGTAGGAAAAAGGCAGTTAAAAAACTGAAATGAATTTGTGAAGTTACAAGAGTTGTGGCTTGTGTTGCAAGTCTACTTGAAGGCTGTAGTCATTTGAGTGAGTTAGTGTTCTTCTAAGGAAAAAAAGTCTGTGATTAACTAGGGCTTTCCTCTTGTACTCAAGGGAGGAGAGTGGGTTTAGCTTCCAGCATGAATTAACACTTCCTAAGTTATTTGGAATGGCCCTGGTCAGGGTCAGGATCCGTGCAGCTAAATATTTCTCACTGACTATGCCAAATTAAGCTGACTAAATCCTGTTTGGGATAAGCAAGAGGATGTCTGAAATTCACTTTACATTTGTGCAACCAGAATAATGCTCAAGTCACATTGCTTTATGCATGTAATGAAAAGTTTAAAATTTTAAAATGATTTTAAAAGTAAAAATTTTAAAAGTTTGAAGTTTTAAATGAACGTATAAACACACATAGTAAACCAGAAGCCAAACTTCTTTAATCCAAAAACAAAACCCCAAACCAAAATAAAACAACCAACAAAAAATGTGCTCTGTTCTTCCACTGGTTTAAACTCTGATACCCCCGAGTACCAGCACTGTACGTAGCAAATAGGTGTCTCAATTCTGAAATTTGCTTTCTGCAGTTTGGCCTTGCTGAACTCCTGTTAAGAGCACGATGACGTATTATATTTGAGAGAGATGTTATTTCTGTAGGAGCATTGATGTATGCAGCCTGTCATGGGCTCCCTAGCTACACTGCAGTGGAGTATCCACAAGATAGGAGGGGATGAACTTAGATTTGAGGACTCTGACAAGTGCTGGTATTATTTCATACATTAAGGTTTTGGTTTTGCTATTTTTCCCTCTTGAAAACAAGGCCTTTTTTCAATTGTGTGTGTGTGTTTTTCTTCTCTCTCTTATTCTTTAGTCTTTCTTTGAGCTATGCAAGTGGATTTTATGTGAAAGCATTATTTTGGAAGAGAAGTTAGACCAGAGGTTGAGACAGTAGTTTACTAGGAACATTCTGGGTTTAATTTGCCGTTCTCTGAAAGGTTGTTTAGGATAATTAAGGTCATTTTGTCTCTACCTTGGTACTGGTCTGAAAAATAGTGCTAATTTTGTATTTCAGGTGTTTGTTGCTTAGTGTCGGAATGGTAATACAGTTCTTTAAAGAAACTGAGGCAAGCAGCTAAGTAATTCTCCTTTAAAGAAGAGTTTTCCTTGCGTTTCTTAAAGCAGAGAATATAGTATGAAGAGCAGCAATAATGGGGAAAAATAGTAATAGATTTGAAAATATTCCCTGTTGAATAATATTCCCTCTATTCTGGTATAGAGATCTGAGTTTTTTCTAGTGCTGATCATTTTTAATTGTTATTTTTATAGGACCAGTTTACATTGAACAGTCATAACAGTCATGGCATCCAACAAATTTGTCATTAAGGTAAGTAGAATGATATAGCCTTCAGTTAAAAAAAAAAAAAGGAAAAGATACTTCATGATACTGCTTAGAATGTTTGTACAGTGTTTTAAAAGCTAATGGTGAAGACATGCATACTTCAGGCCTATGGTCATGGTAGCATATTTTATATCAACGTTTCTGCCTTTGGAAGCAAACTTCTTGGATTGCTGGCACAGTGTGTCTGAGGTTAGCTGAATATTGGTGTCATGTAACTAAAAGTGATTAGGTGTGTAGCTAGAAACTGTGTGAAATCTTGATAAAACAGTATTTGCTACCAGACATAAAATTTAACGTTGATTCTTCTTGTACTGTAGTCTTGAAATATTATTTGTGTAATTCCCAGTTAATCTAGGAATTTGTGGTTTAAGGGCAGTATTTTTCTTAAACTTTTTTTTAAATCACATATGACTCTTCATTTTCATCTTTTCTTGCCTCTCTTCCCATTCTCAGGGATTAGGTATTTTGTATCTGGTAAAATTCTGTTATGATTTCTTTTGCAAACAATTAGTTATAAGTGTGACACTTTTCAAAACATTCTGTAGTAAATATAGCACTTTGTAATTCTTTTAGCATAACTATATCAGTTTATTAATTAACACCTAAGCTAATTGCTTAGTAAAAATTGTGAAGCCTTCTCTTCTAGACCATCTTTCCTACTTCTGTTTGTTCATGTACATCTGGGGTAGTGCATTTCTGAATGGTTAGAGCAGTTTTCTTAACAGAAGAGACTTTTTTTTTTTTTTTGGAGTACAGCTACAAAAATCTTCCTGGCTGATCAGGCTGTGGAAGGTGTTGAATCTTGTATTCTTGTGGGTAACTAACCTGTTTAACAAGCAGACCAATTTTACTTTATTTATTTATTTTTTGCTATGGAGTACAGTCTGTTGTTTTCCGTGGAAAAGTTATTTAGTGGGACACTTATTTAAATCTTTTTACTGTTTTAACGTGGTTGTAAACCTTAAATTGACATTATCATGTCATTTTTTTCCGTGTTCTCCTTTATTGACATACTGTTTAGTAGTTCTCAATTAAGGTAGGAGTTAGGAGGAATATCTTTGATTTTGAGTTCATTTTATCTGTTATGCTGACTTCATACGCTGCTGGTGCATTGACAGGAGAACAACAGGAGCTGGGGGTAAAGCCATTGTTTTTCTCAGCTGTTATCTCTTGGTATCATTAATAGTAATGCAAGTGGTATGAGTTGAAATATCTTTGCTAGATAAAAAGGCCTAAGATGATTGGTTACTGACCTGTTACAGTTTGCTGATTCAGCATAGGCACTTCACTGTTACTCAGGATGTACCCTGGTAATCACTAAGTACTTTAATATCACTGCCTGAGCAGATGGATCATTTCACGTTGAGCTTGAATTTGTAGGTAAGCAATATGATAGGTACAGCTTTTGAGATACAACTTCATTTTCTTCCCACTAACCTTTAAGAAATGAAGATTAATTTTTGCATGCACAGAATTTTGAAAATTAACTCATTGACTTTACATTGCGTATTTGATACTTTTTATTCAAGGCAAATATGTAAAAAGCTAATTGGAAGTCATTTGGGGCAGAGAGATGCATATCATTATATTTTAGACCAGGGATCTTGTGTGTGAATTTTTGCTTCTTTATATTAATTGGTTGTATATTTAATGTGAATAATTCCTCTTTTAAAGATAGCCCAACTTTCACATGATTTTATTTTTTCAAGAAGGGCAGAACATATTACCACTCCTCTCCGCAGGGAGAGTATGGGAAAAAAAGTGTATTTTTATTTTTAGGTTCCTCGTGTTTGAAATCGATGGGGATATTTTATGGAATCTGAAAATCTGTTTTCATGTATGCCTTGTCCTCCCTGTTCTCTATTTTAGATTTTTACATTTTATAAGTATGCATACATTAATCTTTTTGGTAATAGACTGAAATATGCAGCTAATTCATCTTTCGAGTCTTAGCTAACTCGAACATAATTTAGGAGGAAAACACCTGTCATGTTTTTAATGGCTTTGCTTCCTAAAGTGCACGTTAAATCAGGATCTCAGTACTTCCAGTGTAATAGTCAGATATTTCCAGTAGAGGGAGGGGTTGGCTTATTTTTGAAAGGTGTTCCTAAGCCTGCTTTTACGGGCAATTAAAAGCGAATGGAATAAAATAATTGATGCAGTAAAATTGCTTTAAACCTTAATACAAAAACTACAGTGAAGTCCTAAACACACATTCTTTGCTTGCCAAGTGGCTGGATGCCATAGTGTTGTGATGTGCAATAGATAATATATTATACAGGTTAATTTCATCAGCCATTTCCAATTTTAAGTAATATTGATACTTCATAAAGCACTATATGGTAAAATATCCCTAAATATGTAAGATCAGACATATGAATTTAATTAAGCTCTCTGTGTTGCTAAAGAATTTTACTGCTGTTCTGAGAAATAAATCTTAACTTTAATTGGTGAAGCTTAAAGCAAAATCATGAACTGTATACAGACTTGAAAAATAATATCACTAGGGCCTTGTTTAAAACTTTGGACAAACTAGAAAGAATTACTCTTCCAAAATTATGTAAATTGAGTTTATCCATGTGAAACTGCAAATCTAAATACAGAAAATTTTATAGCTGTAATAGAAAAATTTCATTTACTGATTTCTGCAGTTTGTTCATTTGCCAAACACTGAAGACTTTTTAAGTTGTTATTACACTTAAATAGCTCAACTCAAAAGGAAGCTTATTTTACTTTGGCATTTCTTACTTTCAGAAATTAAGAGCCTCTGTTCTATCTCAGAGTTGCAGGCCTTTGCTAGCATGTATCTTAGATTTAAGATAATTATAGTTTATGTTCCCTCTGGTCATCCAGCACACTCTGCAATTGATTTTTCCATAGTGTTCCTTGTTATCAGTTGAAATTATTGTCTGCTGGGAGTGTATATGAAACCCGACTTGGTCCTTCCTACTTAAATCTTTTTTTACTTTGTATTGTGGGCTCCTTTGAAGCAGCAAGCATTTTTCTTTCTTTCTTGGGAGTAAAGCTAGAGGTATTGAATGTGACTGGATAGGAAGATAAAAGTGTGACCGGAATGTAGTCAATCTTCCCCTTTGTTTTACTTCTTTATGCATCTATTACTTAATTATCCATAATATAATGAAATCATTTATATGTTGCTTTATAAGAAAACACATCATAACATCTGTCTTTGGAATATTTTAAAGTGCCCCATGAAAGAAAGTGTGCATACAAATTATGTTGATTGTAGGTCTTAATGGTTAGGTAGAAAGAAATGGAAACGTATATTCTGTTTTTAGGGTCTTTAGCACAGACCTGCTCATGATACTGTTTTGTTTGGTCTGGAATAAGAAAATGTATGATTGAATTCAGAGGGGCCCTTATGACTTCATTTTTTGGTATTTCCATGCACGTCTAAATGTGTTAATAGATGTCTAATGCTAAAGCTTCTTACTGTATCTCTGGTCTTTCCAGTATGCTTTAATTTTCTTGCTACCAGCTGAAATATTATACAATGATGGTGCATTGACAAAGATTTCTGTATCACATATGTCTTTCATTCTGATTCTTAGATGACATTGAAGTGGTCAAGCAGAATAAAGCTCATATTTCTGTGTAGCGTGTCCATTGAATTAGCTGATTGATATTTCTGTAAATATTGATCAAATCAAATATCTGTAAGTTAAAAGTGCCCCCTGTGAGAAGGAGGGGCGTATTTGCTTCCTCCTGAAAGTTGTTTGGAGAGGGGGGGGAAAAAAAACAGATGAGTTTTGTTTGTTTGTTTTTAAAATCTAATTCTATAGTCTGTTTCCCTCTAATGAATAATGGAGTGAAATGGATAGTAAAAGTGTTTTACAGCTATATTAAGTCCATAGATAGATGAATGCCGTGCTTTCAAGTGGAGAATAAGAATCAAGAATACTGTTTGTGTTTAAATACATTTTTAATATGTTGTGACTGTTCAAAATTACTAGACTGGGAATACGGATTTTTTTACATAAATAGTTTTGTAAAGTGTAACAATGTTTTCTAGTTCAAGTTGTGCTTTTTTGAGAGCACTTAGTTGAAATAAGTAACACATGCGGTATCTCTAATGTCCTTTTCCATGTTGCAAAGCTCAGAAATGTGTGTGAAATTGTTGTAGTTGGAATACGTGCAAATGTTTTGGTAGAAATATGCTAAGATTCAATTTTCTAAGAATAAACAGAATTTGCAAAAGTATTTTGAATCTTAGAAGTATGGTACCAGAGGTCTCACTACTGATTAAACATTGTCAAATTTTACATTTGATGTGTATTTGTGTGTTCTTATGCTTGCTTTATGGATCTTTAAAATTTCACAAATGTTAACCATTTAGTGGTGGTTTTCTAGGGCTGTAGTTCTCCTAAAGTGATATTGCTTAGAACAATTATAAATACAAGTAGGTAGAATTAAGTACCACCATACACTTCTGTGATGTTTGTGTTAATTTCTACATGCATGCATAAAATATGACACTTGTCTTAAAGAACATACCAAGGAACCTGTGGAAAAATGTGAATGAAAATGGGAATTATGGAGTAACAATAAAGGATGGAGAGACATCTATTTAGTTTTCTTTTTTTACTGTGCATTTCAGTCCCAGTTTTATGGGACTAGATATGGAATGACCACAGAGATGAGTAAATAAGTTCCAGAAGAAAGAAAAGAGAAAGCTGGGAGGTAGAAGGGGGAGGAAAATTGAGTGAATATTCTAATTCTAAGCCTCCTGGAGTCAATGGAAGTTTCCTGACTGACCTCAGAGGATTAATTTTCAAGCTTAAGGAAATGATGAGCGGACGGAGAACTGAGACATTAAAGTGTTAGCAGAAAGGGAAAGGAATGGCAAGCCAGGGGAATAAACATCAGTAGGGGAAACGCTGGGGTCATTTTGAATGCACAGTAAAAGGATGGTTCAGCTTCTATTACTCTTTGGGCATTTGAAATAAATTAATCTGATTAGTATAAAAGTATTAGTTGTGCCAGAAAATGAGGATTTTGCTACTTGTGAACACTGTGCTAATGTGATGGTAGTGTGATTCTAAACATATATCATACCAGGTGATCTGATTATTTTTTTTTAGGCATAATAAATTTGAAGATGCTATCTCCATAACAATTGACTTAGGCCTTATTTCTGACCACCACCAATGTATTTTTCACTTCCGCTGTTCTGCTTCTCTGCTTGGTGGTACTGCCAGCATGACCCCTTGGTCCAGCAGTGAAGGAAGAGGAATGGGGAACTTAGAACCCAACTTAATTTCTCTCAGTCCAGCAAAACTCAGGACTTAGCAGGAATTACTTAATGGGATTGGTGACTGGCTTTAGGTCCCGGGAGAGGCTTCAGCTTGTGGTGTAGGTGAAATTGTTCAGTTTCTTCCAGTGAGTTCAGATGGGGTTAGGCTGGAAGGTAAGGGGATCGCTGTTTCACACAATACCTCTATACAGTAGCGAGTAATGTCATGTCCAAACAGCTTAATTGTAGTGATGCAGTTTTTTGCTCTTGTTGTTAGAATCATAACATTGAAATTGAAAGATTGTGCATGGCTTCACATGGCCTCCCTCCTGGATAATGTAAATAGATTCTGATATGTGGATTTTATGTGGGTATTTGGGTTTTGAGAGTGTTATGACTGGACTATGAAATAAAATGAAGAAGAGAAGCTGACAACACATTTTAATTATTTCCTTACATTTCATCCATGTGGTTCAGTACTTCCTTAAAAGGAATTTATTTTTAAAAGCAAAATTATTGTTTGGTTTCAATTCCCAGCTAAAAGCTTAGTTTCTGAATGTTTTATGTACTGCAACAGTTACCACTGAACTATGACTTTGCAGTATTTTTTTTGACTCAATAGCCAAACTTTTCCTTAAATAATGGTACCACAGGATGTGGCACCCTATTTCAGTATTCTGCTGCAGTCATTGCTACGCATGAGCACTGATGATGCTTGACTATTGTGAAAACCCTTTAAACTGCTGATAAAATGATGACTCACGGTCACCTGATGAAAAAAGATTCATTACCATGACTCCAGAAACTTTAGATCCCATGTAAGTGTTTCACTTCCCACACTAGTTCTTCTAAAAGGGATGATAATGCAGTTATTTTCTAACAGTTGACAGCTGCTCAATTAAGCTGTGACAATGTGGTTGGCAAATACTATAAATTCCAGACATTTTTTAATAATTTAAGGAACTAAAATCTGTATGAGCTGTGAAGAAATCACCAACATTATCAGCAGTGTTACTTGGAGTGTTTTCTAATCAAATTATACGTCTTAGATTTCATTTACCACTGCTAAATTAAGTTCATATTATGGTGGATCTGACCCAAGCCTCACCAAAGTCTGTGGGCTTTAGATCAGAGCCTTTAGGAGTATACTGGCAGCACGCTGTAGCTTAACTAAGGATGTAACTACTTTAACTTATCAACAATCTTCAGTTTAATTTATTCATCTTTTTTAAGCTCAGTCTGTTTGTAATGTTAATGTCAAAAGAAGTAGGCTGGAAAAATAGTGAAAAGTGATACAGACAAAAACTAAAATTTAAATCAGTTTTATTTTCATTAGGAAAAGAATCCAAAGCCAACCAAACTGTGTTGATAATTTGTGATTACTCAAGCATTGTGAAAAGATAAAGCAAAAAAAAAAAAGGGGGGGGTAAAAAACATGAAAGGGTAAAAAACATGAAAGATTAGGTGTGTGTGATTCTGTTACAAAGTAGAGAAAGGTAAGACTTGATTCCTGCAATTTAATAGTGCTCAACAAGTCATTGAATGTGGGGTAGCATGGCATGGTTAATTTATTTGTAAATGATCAGGGGTTCCACTAGTGACTTTTATCTTAAACTAGTTTTCCTATTTTGACTGGAAACTTTTTTAATTTGAAGTGCTATGAGGTACCACACTTACGGAAATCAAAGTATCAAGTGATTTCAAATTTATGTGATTAAAACTTGTGCTAAAAGTGGATAATGTCAGTTTGTGTACGGGACCAATACAAAAATGCTTGTTTTTAAACAGATAATAAGTAAAATTCATGATTTAAAAGTTGACATGTAGAATCCCATGGTATTTTAGTTACATCTCCATTTCTGTTCTTTTTTTCTCCATTAACTCATTTCAAAGTTAGGTGATGGACATAAACCAGGTATCCATCTAATTGGAAAATGATGATCTGATCAGAACTGAATATTCAGTTCAGATATTAAGGAAAATACTAGAAACAATATAAATTTCTAATAAATGGTAATATCAGTCATACAAACCCTGTTAAGAAGTTACATAGGGGAGAGTCATGTTTTTTTTTTTTTTTTAATTTTTTATTTTTTTTTTTGTCCCTGGAAACTCTCCTCCATTTTTATTACCTCAGATAAAATGGTAAAGAAGAGCAAATGTTTGCAGATTTAATAATGACAGTTAATAATAATGACAAATACATTTGTAAAACTGTATAATATTGTGTGAAGTGGTATCTTAATTAATAGACAAGAACTCTTACTGCAGAAGTTCTGCAGAGTTTCTGTACCACAGCCCTTGTGCTGAATATTTCTATCCCTAGTTTTTTTAATAGGATAGAATCTGTCAACTTTTGCATTTGTGTGATTTTACTTGGGCTAATCAATATAAAGAGTAAATACTTTTACATAATAAATAAAAATCCCCTTAACTGTATAGGTGCGTTTAGTCATGCAAATAAATGTTTAATGAAGATAGCTTTTGGAAACTTACTCCATATGCTGTACCCTTGTCATATCAAACTAATCTATTTTTTGTTTCCCCGCTTCCTAGAACACAACATTTTTAACAGGGCCTACATGAACACAAACTCTGCTTACTACGAAAGTGTCTGTAGTTGAGAAATTTTCCCAAGCGGAAGTGGGAAGAGAACAGTTTGTAGTTTAGATCACGTGCAGACAATTTGGAACCAAAAACTTAACTGCAGTGATTTGAGTGCTGTAAGATCATCTTTTCCTGTTGCTGTGTACACTTTGCTAGGGAAGTACGGTCCTTTTATGAAACCTTAAGACCAAGTGCTGTCTGTTTTGTACTTTCTTCTCTTTGTCACATCTTTCTTTGAGGCCTCTGCTATTTCAGCTATCTGTACTTTTTATGGACAGATCCTCTTGCTTGAAATCCTGAATCTACAAGCCTCAGCTAGAGGCTTTACCTAGATTTTTTTCCTTTTCCTATGTAACTTGCCATGTATGTCTGAAAGAGCATTCAAGTGGGGAATCACTTTTCAGATGCTGCATCAACTATTTTTTGAAGTATAGGTGGTAGTATGAGGGGGAGCGAGGAAGAGGTCGGAGGAGGGGAAGATTGACATAACATCACTGGTTTCCACATGAGAAGCAGTCACAGAACATTTTGACATGTCCACAGAACATTTTCTTGGCATTTTCATATTGCCTCTGACTGGGGTTTGAGGGTATCTGTGAAAGTACTTTCAGAACTCTATCATCACTTTGCTCTGAAAACCTGTGCAATAACAAAGCTAAGCTAACCTCGAACCTGAGGTCCTCTTTGGAAGGCCCTGCTTAGTTTCCAGGAAGTAGTGAGGTGTCTGGCATATCTGACACCACTCAGCTGATGAAACAATAGTTTGTATAAGACGCAGTTAAATCCCACCTTTCAAGTTCAAGCCAATATTCTCCTATTTTAAACTTAGAGAATCATCTTTGTTCATTGAATATACCAGTGATTTAATAGCACTCATAATTAACCAAATATACATGAATGTGGTTTATCCTGCTTTGTATCATACAGATTAAGGTTGATAAAAGAGTATAGCTCTGAACATAAAATATTTGCTGAACTAAAGTGTTGGGAAAGGGCGAAGTCTTGGGCAATTAAAGATGTTCTGTTCAGTGCCAAGATCTGAGGATTTGACAGTTAGGGTCATGCGGTGTATAACTTTCCCATCTTTATTTTTACATTCCTATCATAGAAATAAAATATGAAGGCGAGGAATATAAGTAGCACTACCATAGTGCATTGCCTTGCAATAATACGGTAGTCTCCAGTAATGGAAAGGAAGCTTATAAAGAGATGTGGTACTGGCCATAAGACTCTGGCTCTTACTTTGCAGGGTATGAAATTGTCATGTAGTAGCAATTTGTCTCTTAGATTTTACAAACAATTTAGATGGTAGGAGTAAGTTTGACAAGTCTAAAATTGAATATGAAGCCCACAATTAAAAAGAAAAAGCTCTTGCCTCCAGTAAGCATCCAGTAATGACTGTACTGTAATATGAAATAGACTCAACAGCTGTGGTTGGTGATTAAAATATTTCTTCGTACTTTTAATCAATAAATATATTAATAGATAGCCAGAGAGCGGGTAGTACTGAGGCTGAGAAGGAATTTTTCTCTAATGGACTGTTGCTAATGGAAAGTTCCATTTTTCTTTTATTCCAAAAGCTTTTGAACATTAGCAGAAACTAAGCAAGTAGTTCTGGTAGTCTGGTTCTGCCTTATTCAGCACAGTTTGCGCAGAGCCCTGTTCTAGCCCTTACAAGGTTTCCAAGTTGTTTTGGGTATTAAATGAAAATTATATTTTTGATAGTTATCTTTTTTAAAAAAAAACTTGGTTTGGGGCTAGTCTCCAAAATGGTTTTGTAGCTTAGCAGCTGGGGTATCCTCTGGCCAGTCCTTACACTGTGGGCATTATTAGGAAGCTCAGGAAGGTAGCGAGGCATTTGTAAAGTGTGACTTCCAGATTTGGTGTCTGACTGCTTTTCAGGCCAGGACAAAACAGAATAAACTGGGGAGGTTGATGCATTACTGTAAATATAATATCTTCACATTGGAATACTACGTGTTGATTTTTTAGTATTTGGATAAAGAAAATTTCTAAAAAAAAAAAAAAAAAGTTTCCCGTTATTGTAGTGGAGGAAGCTCACACGAGTGCATCGTTTGGCAATAGGTTGGAAACCACCGCCCGCCCCCAAATGTTTTCCGCTGTTTCCCTTGTCACTAATTTTCCTCAGGCGATAGATCTTGTTTTAGAGCTGTGATACTGTAAATGAGGTACATATGGAAGGAGTCTAGAACATAACAACAGAGACACTTTGACTATACCCAAATAGTATTGTAAGTCTATGTATTTGTCAGGTTGTCATAGCAACAGAAAATCGTATCTCCATTTGTAGCCAGGGATTAATTCTCAACTGCAAAACTGCAGAAAACTTTCTTGGTTGAGAGTATGCATTCAGCCAGTTTGCTCATAGAATGGATTGGGGATGTATTCTGTTGGTTTGAATGTGTAAGGAAAAAATAATGTTTAAATTGCAACATGAACTTTAAGCTTTTTATGATTAAGAGCTGATAAACTGAGAACTTCAGCATCAGCACTAGTTGTGGGCTCTCTTGTACGGAGCTTCCTGGAACTGTGCCTGAACAGTAGTACAGAGTTGTGCCTACTGCTCAGAGAGTACAGAGGCTCCTGGAATAACTTAAGCTTTTATCCTCCTTCTGAGTCTTTCTGTTCTCTGTAAGAACTGTCCGTCCCTTCACACCAGCCTTCTGCTATGTAGACACTAGTGATTTAAAATTGATGCAAAAGATAGTTTTTGAATTGGCAATGTAACAGTATGTAATGGGGTAAGCTGTATGAACATCTGTTTTCTAGTAATGCCCAAATTAAAATCTTTACTGCTGCTGATGAATGTTGTCACGCTGGTGCTTCATTTTTGAAATACTTTTTTCTTCAGATTCCAACACCATTCTAGTGGTAAGATCTTGAACAGCAGTGGCATACTCGTTTCTCTAATCTGACAATCTGTAAATTAGTTCAGTGATCCTTGAGGTGTCTCTATTTGTTCCCTTCTTTTCAGTAATAGTTTGGACTTCAAAAAGTCAATATGCTACAAGATTAAATGTTATAATGGTTGGATGTTAGGCCAGATTTCTTTAAATGTAGTGTCATTTAAACTTAGTGTTCTTCATTATCTTACTAGTGTGGTTAATTTTTTTTCCTGTTTTTGTTGGGTTTATTTGTTTTATGGCAATTCCATTGTTGACTGTACAATGGAGGCTCCCGTTTATTTGAGGTGAGGGTTTTTCCGTGATGTGAAAAGACCCTCTAAAAATTCTTTTCTGAGAGATCATTCTCAGCAGTGATGATCTGTCTTGGTTTTACTTTCATATTCTGTAGAGAGACTATTATGAGTCTTCACCTGGTTCTGCTAGAAAGTAAAATGAAAAGGGTCAGGGCTGCGGAACAGCATGCGGAAGGTCAGTATCCAGTGGGGAGAGCAACTTTGAGATAAGCTTTCACTTGCTTGGCTGTTTTTGAAGAGTGGGGGGTATGTTTAACTTCTTGAATTGTAGATAATCTGCAGGTTATAAGCATGAAAATGCAATAAAGTATCCTTAGTATTAAAAGGAACAGATTGCATATGAACATGTAATGGGATTGTGACAGTTATGATGCTAGCTGAATGGAAAGACAATCTGTCACCGAGTACTTGGGTATACTGGAGTTTCCCTCTGTGATTTCCACAGGAAGCATCTGCGGTCTGATTTTATACAGAATAAAATCCCAGTTAGGTCTGTCTTTGTTGCCTGCAGCTGTCTTGAGCCAATCCATTAATGTTTCTGGACTAGAGCAGAAGCTGAATATTTACAAGTTATTCCACGATGACTAAATGCATACCATAAAGCTTTATTTAACTCACGGAATTGTTGAAGAGCCCACTCATGGTGAGATACAATTCTTGTATTCCTCCTTTGATGCAAGATAAATTTTATAGTGAGGGAAAAAGTGTGTAAAGTGTTTTCATTCACGCTTTTCCAGTGCCTCTAAGGCTTTGCTGTTTTTTTTTTTTGTTTGTTTGTTTTATTTTTATTTATTTATTTATTTATTTTCCCTCTTTACTTTGGGCATTCTGAATGCGTAAGAAATACTTCTATATCGGAATAACAGCACGATAAAGCAGGGGAGAGAGAATTTGCAGGTTTTTGATGCCTCATAGCAGGAGGAAAGAAAACACCCGTGGCAAGCCGGGGCCGAGCAGCGACGGGGTGCAGAAGCAGGCGAGCAGCAGCCGCCGCCGGGGGCGCAGCGCTTCAGCACCACAGGGCCGCGGACAGCGCCTGCGGCGGGCCTGGGTAGGCGGAGGCAGCGTGGCAGAGGCTGGGAAGTGGGCACCTGGGGAGGGGAGACCTCCTTCGGGCACCTCGGAGAGACCCCTTTCAAGGATCATTCGCTGCTTGCCCAGTCAATTAGTCTTCGTAGGTGTTTTTCTTTTTCTTTTTTCCTTCTAACTTCATTTCTCGCGTTTAGGAGCCATGCTGTTAAAGTCCTAGGGTCGAAGTGTTTTGTCAATACTTCTGGAGCACAAGCACAACTTCATTGAGGCATGAGTGTCCAAAATGAAAATTTATCGAATTAGAATGGACCCACTGTGTTAATTCTGTTCATCATTATATTTATGATTTTTTTTTCTCATCATATTTTAACCTAATTATTTTAGAGAAGAAACTATTTTGAAGAAAATACTTGTTCCTGTACACATGAAAAATATCAATGGGGGTATAAACAGATGGAAATCTTATAGACAAATTTTTCTTTCCTCTTTACTTTTCCATATACACAAATGAATGTTTAATAAAAAATAAGGGCAGATAGAGACGGATTTCTGATTCCTTATCCATCTAACATTTTCATACCCACATTCTTCATACAACCTTGTACATTCAATCTGTCTTTTTTTGATTTGTTTTGTTTTCCCAATGAGTTTTTAGAAATTTCAGCTGTGCAGTGGGGTTCACAAATACATGCTGGAAATATTATGATCTCTGCTTTTTATTGTTGATTGTGGCAGGAGAAAACTTCAACTAGTGTGGAAAATATTGAGAATCCCTATATTGAATGATTGAAGAAAATACATTATTCATAGTGTACCTGGTTTTCAAAGTTGTGGGTATCTTATGCTTCATTGCAAGACATAGGATGGGAAGATGGGACAGTTTCATACACATGACCTATGCCAGTTTTTAAATGTTTATATAAGTGTGTGATTGGTAAACCTACTAACTGGTCTCCATGTGTTACACAATGCTTGCATCTTCTATACCCAGATGGACTCACAGCGCTCTCCTCAGTAAACTGAGAGCAGAAAGTCCCTGTTTTATTTAAAGAGAATAATATATATATATATATGTATTTTTTTTTAAAGAAACAGTTGTTGCAGAATAGTTTTTAGTGGTTTCCAAGTAAGGCAACAGCAAATTAGATATTTAAGACTTTCTTGTAATATAGCTGTGATATAATACTTAAAGCTGTAATAAAAATATCTATCCTGCATGGTAAGAGGATACAAGCGAAGTTACCATAGTTTCAGAATGTGTTGTTTTTTAATGACTATATGTGTTATTTTTAATTTCCTGATTTCTTTTCCACAATTCTTTTCCTTTCTAAACAATGTAAAGGGAAGAAAAATTAACTTCCTTTTGTGAAATATAAGTCCTCTGTTTACTTTTCAAAAAGCTTTGTTTAAATTTATTTATTAATTATTTTTTTTAAAGGGGGGGTAAACATGTGGATGTGTGTATGTTTTAACGCTCATTTTGAGAAACTTTAATCTCAACACTTCTAATATTGGCGGTCTGGCATTCATTGTAAGCATAATAGGTTATTTCATGCTGCTTCTCTTTATATTCATGGTTATGATACTGAAATGTTAAGACCACACACAGTCAGTAAAGTCTCTAGCCACTTACGCATGTAAACTGTCTGGCTTTTTACAAAGTGGAAAAATATTTCTTGTGCACTATTTTAACATGATCAGCATGTTAAGGCTCAAGCTGCAACTGTGTCAACATTTCTTTGGCTGTAACCATTAATTCTGTAGCCTCTTGATAATATGTAAAATGTGAAACTGGTTTGTTTACTACTGGGACTTGTCAGCAATTACTGTCTGCATTTAGCTTAGTACTTTCAAGTAGATAATAGATCAAAGAATTATTTTGCATCATCATTCTGGTTTTAGAAAAATAAAGGTTTTCTTGGTTTTACTTTTCAGCTGGCTTTGGGCTCTTTAAAGAGATGTTTGAGCCATAAATTTCATAAATATTTTTCTTATATATGTTGGTAGACAAAGGCACAATGTATTGAACAAGATTCTGTAACTACCATTTTATATGAATTTGACCTTAGAGACAGGAACCTAGATCTCTTTCAGGTCGCAGTTATCTGAAGACCCAACATGACTTCACCCTACCTAGGATTTTTTTCTTTTATTTATTTTTGTATTTGATGCATGTGTTCAGCATTCTTACCATTATGAACTGCAGTGTAGTGCTCACACGTTTAATATCAATGCACCATATCATCTTAATCACAAAGAATTGTGAAGACTACAAGAACTAATAGACTGTTCTTTGTTTCTTTATAGTATGAACCTGATAAGGTTAAGGATGTCTTAAAAAGTTACATACGCATATGTGTAATACATATGTATATATGTACATATTGTACATATAAAAGTTAAAATGTTACATATACATATATATTTAATTTTTAGATATAACATCTAGGCTAATAAATTATTTTTTGTCATTTCTTTCATGCCTATTCTCATTGTATTTATTAATATTCATTTCAGCATATCAGTGAGTGTTTACAGTTAATGAAAAGATGGATGACTTTGTTTTTTAAGTGGTCATTGTGTAAGTTGAACAAAGCTTAAGCACTTCATTATACAAAAATAATCATCTTAAAGTATAGGATTTTGTTTCTCTCCCAGCTACTTTGAGAGTTTGCCCAAACAATGAACTTAACCTTTATAGCAAAAAAAATATAAAAAAAAAGAGAAATTTTGTAAGCATTTTTGTAAATATGCATACCATACATGAAATTAAGTTGATTCATCTAAGAATCACTTTCTGTTTTCAGCTTAGCTATAGACTGACAATTTCAATGAATCCCCCTTCTTCATCTTTAACTTCCGTAGGCACTCTACAAAGAGAAATGCAAGGAGCATTTGGGCTGTCCTTTTTTCCATTCATGATGAATAAGAAAGCCACTCTCTTATTTTAATTCCATTACTTTGGAGTCAAGTGGAATATTAAACTGTATCCTACTCTTCTCTGCAGCTTTTAGTACATCACTATTCTGTAGATGATTTGTCCTAAAATAAGGTGTTACTAGACATATCTACAGAACTTCAGTAAGAGGGAGCCTTTTTACTTAAAAGTAGGCTGTATGATCACTAAATAAAATTTTCTACTACTTCTGAGAAGGCTGCTATTAGTTAATTCTATGATCTCTGAGGCACTTGGTTAAAATATTTCACCTGAGCTTTTCTTGTATGCTTATGCAGATATTGTTAAATACAAATAAAGTATTTGTTTTCCTGTAAGTGCTTTATTGAAATGAGATCAAACTGACAGCACAGTATGGACTACACACCAATCCATTCCAGAATAAGACTGCCACATTAAAAATCTCAAAATCAGACAGAATAGCAATATGGTTGAACTATTAGGTGGAAACTCAATTTTAGGGATAGTCTGCTGATAGAATAAGGAATTATAAGAATTTCTTAAAAGGTGAGTTCATTATTTTGAAGTCACTATTATAAAATATTTCATAAATGTATCACTATTATTATATGATTTTATGAAGCTTTTTGTTTGTAGATATCTTTTCTTTTTTAAGGCTTAAAAAGACTTAAGACTTCAGACCAGATGATTTGTAACTGCTAAAATTAGAATGATATTTTTTCAGTAAAAACTAAGAAGATACCATTTTCGCAAACAGTATATCAAAAAAGATTATCATTGTGTTTCATTGTTCTTGTTCAGCTGTATTCAGTTGAATTTCCTTTGATGGGAAAATGATAAATATAAATTAAAGCGAGACAGCAAACTATTTTTATTTGTTGGTTAAAACTGTATTCCTTATAGTTTTGTTTTCTAGTGTTTAAGCATCCACCTAGATTTGCAAATGTTGTGTAAAGTATCAGTTTAATACAGCAATGGGAACACAAACTTTTTTCCAGACTCAATAGATCTTCTAGCTGTATGTTATGGCATAGTAAAGGGACTTTTTAAAAAAACTGCTCTTAACTGTTTTTGTTTTTTTTTTTTTTTTTTTTTTCCACGCAATTTTAACTGATAACATGCTTGGCCTCATCAACAGATGCACATAATGCATTCAGTTATCTATGTATTACATATACTAATACCTATCTATTTTTTAAAAAGTTAATTTCTTACTTATTGTTCCCTGTAAATGGTCTGGGGAAGAAAAAAACCTACCAGGTATGTATTATTGTATTTTTTATGGTACTAAATCACAAGCTTTAGGAAGTGACAAATTGCAGGTTGAATTTTGTGATGAACCCTTTGCCACTGCTTTGAAAAACATATTCTCCAAGTTATATACATCTGGAAAAAATCAGTTTACATTTGTTAGTAGAAAAGCCTTCAATGCCTAGTTAAGAAATCCCTCTGAGAAAAAAATCTCAGAGGACCCTGAATCTCAGTATCACTCCATTTGACTGCAGACAATCTTGAATAAAGATGGAATCGGATTTGAAAGTCAAGAGGAGGAACTCTAAGGCACTAAGGGATGTGGCTTAGTGGTGAGACTTGCTAGATCGTGCTGATGGTTGGACTTGACAATCTTGAAGGTTTTTTCCAACCTAAATGATTCAGTGATTCTACATGGTGGGGTGGCTTATTTAAGGGAGCGGGAACCAGGAGGAGGAGGATGTATTAGATCAGTGGAGCAGAGATGTGTAGGTAGAGGCAAACTGAAAGCTGAATAATAAAAGGTGTAATGGCAGAGTAACAGACTTCCTGCTCTCCCTTTCTTTTTCCAAAGTATGGAGTAGGGGGAGTAAAATGAGAATTAGTACAGTAGTTTGATCATGAGATAAGGATTAGGAGTAATAAGGGAGATCCAAACTGATGGAAAGTTTCGAGTGACAACGTTTTTTGGGGGTGGGGAGTGAGAGGGGCACAAGATTGCTTTTGCCAAATGGGGATGAGATTAGGAAAGTCTAGATGTTAGGAAGTGTCATTCTGGGGAGATGATGGTTGCAGTCATCTGCTTTAGAGTCTGTGCTCTACTTTGTACCACAGAAGGAAAACCTGAGGTCCCTGGAGTCAGTCAAAAATGTTTTCTTCCTCTCTAGTACTAATCTAAAGTAAGGATAATGTTTTATGTTAGGTTAATTGTATTGGTTCAGTTGGCAGAGACTTCTGTGGTGCTTCCCATTCTGCTAATTTCCCTGTGGGAATCACCATGTCAACAGATGGTAGGTTTTACTTAATCAGTTTTCTGCCTGTCCTTACCAAGGTTGTAGAGAGAAACTGTTAAATTTAACTAATTTACCTGCAGTTATTGGTCGTTTGGGACGTTTCTCTGCAGTATATTGTGGTTGTGTTTTTAATATATCACTGGCTAAGCATTTTTATTATAAAGAGATGAATAGTATCTGTGTAAGGCAGTTTGAGCTGGAAAAAGTAAAGTTCACTTCATTGTGGTATTCTTAGAGTAAGTCTTTAAAGGTGTACTTAACTAGAATATAGGTAAATTATCCTAGCAGTCCATTTTCCAAGACTTTATTAGAAAGGTCAGGCCTGTTCTCGAATGTTATCTCCTAGCTGTTGCTGTTCTTAATCAGTTAAAGGAGGATGAAATAAATCCCCACCCCTCACCTCCACAAAAAAAAAAAAAGGTAAAAGCCTCTTTATAACACAGGAAATCTGTAAGAGTATATTAAAAAAAAATCTAATCTACATTTATGTCAGGCCTAATATTTTATCCAAAAGTGTGTACGTCTCTCTTGATGTCTTTTAAACACTTGCGTGTTTGCCCAAATGTTTCAAAAGATGCTCAGCTGATGAAATTGCAGGGATGTTTGGACATTACAGTTTTTCATTTATTTTTTTTAAGCATTTTATATGAAATTGTTTTATGAGAAGCTATTTACCAAACGCTAGCAATGACTATTTGTTTTGCTAGTCATACATATTCAGCCATTTGTGATTTAATGTATGCGTTCAAGAAGATGTAGCTTTTGATAAGCTCAGGATGACTATTATCTATTAATTTTTAGATAAATTATTTCTGAACATCTTCAGCCTAATGAAGGAAGGTTGAAGACTATATTGAAAAACTTTAAAGCCTGCAAGATTTGGAGCATCTAGCACTTTTATCATGTGGTAATGGTTAATATTAATGAATGTAAATGTTTCCACACCCTGGTCTCTAGTGTTCTCTTTGATGTTAATTACTTTGCAGTGGATCGCATAAATCCAGTCTTTGTGTCTGACAAGTAAGGGAATATGTCCTCTTTGATTAACTATGTCCCTTAGCAACATAGTAGGCCTTATTAGTTGATTAGTAACACACTTTTTTTTTTTTTGCTGTCATATATTTGTCCTTCTATGCTTTTCTTAAAGCTCTGAATAAATACTTGTTACTAAATTCAAGCAATAAAAAAAAAAAAGATAATCATACATGGGTATATTTTCAAACACGTTAAAAAGTATTTTTTTCTTCTTACTAATGTGACAGAGATAAAATGGACGGTATGTTCACTTGTTCCTGTCTCTGTTGTTCTCCATGATCCTGACACCCAGGAACTGTAATCTATCCTGAGCTGTCATCTGTTTTTTCATTCCTTTTAACAAAGACAGGCTATCACACTATCTGCTTTTTAACTAAAAAAAAAAAAAAAAAGAAAAAAGCTATTGCTTTCTAAAGAGTAATGCCCTTTAAATGTGGTGGTGGTGTTTTTTTTATTATTCTGTTGAAATCCAGGGAAAAACACACACGTGTATACATATATATTTTACTTTGCAAAAGTGTTCTCTTTCCTTTGTTGGCTTGTTAAATAGATGCAGACATGTGGAAACTGAAAACTCAGCCATAACAGTCTAGCTTTGCAGATATTGTTGAAGACTCTTGGCATGGTGTTACCCACTTATTTTCCCTAGGTGATGTTTGGACCAAGTACAAAGGTTCATCTTTTCCTTTTCCTCCTGTGATTTCCACTCTTGGAATTGTGTAATGGCTGTGGCTCTGCTAACACTGAAGATGTACTATTTTAGTTGCATCAATCTTCATGTATTTCAGTATATTTAGAAATGTTTTGCAGTATATTAAAAGGACTTTCCATCTTGCCAACCTGTCTTTTAGAACTTTGTGGGTTTCTAATAAGGTGGGTGCAGGTGAGTATTGTTAAGGGAGAAAAGAAACTTTCAGACCTGTAACATGATCTATCTGTTGGAAGAATGTTTCATGGATCTCTTTATCTCTGCCCACAGAGGGCAAAACCTTTACAAAGGAAGCTACTGTTGCACTGCTTTTCTTCCAAAGGGGATGTGTGTTCCCCCCAAAATGACTCTGAAATTCATGGCTGAATGTCTTGAGGAAAACGCAAGTGGATTTATTCCATTGAAGCTGATTGCAAAACTTTCAAATGTTGGATCTGCGTTTTTTTTTTTTTTTGAGACTTTTGTTCATCTTACTCAGGAATGTGAAACCTGTAAAGAATCTACTTGGTTTTACAGATGAACAAGTTTAAGATCCTAAAGGATGGATTTTGTTCTCAAGTACAGCAAGTCATCTCTAATCTCTGTAAGCCTTTTCTACACCTATGCATAAATGTTATGATGGCAGAATTTGATTCCTTTTTTTTTTTTTAAAGTCTATTCATTTTCATTGCTAATACTATTGTTGGTATAATCTGCTTCTGTAGCTGAGATGAATTTTGCATGACAGTCAATAAAAAAAATACATATAGGAAACTTTGTTAAAAGGGATTGTGAAAACAAGTTGATGAAACACAACGCACCACTGTAAAAACTCTAGTCTTTTTTTAAAAAAACAAACTACTAAACAAAAAGCGTGCCTTGTGTTTATGCCAAATTGATCTGTGGTCCTGCTGTTTATGTAGGACTAAAAGTGTTACTGGCAGATACTGTTTATGTAAATAGATTCTTAGTGGATTTTATTCTGAAACCTCCAACACTTTCTTTTAATACTAAGCTGTAAAGAATAGCTGCTTTAAATATCCTTCATTTCTCATGGATACTGAGTGTAAGTGCTTTTTAAAAATCCCTGCAAAATAATAATAATAATAATAATAAAAACTTGCAATGTTAAAGCTTCAATGGAAACAAATCCGACAGGTTACATTTCTTATATACTTTTGTGTTTCCTCTGAAATAAAAACATTCCCAAATGCTCAACGCAGCGTGCTGAATGTGACCAGTAATTTCATGTAAGCATTTACGTTCATAGCCCCCAACAGAATTCTTTGCTTGGGTATCGGGTTCTTTGCAAAGGTATTTTCATTTTTTGCCACTATCTTTATGCTATTAAATGAATGTAAGTTGAGGGTAAGTTTATCTGCAAGGTCATAGTGAAACTTAAAACTTGATGTACAAAGTATACTTACCAAGGTTGGAACTAGGAATAAACCGACAAAGAAAAGTATATGGCCATACTGATAGTTATAAATTAAGTGTCAAGGTTTCAAATCTGGGAAAGTATCATCAGAATTTATAAAGTCCTAGCTAAATAGTCCATTCTCCTCACTTCAGACATCTGTTACTGGTTATTGTTTGAGTGACCGCCGTGTTCATTATACAAAAAGGAATGTGTTTTTTGTAAGATCTCTGCTAATGTGGTAGATAAAATCCCAGTGTTTGATAGCAGTGCCAAAGGGCAAAGAGGTGCTGAACAATATTCCTCATCTTTACCATAACTTTCCTTCCTGGAAAAACAGGCTTTGACAGTGGGAAAATGAAGACAGAGATAAGGAGAGGTGGAAAGAAGCTTGGGAACTGAGAATGATATAGGCCAGAACTGTACTTCAGTGAGCAGGGGAAAAAAGTCTTTTCTTACATTGATGGCACCAATATATTTTTTTTGTTGTTGATTACAAATCTGAGTTATACATCCTTGATATGGTAATAAATTAAAAGGACTTGCAAGTTAAGAAACAGTTGTCTTTCTTGGCATGTAATGTAGGCTGGGTCTGGCTTTCACTTCTCTGGCAACAGATAATTGTTTAAAGAAAAATGCACTGTTCTTATTAAAGCAGAATGCTATGTTGCTCTCAATTTTTATTCTTATTATGAAAATAATACCTCTTGCAGGATATGAAACAGCTGTCAGTGGTGGTTATCTTGTTTTTACTGTTTGTGGGCATTAAATTGCAATGCAGCAGGTAGCAATGCTTGTTGCTTGTAAATCGTATTTCTTTTACCCTTATAGAGCTAAGCAGGTAGGTTCAGGTTATGGGCAATTAGTTGTACTGAGGATATAAGTAAGTCAGTTTTATTTTACAGTTTTAATAAGTTGCTGGATTGACATAGCCATGGCAGTTAACCAAGATTTAGTTCAGGTGACATCTTAGATGCTCTTTATTAGCACATATTATTTTACTGAGCTGCTTTCTTCTGTAAGTTTTTCTACAGCCTCCACCCATTTAGAAGATGCATTATTGAGGGAGGTATTGTGACCTTGGTAGGCATGAACAAAGTCTCAAATGAAGAATTTAAAGTAGTGAGAAATACCGTGAAGTGTTAGAAGACCTATGACACTTTTTTATAATGTGCTCAATAATAGTGCAAAGAGTAAAATAATCTGTTAAATGTAGAAATACGTATCTTTAGCTAGAATGTGATTAAAATAAAAAAGGGACCATTTTATGTGACAATATTCTCTTAGATACAGGAGATTTTTTTTCCAGTTGTTTGGTTTAACTGTAGGGGGAATCTGGGAGCTGAGTGAAGCAGAATCAGTATGAGAGAGGAGAAGGAGAAAGGGAATCATTCTCAGCCAGTGCTATGTGCACAGCAGGAGAGATTGCTAAGACATATGTAGAGTTTTGCTATTTACTGAGATGTCATTAAAAGCTGAAGTTTTTGAAGCAGACACATTTACTTTGAAAATTCAGCTGTAAAAAGAATACATGGGTTTAAATATAGTTTAGCAGATTTTGTTATTTTTAAACTTCCTCAGTTCCATGTTTTAGACAGTGCCTCGTATGATAGGACTAGTAAATCTGTTAGATCAATGTCGAACTCTTATAGTACCCAGATTAGCATAAGCCCCATAATGAATATGTATTTTTGGGTAGTACATCGGGGGAAAAATCAAAACAGTTTGTAAAGCAAAGTCATGCCTACTGTCTTCTTTATAGGATCCAGTGAGTGTAATGAACAGGGAAAACTGGTTGCTGTAACCCACTTATTTTCGCTGAATATGGTTGGCAAGGTGCTTCACTGAAGTTGCTGTAAGTGAGCTAAAAAAGAAGGTCCTTAAGTAGATTAGTTGGCTAGTGGATA
Organism: Heteronetta atricapilla; assembly: GCA_011075105.1. Taxonomy (NCBI): domain Eukaryota; kingdom Metazoa; phylum Chordata; class Aves; order Anseriformes; family Anatidae; genus Heteronetta; species Heteronetta atricapilla. Next base: position 6,159,686 of record CM021733.1, read on the forward strand.
AAGGAAGAAGGAGTTGAACAGGGAACTCTGGGGCAGATGCTGTTTGTAGATGATTTGAAAAGGGAGCTGAATAGCAAAGACTTGCAATGAAGTGCTTGAAAAACATCTCAGTATTTAGTGGCTGTACTATAAAATGACAGATGAATAAGTAAAGGTGATGTCTTGGAATGAGGGAGAACAACTTGTGCACATGGATGCTGGGTCCTGAACAACTTATCACCACACAGGAGTGAGTTCTTAAAGTTTTTTTAATTTCTGAAATATCATCAGCTTAATTTTAAAACACTGCAGCGTTTTAAAACACACAGTTTTGGGAATTAATAGGAACAGAACGAAGGAAACATAAGTTATACCATCACTAAGCCATGGTGCAGACTGAGGGCATGTCTACTTTTTATATACTGTGTACGTTTATAGCTCTCCTTAGTGAAACTAAGAATTACTAAGAGGCGTGGAGCTTCTTCAATATAAGGAACAATTTATTACACTTCAGCCATAAGAGAGATGGCTGGAGGTGAGAATAATAGTGGTCTGTTAAATTATGATGGCACCATGCGTGGTGGTGTGTTCTAATTTAACAACCGAGGGCATTAAATTAGAACCATGGTAATTTTGAAATGAGCTAGGAGATATGGTTCCTCGTGCATGTGAGATTGCTTTGTGGGACTACGTGCCCAAGAATGTAGTGGGTGCAAAAAAATGAGTTTTACAAACTAATTTGACAAATTCTGGGAGAAAGCAATCACTGAGGGCTTCTAAATACAAATACAGGCTGAAGAACCCTGCAACCTCATATTACTGAGCATCTAATACATCTACTGCGGAGAGTATTATTTGCTTATTTCTTTTAAATGTGTAGACATATGCTAGCCACTGTCAGACACAAGATATGGTTCACTGTGGACCTCTGGATTGACCCAATATAACTTTTTATATCAAGTGTACGTTTTGTTACATAAAATCAACACTATTTATCATTTTAAGTGATTTTAATGTTTTCCTTGTGTGTTAGGATTGCTGTTAATTAACACTGCAACTTGACTTTTATAAACAGAATTGTGGGAAATATTTCCCACATATTTCCAATTAGTAACATAATCCATGGGACATTTGGAAAAAAAATGCTTTGAAATTTAAAACTTCAACTTCATAAAAATGCATTTCCAAATACCCTTTTTAAAAATGCGTTTCCAAATACCGGTTGATATCCTAGGTACTGATAGCAGTTTTAATATTACTGACTTATGTCCTTTTTCTTTTTTGAAGCTATATCTTTTTTAAGCTCAACAAAACAGAAGTTTTGAGACTAAATCAGTCCCTCTCTCCCCCGGGCCCCCCCCCCCCCCCCCTTTAAGAATAGGACTTCTCTGAAATCCTGGGAGCATGTTGTTTCTATTGTACTTCATAATAGGTGAAAATGAGCAATATGGTACCCAGATTCTCTGTACATTGTATTAAAATCAGTGTTTTCTCTTGGGTGTTCATTACTTAATTGACCACATGTGAATGAAATACCTGTCAACGTGTTTAGTGTAAAAAAGAATTACAGAAACTGACAAAACCAGTTATAGATTAAGCTATACTCCTGGAAAGTACTGAGTTTCTTTATTTCCATGTTTATTCAATGTTTGTTTTCTTATTAAAAACATTCACACAGAGTTTAGATTATTTTTCCCCTAGTGGAGGAGACTCAAGTAGATTAACGAGTTTTTACAGACCTTTCAAGAAGTGGTAGGCACTCCTCCCAGCCTCCCAACCCAGAAACTGAGTTGTAGAAAGTCTAATTTTCAGAAGTCTTTTTTGTTTGTTTGTTTCAAATTCTTGATGTGCCTGTTAGGTGCATGTAAACACTCATGAATATGCGTACTGTTAATGTGGTGCACACCTGCCTTCATTATGGGTAGGTGAGGTGTTACTGAGCCCCTCCTGAAGGCCTAATGGCAGAACACAGGTGTACTTTGTCAGCTACATCTGATTTAAGCTAAGATACAGTCACCTGCTTCTCATTGCTCTGCTCTCCTACCTGGGGCTGACACTTGGGTGTGCTAGGATCGATATGGGAATAGACATTCCCTATTTGTTTCTATCAGAAGGTTCTGATTTAACTCGGTAGCTTTTAGCATGCCCTTTAAAACAGGCGTTGTATCAGAAACAGTTCAGTTAGGGGTCAGCTGTGCTCGTTCTGCACTTAGGGCAGAAGCAAGGTGGAACAAGCTTGCAAGGAGGGACAAATGGGGAAATGAGCAGTCTGTCTGGTGACAGCATGTGTGCCAGGAACCTGGGGACCTTCTACCACTCATTCTTACTGATCAGTAATTCCTCAGCGTTCAACTACAGTAACATTTTTAGATGTTTTTGTAAATCAGGCATTGCTGCTTTTCTTTTTTCTTCATTTTTGTTTTTATTTCTGCATACAGTCTATTATCTGATCTATTCAATGGCAGATGAAAGCCTTTTGTACTGGAACACTCAGGAAAGAAAAATACATATTCCTTTGCTTTGTAGCTGGTAATTTCTTGCAGTTTTTGCTGATCTGTTTCCATTTGAATATACTGTGTATCCTCCATCCATATGATTTAGCTTTTTCGGGATAAGATTTAGTGTCCCTTGTTTACTCTATTGTATGCTTGCAGGTAGTGTTGATTATTTTGTTGACCTTACCTATATTTTATGGTGACTAAATATGCTACCGCTTGATTTAAGGGTTTAGTCCAAAGGAGGTGTCTTTTGTAATGTGTCATTTTCAGAAGTGAATCACTTCTTATTTGTTACGTTATTTCTGGAAAAGTTTTCATGCAGTTCTGAAACTTTCCTGGCTTAGTTTTATTTGAAAGACAAATTAGTTTAAAATGCAGTTAAAAAAAAAAAAAAGTTTTTTATGCACTTGGGAAATGTAACATTTCAACTACTTAAGCAAATTTAACAACATTAAGAAATCCTTTTAATTTGGCTTGCAAATAAAAAATACTTTGGCTTTATGTATTTGTCTTTAAGCCTGAGCATGTGTAATCAATGTATCTTTAATCTGGTAAGTTATTTTGGCATCAGGATTTAACATCTGCAAATATTTTATATTAAAACATGGACTGCAGATGTTTGGTTTTCTGTTGCCTCCTGCTTCCCCCTCAAGTAGTTGCCTGCTGCGGTAGGTAACATCTTCATAAGATGGAGGGAAGGAAGTAAATTTTAGTGCAGGTGAGACCTTGTCTCTTAGTATAAAAAGGAATCAGAGGCTTTGTGAAATAGTTGCAAAGTTAGGGAACGTGGAATGATTTCCTGCTTGGGTCCTGCCCTCGCTTCCCTGTTCTGTTTTTATGAGGGGGAAGTCAGCCCATCCCTGCAGCTGTTGTACAATGAGCTTGAGAAATATCTTACAGGATGCATCATGTGCTTGGGAGCTGCTGCTTCCTTCATCTTAGTAACGTGTGTGCTACCTTCCCAAACAAACACTGCACTCTTGCTCTTTTATCTCCTGTTCACTTTACAAGAATTATGTAAGTAGTGTTTTACATGCTACGCAGTGTCTGGATTGATCTCACACAGTTTACATCAAAAGCTATTTGAGATGGTGTGTTTTTACTTTAATTTTTATTGTACTTAGTTTTCTTGTCATGCTTAGAATATGCAGAAACATGAAATCAGGTGGCAAATTACTAAGCTCCTTTGCCATCCTGCATGGTGTTTTATTCCACATACTTAAATGCATCAGTAGCTTGCCAATACGTATGTGAAAATCTTTCGTTATACTTCAAAGCTTGGCTTGTTAATATTAAAATGCAGCATGTAAAGTGTATATTTAGAAAAGCTGTGAAAAACATTTAACAAGTTAAATGTCTGAAACGGGCACTTGGGTATTTTTAATTGCTGGCTGTAATTTCTCTAGACAACTATATGGTCACTTTACTGTTCACAATTTCTAGCTTAGTCACCCTGCTGTTTCTTAGCAGGCCTCAAATAAGCAAACCCTTTAATATACTGTGAAACTCCAGTCACTCTAGTTATTTTAACCAATCACCAGACCTGTGTTGGTTAGAAATAGCTAATTTGAAATTGAGTTTAGTTACTATGATGACGTGTGGTAGAAGTTGATAATGAACTACATGTGTCTATGATCTACAGTGCTGAAATCAGAGAAAACAATGGTCGCTGTGTTACGTCAATACTTAGTATGATGATACCTTCTACTGTTTTATCTGATCGTCAGTACAAAATGAATGAATTCAGCTATGCAGAGCTCTTCGTATAGGGTACTTGCTAGACTCTTTATCTTTTCCTGAGTAAGAAACTAAATCCTGGCATTGACTTTGTAGAACCAGAAAGGATGTACCGAACTGGAATTCGGCACTGCAGTGACACAGCCATTCTCATCGTGAGTTGCTTTCATAACACCAAACTTACTTTGTCAATAATACCTTAGGGTGAGAGCTGGAAAGGTAGCTCTCACCTTATCTGCACCCACTTACTAAAGATCAACTGTTACACAGTAATGTGCTATCCTATGTCACCCTATTGATTTGTCCAAGCCCTAAAATATGTCGTTAATATTTACAGATAAAAAATAATTTCATGTAGATTAACTGTGAACTTGTTCAGCCATCCAGTTACCATGGGCTCCCATGTTCCCCTCCCCGTAAACCAGTGTCAGAAATGCAGGTTGCTGCAGAGACGAGTATTTCGTCGTGGCCTGCTAGCTATGATTCTAAAGATGCCATAGTATTTATAATACTATTGCACGACAAAAGGGTGAAAGCAGCTTGTTGGAATCTCAAATTATCTATTATCTTGAGCAAATACTGTGCTGCTATTTCTGTTTTTCTGGATCAGTTCTGCCACAGGCAGGGACATGGTATATATTCTTTCAAAACAATGTTGAGATTGCACTGTTACTTGGAGACTTTGCCCTGAGGAAAAACTCGCTTTTTGCAATTGAGCGAGCTCTGGCTGCATGACTCCTTTCAATATGTAGGCTACAAAACCTCCTACGGAATTGGGACCAGACCAGCATAGATTGACAACCTAAATTAACCTTAATTCTCTCATGCAATTTAGGCCTCTTTTTCAACATTGTACCTGATAGAGCAGTTCTCCGAGACCAGTTCAGATGTTTAGATTAAGTAATGACTGCTTAGCCTGACTTCAGATAATGAACTGAAGGGCTCTGTTTGCACTGAAATGTTTTTGCGTTGCTTTAAAAATATTAAAAAAAAAAAAAGTTGTGTTTTTTACCATGGCAAATACTTAGGGTGTTCTTGAAGGAGTTGTGCTGATCTAATCTTCTGATTTTGGTTGATCTCTCATAATTATGTGCTTTAACAACAGCATGTTAGTCCTTAATTTGAGAGTTACCATTATAATATACAACTCCATTATAATACACAGCTCCATCAGATTTGAAACTACTTAGATTTCTTTATGCTTTTCTAGCAGACCACTGCTCCCAAAAGCTTGTTTTAGAGGCTTGTTCTGTGCTTGCACCTCCATGGTGGCATGGGATCCCCTGCACATGGTCTCAGTACTCCTATAGCTCATTGATTGAATTTTCAGGTGCTTGTTTTTCCTTCACTAAAATACCAGCGGATTGAAGGATAGATCTTCAAGTTAGAATCCCAGAATCACACAGAATCTATAGGTTGGAAGAGACCTCAAGATCATCGAGTCCAACCTCTAACCTAACCCTAACAGTCCCCACTAAACCATATCCCTAAGCTCTACATCTAAACGTCTTTTAAAGACCTCCAGGGATGGTGACTCCACCACCTCCCTGGGCAGCCTGTTCCAGTGCCTAACAACCCTTTCAGTAAAGAAGTTCTTCCTAACATCTAACCTAAAAATCCCCTGGCGCAAGAAGAATGCACTGAAATGCACAGTCATTGCTGTTGATCTGTTTTTTCCCTTTTTATTGTTGCAGAGTGATCCCACAGATTTTGAAAGCAAGGGATGATGGAGATGTACGTGTTAGCTGGTCACCAGAATCCATCTTTAAACCATCTTTGTCAAAACTTTCTAAAACTCTCGTAAATGGGGTCCCATTTGAGATTTACAAAGAGCAGTCTGGTTGTTTGCTGGTCAGTCAGGAGACTGCAGTCAGCACACAGCCCAAGTGCCATAAAGTTTTCTGATTCAAAGCAGAGCATGCTCTGTGGGCATAGGTTTCTAGTTGCTCTTTTAGTTGTGCAGATCTTCCATCTCTTCCCCTTTTTGTGATTCAGGATCCTGTAATCCAGTTCTGCAAGTAGTACAAGCAGCTGTGGATCCCCCTAGAATATAGCGAATGGCTCAGCTTTGAGCACGTTTTGGGTTAGAACTCATCTCCTCAGAAGCATGCAATATTTACTAAAAATAAACAAAAAACAACCTCACAAGCTTTGCAAAATTTCCAGAACCAATGGATATTTATTTAGAAAAGAGAAAAGATCAAAAGCAGATGAATATTTTCTTCCTGGTTTCATTTATTAAATCGCAACCATTCCAAAGAATGGTCTTGCAATTTCTGATGTCAGGTGTCCCCAGATCTCCTCTGCCTCCCATACAGGTGTCGGCAGCAGTGCCAGCATACACAGCTATCCTGAGCCATGTGTCTGTGCAGGTTGAGGCATTTGCTTGGAAAGTGTATCCTACAGTTTGGGAAACTTTTTATATTGGTTTGAATCATGGTACCCCATTGATACACTTATAAATGAAAGCGGAATTAATTTTGTGTAATGACAAATGCAAAAACACTCCTGTGCTGTACGCTCACTTAAATGATTTTTGCCTGTTGCTCTTGTTCCAGAAGAGGAAAAGTGTCAAAATACTGAAAATCATTTTGGTGATGTGTAAACAAAAGTAAAAATTGTCACTTTCTTCGGGGTCAGAAATGTAAAGGAGGACAGCAAACTTTATCTTCTAAGAAAAAATGGAAAACATGAAAATAACATCCATATATTATCATGATATATTTGGCAGAGACCAATACTTAATTATAAATGCAGTAGATTTTTGAACTGGTGTAATTGAACTTGGAACATTTGATTTTAGAAAGAATTTGGAAAGAATGGGATACATTAAGAATATTTTTCTGGTTATCATAAGAGAAGATGATTATCTCAAGCTTCTTACCATTTATTTTCACGATATCTCTTAGCCATGCTGTTTGCCACCTGGAGACTGTTGGTACCCTCTGTCTGTGTCCTTTGTAGCCCTTTCCAGCATGGCGATGTTTTTTGGTGGTCATCAGGGTCTAGTGTAATTTTTTAAGTTATTGACATAATCTGAATATGAAATAAAATTAGCTCTGTAACTTCTGGGAAGTTAAAAAGATGAGGAAGAAAGACTCCCCGTATGCTTAGCCTGGAGAATTGGAAGCCTTACAGTGTAGGGCATGTTTCTCTACAAGTGGAACTGAGAAATGTGCTTCAAAATTGCTTTTAATTAAAATTGATTATAAACAAAGCAAGGCTTATAGGGAATTATATTGTCTTGCTCTAGACCAATTAACGTAACAAATTCCTCGAGCTTCTGGGACTACAAAAACCACTCTGAAATGAAGCAAAGGCACAAAACACAGGCTTTACTGCTACCCTTAGGCTGATGGTGTCACCTGTTTGCAGCTGTCTTGGAAAGGGGAAGCATGTGTGACAGTTGCAGCCAGGCTTCCTCCCCCCCGCCCACTGCCGAACGCTAGCCAAAGACTGTATGTTTCCTTTTTAACCAGGCGTCAATTAATCCTGACTTCCAGCCCGCATCTGGAAAATAATTACAGAAATGGGAGATGCTAATGTGTCTTGGGAGGCTGGGTCTCCATTCCTGTCCGGACTAATGATAGAGTACATTTGGAATGATGTAGCTGAGTATAAAATCAGCATGCATCCCAAACATTTTGTTTATAATGACTGTTTTTAGGTTATTAAAAGCAATCCAATTTCAAGAAATGAGAGTCCCGATGTAGGGAGCAGTCTTACTGTAAAGATGAGCATGGCAATAAGTATCTGGTTGGCTTTATCTACTTGTAATCCATCTAATATCTGATTATCCCAGGCCAAGGTTTTAACAGGTTATGAGAAGATGGCTTTCCTTGACAGAGTTACCACTTTGCGTTGGTATTCATTCAGTTTACATTACGTGCCTGGTTATCTTTTCCATTTGCAGAATCTATGAAGTGTTTGATGTATTTGTATAAACAGTTTGATTCCAGAAAATATGTTCTGAATTAAATGCCATTACTGTACAACAGTACACTGACAACATTCTGAGACAATTTAAAACCCTATGTTTAATAACAGTTAATGATATTAGACTGTTGTGGTGAGTATATTAACATCAGGAAAGTCAGCTTGTGAAAATGAAGAGTTCTGAATTCCAGAATTATGGAGGATATCAAATTGGCACATCTGTTTCTGTCTTTAATTTTACAGGAAGATGTTATTCTAGTGATTCTTGACATCAAATCAGGTGTTCAGGTGTCAGTTTTGAGAACTGCATCTCAAAATCATTTCCAGTACAAATTCTGAGATAAGTTGAAAATAAAATTATTATTTTTTTAAAAAAAGAAACTGTTTTAGTTAGTCTTTCAGTTTACATCATGTAAGAGTGGTGAGTTGCTTCTTCCAGCCACAATGACTGGAAATGCTGCATTTTCTCCAAAATAAAAGCTAGTATTTTCAGGGAATTATGTCTTCAGAGTAAAAATAAAAATTATTTAGAAAGCTTTATAAGAACACCAGATCTATTAACATAAACACTGTACATCTTTCTTCCCATTTCTTTCATTCTCCAGTTATTTTGTATTGGAATTTAGTCTGTACAGGGAACTCTTCCTTTGTGCTGGAGCAGCCAAAACTGTATTGAGCTGCTTAGTGTAAATATCATCTGTAAAGCTGTATCATGTGGACAAACATAGAGTATAAAGAAAGGTGTAGGGTATAAAGTGCTTGGTATAATGTCAGCGTGCAAAGGCGTCTGCATAGGAGCTTTGTTTGTATCATGTTCGGGGCTTAGGAGAAATAGCAGTTCACAAGACCCTGCAAGATCTGTGCTTATACTGTTTCCCCTTACTCCTTTTTCTCTGGGGCAGTTATGATTCCTTGTGTCTAAAGCTCCTCTACCTGACTGGGGAAACGGTTGGGTTTTTGGTGTTGATACAGTTCCAGATACGGTGCCCACAAGAAGAGTGCTCCAAAACTCCAAGGGATAGAAGTCTTCCATTAAGAAAACTCATCTATTACAAAATTTACACACTATTCATGCATATTTGGTTTTCTTTGAAGTATTACAAATGTTTGGTCAGTTTCTAATGTTTTAAGATAACTTGGAACTGTTTCAGCATATTGTTTGAAATATGATTATTTTCTGTTTTCAAGTAGTTTCAAGATTGGTAAATGGAACAAATACTGCTATTCTAAGGAAAATAATGACAAACATTCTCACTGAAAACATGTCTATGCTGGCATGTGTATGCGTATATATTTATATACATCAGCATCTGTATAAGTAAATAAAGTTTCTACAGTCAATACCAAATCATGTAAGTTAACATCTAACATTAGATAATTTTCCTGATGTATCAAATACTTGTTTGTTGTAGTAGGTGCCAAGCCATAAATAATGTACTGCCCTTCTCTTCCTATAATATACCGTGGCTGTTAACTTGGATGTTCAGTAGTCAACTCAAAAGTTTGCTGGAGCTGACTAATGATTCACCAGAGATTTTTGAGAGAGATTTTGCTATTAATTTAAAGCTGGGAGAGGTTTGCTATTGCAGCCATCTGGTAATTCTTGGGTCTCTGGAGAAAAGAGAAGCCTTTTGGTAAAACAGATCAAAGCATTCTGGTCTTTCAGTGCCTGATACCTATAAGTAACTTAGAACTGATTTCACGATGCCAGTTTCATTTGCTAAACTCTTGAATTCTAGTTATGACACAATATTGATCATGCGTTATATTTTTAAAATATTTGAATAATTATTTACATGATTCGTTCATAAATAATTAAGTGAATTTAGTTACCTAAGTGTTTTGTAATCTCAGAAATACATATTTATATATAAATATATAATGGCTGTGCTATCACAATTAGTAAGGATCATGCTTCAATCCTGTTGCTTGTTGTCTGTACTAACCGCACAGGTAAGGAGACTCCCAAAGGCTGTTCTTTTGCTATACCACAAGCCCAAGATGTAGATGTACCTTTTGGATTGTAGGTCATGTTCAACTGTAGTGCAAGAATAAGTACCACACTATTTCTAGAAATAGTTGTGTTAGCACTTGGAGTTTGGGCACAGGCTATGCAGATGTTTGGCAGTGCAGAGCAAATACAGAGACTTAAGACAGGAATGAATGCCACGACCTCCCCTGGAAATGAGACCGGTCTCACTCTGGGTTGTACATACACATTTGAGACTTGTCTGGTATCTGGATGCTGTTTCTATTCCATGAGACATTCCAGATGTGCAATTGCCATGACCACACATATGTCCAGTCTCCTCAAAGACAGTTTATTGCAGCACAGTGGTGGCACAAGCAGCCAAAAGAGAATGGTGATGTTGGCTCTTGCCTTGCAAGTTGTTTATTTCAAGGACGAATGAGATTTGGTGCTGTAGTACAGGCGAAGAAAGGGAATGCTTTGGCATATAACGTACTGTACTTTTGCATGTGAAATGAGGCATTACCCTTTTGGTAGGGTGCAGTAGATCTTAAGGAGATGTATTTGTACCTGATACACTGACAACCAAAAATAATTAAGTCTTGTTTGTTGCTGTCCTCAATTAAGGCCTATTAAGGAATTTTAGAAATAGTTAACGTGACTTGGGATATAGCCTGCATCATCCTAGCAATTTCATATTACAGTAATTAGTTAGTTAGTCGTGTTATCATTTAACCATTCAAAGTATTGGCTAAATGACAGATGCCAATGAATATTCTTCAAACTTGCTGTTCCTTTTATTAGGTAATTTGGAAAGAGGAAAAGACTTCTAAAGAGGGTGAGGTTTTAAAGAATTACTAATTTTAGGATAGCTAATATACTACTAAATTATCAGAAAATATAATGATGGGAATTTGGTGAGGAAATTGTTTATTTTTCACATGGTAAATTTTGCCTGAACTCAGATTTTGAAGTGGCCTATGGGTTGAAGACAGTTCAGTGTGCTTGTGCTTGCTATTATTGTTTAAATGTTTTAGTTAGCTGCCCATGTCTGGTACTCTAATTTCTCATTAAATCCACAAACAATGGTGGTAAATTTGTACCTCTGTACTTTATAACCTTCCACAAGCTTTTATATGATGTCTGCTTTATTGCTGAATCAGATGCATATGCTTACCTGGTTGTTTACTTCCTTCTCTGTTTGACATTTGCTTCCTAGCAGCTACAGTTGAACCTTTTTTTTCTCTCTTTTTTTTTTCTTTCTCCTCCAGTGTGGGAACTTTGCTGTTTTGGTGGATGTTCATATTTTGCCTCAAGGCTCCAGTAAAGACACCAGCTGGTTTTCAGATCACGAGAAAGAGGTACAATAAATATCAATTCTACTTCAAAGGCATGTGGTTGCAGGGAAAAACTTGGATCACATAGAGCCGTTCAGACTTTTTCAGTGTTATGTTGAGAATATTGCTAGTTATGGCTAACTGTGAACGGTTGCTGTGGGACCCCTAAGTGCGCTTTTTGGGTCACTAATGACCACTTTCTATTTACCTTTTAATTTTTAAACTCTGTGTGTGTGCATGTGGTTTTGATTTTTCTGTCTTAAATAACTTCATTTTTAAAAACATACCTCTCATGGTATGTTTCTCTTCTGTAAACTATCCCGAGTGATGAAAAATGGCTTGTGACAGGTATCGTTTCTGCAGAGCTTGTTAGTGAAATATCTGTTAATTGCTTTGCCTCATTCTGAGATTTTTTTTTATTTAGAGAGCAAGTGCAAGAAAATACAACGAATATGCCTGATAGTGTTGTAGAACCACTGTATCTTATTAAAAGAGATTGCCAATCTTTATTTTTAAATGTATTGTTTAAAAATCCCGAAAGTGGCTGAAATCTTGGAAAATCAGAGCATCAGTGACCAGCAAAATTAGGAATATAACTTTCATCAGACTCTGTGATTTCTGTTAGAATCTTGTGATGAGTTCCTGGCTGGAGTTTTCCCCTATTTCAGACTGTGTGGGAACTTGAGAAGTTCCCTATTGAAAATGAATGCAAGACATGTTTCAAATGCCTGTGGACTTTCCCGCAAGTCTCCGTTACGGTAACTTTCAGCAGATAGCTTTCCTAATAATGGCATAATTAACTTGTCACTACAGAACATCCCTGTATGTCTTAAAGTAATGTGTTCAAATAAAAATAAAAGAAACAATAAATTAGTATCCCGAGGGAGTGAAAGCAGAATACTTAACAGTATGTGGTCCGTCTGATTTGCGCTTTAATAACCAGAAAAAGTAGAAAATAGGGGAAATCTTTTATATTTCTTTCTTCTGACTAAATGAATACTCATTACTGCTTCTATTTATAACCAGTGTTACTATCTTGGTTATGACTTTTATGTGTTTCAAAACGTATTCTGTATGACTGCCAAAACAAAAGATATGAATTTCAGGAAATTAGGTCATGATTGATTTTAATAAAGAGGCATGACAGGGCAGCATTCATTACTGCGACCGCATATTTTGAGCGAAGTACGAAGGTTGCATATCTTCAGCAACCAAGAAGTGTGATTCCAATAGCTTCACAGTTTACTTACTGAAAGTCTTACACAGAGTCTTTGTTAGACTGGGAAGGAAAAGTTCAGATTATGTCTATATATACATTTTTTTTGAGAGCTTTCAAATTTTCATGTCAACATTATTTATTTATTTTAATTTCCAGACTTTGGAAACAACAAAGCCCCGTAATGGTGGTACAGCCTGGTTTGGCTGCCTGTCTGATAAACTGTGGGGAAAATGAGGCAAACTGTGCCTCTTAGTCCCCCTGTAACACAAACACGATGACTTCCGACGGCTGCCCTTTACGGGATACGGGGCTGTGTGGAAGGACGTAAAGTGGGTGCGTGGCAGCGGCCCCGCTCTAGAAAAGGGCTGGGCATGCCTCTGCCAGCCCTGTGATTCGGGCTGCAGGGAGGGAGGGAATGGTGGCCTCTCATGCCAGCTCCTGCTGGATGGGGACTTGCATAGAGCAGCCTGGGAACTGCGGGAGGGCCTGTATGTGTGAGGATGGTGTAAGAAGACGCGGTGCACGCTGTCTGGCTGGGCGTTCCACAGACCACAGCCTGCACGCTGCTGTCACACGTGGTGTTTGTGGAGGCACTCTGGGACTGCCAAGTGCAAACACTGCTGGGTGCAAATCGATAATCTGAGGCGTCTGGGGAGCTTTTCTCTCTTTCTGTCCTCCTGCCCTTTATGTCCTCCTCCTTTTCCCCTGGAATAACAACGTCAAAGTTTTAGCTTTGTACTTCAAGAAATGTTTCTTTTCTAGACAGATTTCCTGTCACATCATTGCTATGATCTCTCCATATGCATGCAGAAGGTCTAAGTCACGAGTTCTTTTTAGCGGTGGAAAATAACCAAGAAAGGATTGTCTTGAAAACTGCTCCTGTTTATACTTTTTAAAATACAAGTCTATGTAGTTCCTTGTGGAGAGACATTTAAATAATACTTCCGTAAGCATAACTAAAATAAATGTTTTTCATGTAAATTAAGGAAGCACATGCTAATCTTTTTGTTGCAGAAGGAACCAAATACAAACTGTTTCCGCTGCTTTCTAGACTTTTTCATTCTGACCTGAATGCATAGTCCTGCTTAAGGAATGTGTAATGAGATCACTTTAATGAGTTAAACAGAAGAATAAGTAGATACTGTATTTTATAATTGTATTTTTCAAGCAGAAAGGAAAAAGTACTTAGAACTGTAAGGAGAAAATACTGTTTGTGGTTGACCAATATATGAATGTTGCTTTCATTTAGAGCAGTATGTTAAAAATGCTGTTGCTCTGCATACTTCCTAGATTAATCAAAAATAAATTTCAAGCCAACATATTTTATTTTAGATGGTACTAATATAATTTTGTCTGTTTTCCAAGCACTATAAAAAGGTAAAATATCTTTGTATGCCACAAAGTACAGTTTCTCTGAACATATAGTTGCACACAAATAAAAAAGAGAATACTGAAGAAAAAGGCTCAACTGTCTGTATGTCTAAATCAGTTTTTTTCTAGTATTTGAGAGAGTAATTTTTTGCTTTTATTTCAAGGTGTATTTTTTTTCTATGGTTATTCTGGGTGAAGAACAACCTGGGTGAAAGATTTCTTCTCTCTGAGTTGTATGCTTTTTGTTTTCCTTTGAAGAAAGCATGAAAGATATGAATGGTTGTGGTTAGGAGGAGAAAAATCAAAATGAATTGGAGAAATTACATTACTGTGACCAAGTTAGCTCTAGGTCTTTCCTTCCAAAATTACACCAAATTGAACCAAAATACCTGTTGTGGTTTATGAGGATTCTTACAGTCTGTGCTAACGATTTGTGGCAGTATTTTTACTAATATTTTGCTTAAATTTCTAAGGTTATCATACACTTATGTATTTTTTCTACTTCACATGCAAGTGAATTTAATTTGCTGTTCAAAAATGAATGTTATTTTACTGTCATAATGTATTTCATCTGCCTAGTAAGAACATTAACAGCTTTCTATAAACAATTGACATTGTATCATGCACTGTCTTATCTGAATCATAATGTATTTTCACTCTTATTCTTCAGAATGTGTAGCAAAATTGATTTTTTTTTTTTCCATTCTGATGCATTTCCTTAATTATGTGCTTCTCAACTCTATTTAATACCTCAGTATCTGACTGCACATAATGTCTTTAGGTTTCGTGTTAGAGAGTGTGATTTCATACTGATTTCTGTTGTGTCTGTGGGCATTTGTGGAAGCTTAGATATGAATAGGCAAATGGTTACTCTTTCAGGAGGTCTGCATGCTCCTGGAAGAGGTTGTTGCTTCGAGGGTCAAGCACTACTTGGAAGCGCCTAAACAGCGTGGTCAGTGGAAATCAATGGAACATGCATCATCTGCTCCTTTGTTTATTACAGGTAAAATCAATTATATATTTTATAGTAAAATAGGATAAAATATGGTGGAAACTGTTCTTTCTTTTTTCCATGAAAACTTGCAATCAGGAAATTTAATAAAGCCAAAATATCTTTTTTTTGGGGTGGTGTGAAATAACTTCAGCTATGTTATTGAAAAAAATCAGTAGGTTTTAATTAACTGTATGTCATTGAAAAAAGAACATACCACTTGTACTATTAGCATGAAGGGCTGTCATTAAGCACAATAAATGGTATAACCCTGGGTCCTCTAAAACTGATGGAAATCTGTTTTGTGAAGTTGGGCATTTACTTGAACGCTTTCTATTTTAGAAATAATATTTTTCCTCCTTCTTCCTCTTGCAATATGTTAGCTCATAAAAAGCTGCTGTGATGTGATAACTGGCATTTGTCAATTCATCTGTGTTCCTGCAGATTTCTATGACCTTGGAATGCTTTGGAGGGAATGATTACTGTGCAGAAAAAAAAAGGGGGAGGGGGGCAGTTGTAAGAACATTTACCCAACTGCAACAATATTGTTGGATTTTTGTGTGTGTGTAAGGGTGGTGAGACTAAAAGATGCAATTTCAGTCCATACATTTTAAATCTAAAAATAGTGATTACTATGACTTGTGTTCTCATGTTAGGACCTAATGCCTCGCCAGTGTTTATTTAATGTTATTTCACTAGCTGTTTTTGTCATCATGGTGGGTTTTACAGATGATAGGCATATCTAGTGTTACACCTCAAAATCAATCTTTTTTTAAATACTTCTTAGGAATAATGACTTTTGTTTATTACCAGCCTGGAGCATATTATAAACTTGGGACAGTAAAGAGTCCTTGTGTGTTTCTAGTTCTGAGTGAACAAATAGATTTTTCTTATAGTGAAAGTAGGCCATTACAAAGGGTGAAATCAGAAGTTCTGAGAAGATTTTTTTGAGGTTTTTCTGTATTTTCTTTTGCAGAGTGATTTTTTCATTGTTTATTTTTTAAGTTTCCTGTCTCAGTAAAAAGTATGGTTTCAAAAACAATGATTTTGTAAGACAAAACTTCCAGACAGGCAGATTGTTTTTATATATGCAGACACATGCTCTAATATGAGGGAGTTCTTGAGATTTTAAGGTTCTGTATTTTCTTGTACAGCCTGAACTTTTCAGTCAAAATACTTGTACACTGCCCTACAGTTGCGAACTGATCTTCTGCTTGATTCTTTCCCTTATTTCCTGAAAATGAAGAGCTTAAGGTCATCAGTAATATCTGTGACAGTTTTAGATTAAAGAATATTTACTTTGGATGAGGCAGAATTACTGTTCCCTGAGTTTTCTGCAGTTAATCTTGCCATCATTAATTAACACTAAAAAAACCACTTCTGTGATAACGAACATTCATGTTGAACTTAATTTCCAAATCTCTTTCCTCTTTCCTCAGCCTGCTTTGCTCAGGGCTGTAATTTGTAAGAAAGGTGTGCTTTGTTCACATCCAAGAATCAAGTTTATTCACGTTACATTCAAGTCTATTCTTACCTTAGAAGGAAATAACAGAATAGTAGGTGGGTGTTCACCAGAGCAACGGGGACCTACCTCCGAGGGTCTGACCCTTTTAGGTGAGCCACGTCTAACTCTGTCAGTTATCATCACTCAAATGTGCCTTGAGAAACACTGGTCTGTTACCTGCCTCTCTAGGTTCACAGTTTCTGTTGGTGGAGTACAAAGATACGATTTTGTTTTTTCCCAAACAGAGGAAGTACAAGATAGCTGGCCAGTGTTTGTCTGACAATGTTTTGTAGTATACAAAGAAATGTTCAAGCTTGATATGTGGCTAACTACATACACGTTCTGTAGCTGCTGGTGATGAAAGAAATGTTGAAGCTTGCAGTTACTGTTGTATTTGAAGGTTTTAAAAAGTGTTTGAATTCTTCAAACTGAATGGTTTTCTTTTGCTCAAAGTCATGCAAGCCTGTGCCTAGAGATTTGCTGCTGTAAAATCACTGCTGTGGCAAGGAAGAGTGGATGTGGGGTGAACACTAAGATGTGTATTAGCTGGTTATTTACTGCTTCAAGTATCACAGCTGAGCACCCCACCCTTGTTTGAACTTGCATTGTTTCAGATCAATTTTAAGTAGTTTGTTCTCCACGTTGCAGGATGTATTCAAAAGTTATTAGAACCACAATTATTAGACCAACATTAAGCCTAAAAGCTTGCTATCAAAGCATGTTATATTATGATTTTCCTCAGAAATAAAAGCCAAGCTACCTTACTTGGATTAGCAGATCTGGTTCTGCTTTCTAGATCTGTAGAGCAGACTGTTGTTAAATTGGCTACCGTTAATATTTTGAAGAGAATTTTTTTCAGGTACCACAATTTCTTTTAAATATTAATATTTGATTATGTTTAATGTTAATATTATTTAATACCACCTTTCAGTTTTGTGGCACAGAATGTAAATATCCGTGCGTGTTACTTGTTAATTTACATTTCTTTTTCATTTAAGTTACACCCACACAGCAGTATGTGGTGGGTCGCATACCATCCCATTAGGAAATCTGTGGGTGTTACACACAGGAGAAGAAACAGAAAGAAAGAATGGAAAAATGAGAGAAAGTAGCCAAGACAAGCAAGTTCTTCCTATTCTTTCTTCTGTCTGAACAATTTCCCCACCCCTCCCAAATGGCCAGTATGAACAATTTGCCAAAGTAAGCTTTAATTTAGTCTTTGGACATAGGATTTGGTATAAACTCAGTTTCCTTTGTTTAATTGATGTCCAAACGTGTTTGATTCTGACTTGTTTTATTTTTTAAGATAAACTTTAGATGAGGTAGGTTTATGAAGATTTAACTTTGCCTGCATCCAATCTGCATGGCCAAAATCATTCAGGAAGGGCATTGACCAAATCTGGTTTGTTTGCACTATTTTCAATGAACGTAAGCCAACCAATGATAATATCAATAGGCCATGTATTAGTGAATTTTGCCTTTTTTTAAAAAAAAAAAAAAACAAAAAAAAACGGATCTACTTCCCTTTACAATTGTATAAGCTTTAAAATCAGAACTGTTGTTTATGTGTGTGTATGCCATACGTTTTCAGTTCACAGCAATTGCGCTGCTCAGTAACACATGGTTGTTTCTAGTGATGATGCCAAGCGTCTTAGTGTGTCATGATGCTTACTTAGATACAGAAAGGCTGTAGTCCTAAACAGCCTTAAAGCAAAGCCTGGTTTTTCATGTTCCACAGAAGGTGGTTGTTTCTGAATAAGAGCAATAAGAATTAAATAACTACAGACTGCTCATAGAGAGATCCAAGTAGAGATGCTAAATATAGAAGCGTGACAAAGGGAGGACTGTGAAAATTAAGGAAGAAGGCAAAGCTTACATGTGCGCAGAGGAAATATAAAGGAAGATGTGTAAAACAAATAATGGCTGGTAGAAATTGCTACCTTAGAAATGGAAGGAAGGTGGTATCTTGTGCAGACCTCCTTCTTCCCCTTATTCAAGGAGAAGGCTCGCTATGTTTACCCTACAAGTCATTTTCAGATCTCTTCTCATTCCTTCCCTAGCATCCTTCTTGTTTTTCTTGGCTTTATTGTGGAACATTTTTGCTCACATTTCAGATCGTTTTATTGTAGTCTATTCTGCAGTGAAAATAATTAGAGAGCATGCTGTCACATGGCACAGAGAGCTCACAGATTGATTTTTATCTGCATTTTATTTTTTTTTGTATTATTGTGTTTTTATATAAAAAAAATAGGGCTAATTATGATCATGTTTTCTGTCTGTGTCTGTTCGCCTGTCCATCTTTTTCCTCCAATCACTTTTCCTAAATGTGATTGAACTTTATGAACCGGTAGAAATCTTAGACGTTACGTTTATCAGCCATTAACGTCCGATAAGCTTCCTGAAATGACAAACCGGAAGAAGGGAAAGTGCTATTAAGAACAGTTCAGCCTTACAAAGATCCAGAGTCCAAGTTCACATCTTATTAAATATTAAAAAAAAAAAAAATGCACAAGGCTCCATTTCATAAGAAAATACATTTCATTTGTTCTGTTGCTCATGAAACTGTTCATTTGGCTCCTGTAAACTAACAAAAATATACAATAAATCATGATGGTTCCAAACTGTTCTGACCTCGCATTTGCCTTATGAGTGTTCACTGTCACTGTACAAGATGAAATGTAGAAGATGTTCATAGGGTATGTTCCCTGTTACAGTCTTGTAGCAGCACAAATGATTTAAAGCATTCCCACCATCCTAGCTGTTAACTCTTACTGCTTTGTTGTGAAATAATGTTTCATTTGTTTTTAACAAGACTTTTTTTGTCTGTTTTCCTTGAAGAGCAACTCCACAAAAACTTGATGGGTGTAACTGCAGGGAGAATAAGCTTTGTTGGAAAGGCTACCACAGGGACTGTGGAGGACAGAAGTCTTTTGAATGAACTTTGATGTTTGCAGTTGCACATTTTGATTTCTCTCTCTCAAAAGAATTATACTGCAGTTTCTTTACAATGGAGTAATTTATGATTTGTGGCCCAGTCCTGCAGATCTTTGTGAACTTTGAACTTACATTCATCCCTCTGTGACAACAGAGGCTCATAGCTCCCAGAAGTATGCAGCAACTTATGCAATAACTTATGCAAAATGTTTTGATTAGTAATTTGTACTTAATATTTCCTGTGTTTGCTTTATTTTTTTTCCTTTTTTCTTTTCTTTTTTCTCTTTTCTTTTTTCTTTTTTTTTTCTTATTTCTCTTTTCTCTTTTTCTCTTTTTTCCTTTTTCTTTTTTTTTTCTGTTTTCTTTTTCCTTACAGCCTGCTAATGGGGGAGTAAAGGCATCTGTTTTTTCACTGTAATATGTTTTCTTCTAGAAGATAAAATTATATATCTGACTTTTTGTTGTTGTCGCAGGGAAGAGAGGATATGCAACGAGAACGCAAAAATATACTGATGTCCTGTTTAGGTGTTTTCTCGTTAGTGATTTTTCTCTTATCTTAGATTTCAATGCAAAAGAATTGGGAAGAGCTCCAAGAAAGGCAGCGGAGATGATTCCAGATGAGGAAATACAGTACAGGGAACATGCGAAAGAACAGCTTGGTGTGCTAGGACTCCATCCAGCCCAGAAAGATAATAACTGGGGAGGAGACAACAGGCCTACAGAATCACTTGTAGTCTCCTCCTCTTCCAGTTTGGGAAAAAGTGGGCATCAAATGAAGTCAGTTGAAGTCACAGTAGTTAGCAGAACTGTGAAGCTCTTCACCGAAGGATAATAGGGATGATAAAAGCTTGTGTTGAGCCGATGGGCTTTGGCAAGAACATGGGAAAGGAATCCAGGAAGGGTACAGAGTTCACTGAAATTTCCTTTGGCTCAGTAAAGGTCTGAGCTGAGAGTACTCAGAAGCCAGGAGAGTACTGGGAGAAATATTACGTGCAATTTGTTCTTGTGTTTGGTTTCCCATTGCATGCACTTCTAGTGATGTTTAAACACAAAGCGTTAAGCTATATGGACTTTTGATCTTATCCAGTACGGCCTTTCTTATCAAACATCTCTGGAAAAAGCCTGCACTGTAAACTGAAAACTCATTAGTACGTTGGAGGGGGTTGGTGTGCTTCAAAGACTGTCAGAGGAAGTTCTGGGCTTTCTAGATTGAAGGATCTGCATTTGTCGTTTTCCTGATACTGAACTGATACTTGCAGGCTTGCTTTAGCAATTGCTATCACTGTCTTACGTGGGACATTTGCAAGTGCAGCACTAGATAAGTTGAATTCTTTCTGCTTAATTTACTTATTCCCTGGGAGCATCTCCCTTGTGAAGTTATGGTCATAGATAGGAAAAAAAATAACATCTTATTCATTTTTAAAAAATCCTATAATAAAGTGTTTTATATGGTTAATATTGAAAACAAATATATCATTTTCTTTTCTTAAAACAATAGGAGAGTTGTTTAACTTGGTGTATTTTTGTGAAAGTGTGGCTTTAGTTTTGAAAACAGCTTTTACCTCAGACCTTTAATTTATACCTGCTTAATTAATTGTTTTTCTCTTGCTTGCATCTTCTTTTTTCTTGTGTTTCCATATTTATTTTTTACTGCTCTCTGTGCATGTGCACAAATTCTGTGGTTGCATGCACAAACATGACAGCTACTGTCCTTGCTACTATCTTTCTATCTATATCAAACATAAAGGTCTTTCTGTAGCATCCAACTAGATCTGTGTGGTAATTTTGCTGTTACAACTTCATCTTATGCAAACACACACACATATATATATATTTATACACACCTAAATTTCATTTTTTGGTGTTTTAGTTGTATAGCTAGGCATAGAGTCAGTACCCATTAATTGTGTATTTACAGAGTGGAATTATGTCTCCCCTTGAGTTTATCAGCACTGGCTAGAAGCTAATAGTCAATTTGCCTATCCAAAACATGCAGCATAGAATTAATTGTATCTAACTTTGTACATCTATACTGTAAACACCTACATCTGGTCTAGTGGTTTAAACTCTCTTCACAGTTAATGGAAGTAGGTGGGCACTTGTCGAGCACGATTCATCTGATAAATATATATTTAAAATAGATTGTCAGGTGATTTGAATCATGTTCCAGAAGAGCTTGTTTCTATCAGTTAAAAATGGAATGCAGAATGCTAGTCTGTAGATGTTGCAAGTTAGGCAAGATGAACCTTATAATTTCTGCTTTACTTGGTTGCTACTCACTTGAGAATATCAAAGTGGTTCTCAACTAGGCCAGGGAATTATATAGCTATGTCTGAAAGATAACTTAGCATTCACTGTTTTTGGAATCCACATGGGGGGATTTTAAAAATTGGTCCCGAAGCACTTGCCATTTCTTTGCTGCCTGATTCTTCTTTGCAACATTTGTTCCTTTTCAAAGTATTTCATTCTTTGCTTTGTATAGGTTTTTAAGCTTCTATCGTCACCTGGAAGCAGGAATTCAGAGGATAGCATGTCAGTGTTCAGCTTCTTTAGACCTGTTTAAACACTAGGCACAGTAGGAATAGATTTTAAAGTGCTCAATGTAGAATTTTCTGAGGAATAAATTTGACTTTCTTTTCTATCCTTTATGAACATGGCAAATTGGACTTCTCTCAGCAGCATTTAATAGATCTTGTGGTCTGCATTTAATGGATGCTCAGATTCCATGTGTTAGAATGTTTAAAATATTGGTGAATACGTTATTTGGTCAGTACAATAAATCTGTTTTTCCTTTGCTGTCTGAACTTTAAAATCAATCTGTGGGATTGCTAGGAACCTGCGCTGCCTGGAATAGTGCACAGATGAAGTTCAAATGTCATCATCTTCTAGTGAGGGGAGCGTGGCAATAGTAAGTTCATTCCCTTGAAGTAAAGTGGTTGCAAATATCTGAATCTCGTCATATTTTTGTGTTTGGCTAAGTTTTATTGTAGTATGAGTACGTCCTTAGAATTTCCACTCCCGCCCCCCCGCACATTTGAGTATGTAAGAGCGCATCTGTGTGTAGTGGGTTCTGTTGTTTAGATGTGTACCAGGCCTACCTACTATGCATTTTCAAAAACATATATTTTCAAAAACATATCTTTATCTTCTTGTCGTGCTTGTTTTCTGAGCACAGATGCAGTGACTATGTGTTTTGGATGTCTATTGAAAAGTGATAATCTGTGCTACTGGGGCATAGATTCAGTTTTGTAGACATAAGTGGTCTTGTTGAGCAATAATAGGAGTTGCTGAGATTTGCAGAGCTGTTTTAGCAGGCATGTGTTTGCAACATCAGGACCTTTTACAGCATCTTAGGTTTGAAAGTTTCTCTTATAATTGCATGGGAAGGAAAAATAGCCTGATTCTTTATTTAAAAATAATAAAATACAATTATGAAATTGTAAATAATGAAAGTGGATGAAAACAGAAGTATTTCTAAGGGCAGAAGAAAGACTCTTTGTAAAAATGACCTAGATGCGGTAGTTTCTTCAGCCTTTTAAAATTAGTTCAACTGTATGTTAAATGAGATGAAAAAATAACTTTGATTTTTATATTGAGATGACATCAGGTTCCTTTAACTAAAAAAATGGAAGAAAAAAGAAGAAAAAGTGTGTACTTTCTATTGACTCTTTCTAAAGAGAGCAATACTATTTTGCTTGCAATGTATGCAAGAAAGAGTAGGGATTTGAATTAAAACCTAAAAGAAATATGATTTCCCTAGAAATGTTTGGAGGAATTTACTTAATTGCAACCAGAAGTTTGACCTGGAAGTGTAACGTTTTGACCTTTTTGCTGTCTGGTTTCCTAAATGTGTTGTTTTGCTCTCTTTAAACTGTGAGAAAATCTGTTTTACACATCTTTAACCCTTGCACTCCCTAAAAGTCTGAATCCCCAAACAATAACCAGCAGTCCAACAAAAACAGAAGTGGACACTGCATCTTAAGAAAAAAATCATTACAGATACGTGTTGAACTTTGTCCTTTGTAGTTTCATTATAGCTGGAAGTAGTTGTGGGTGTAATTTGATGGTTAAATGTGAACATGAGCTTCTCTTCAACTTTCCTTATTACCATATTACACAACAATACTCTACTTTATGTCCTTTTGTTCTTAAGTTTCATTATCATATGATAGGGAGTGAAAATACGGCTTCTTAAATTGCAAACATTCTTGTGGGTTTATTTGTATTTGGAAAACTTTTAGAAGGCTTCTCCGAAATCCATCCAGGTAGAGATAAAGTCCAATTCCTGGAAAAAAGTCATGCATACTCTTCTTATGTAAATAATTCAGTGAGAGCAGTTGTGTGTATTTGATTCTATAGGTTTAGCCATCATCAGTCACGGAGCTAGATAAATTGTTTATTATACACACTGAATTATTTCCATTGACTACAAAGGCACAAGTGACAGAACATAAAACTACACTGGCCAAGCTTTGCAGGGCCTGGGCCTTAATTTATTAAAAAAACATATGGAAGTAAATTAGAATTTAATAGTGCAGCAATTAGTAACGATTCTTAATTGAGAAGGGGAAAAAAAATGGAGTGCAATCTTGAATATGCATTGTGGACATGGTGAGAGGATATGAGATATTCTAATGCACAGTAAAGAATGGTTATCCAGGGAGAAACATTCTACATTGCAATATTTTGTATATGTATCTGTGGAAAACAAGGTGTTTAAGTGACAAAGCTTGCTTTAGAGACAAACTAGAAGGCAACAGTCCTGTATGTGTTTGCAGAGCATCTTTCTGATACTCTTTTAATTAAAAAACTTGGTTTTCTTTTTTGTGTGTGTATGTGTCACAGGGTTTTCTTTTGTTGTGTATATGTCACAGCGTATGGGCAATGTTTGTCTGTTCTTTTTTGTTGTATTTCCATGGCACGTGATAGGCTCATTTTCTTTGGTCATTTTGCATTTGCTATGTTGAATACTGAGAAAGAGATGTCCTACGCACCTTTGGGCACTTAGTATCTGGTGCGCTGATGCCAGTGACTACAAGAGATTGAGCTCCCCAATTCAGGTGGTCCCTTAAAATGCTGTTCAGACAACTCTGTGAAATGTATGCTGGTTCAAGTTCACAGGCATTTCTTCCAACTCACTTGCTTTTGGAGTGTCCTTGAGATGATAGGGCGGAAGAAGAGAGGGGTCATGCCCATCAACATCTACCTTGTAGATCCACTGGGCTGTCCTAATAGGAGTCTGGAGAGAAATAATAATAATGATAATAAAAGACAATGTTGATTGCTGCTGTGTATCAGGATCAGCTTTGCAGAAATCACCTTTCCACATTTTGTGCCATCTTTTTAAAGTGCTGCAGAAGATACCTGCTACTGGCTTTTCTTTCCCCTCATGGCCTCCCACCATGCCTCCAGAGGCAGACTCTGGCTTTTTTTCACCAGACCCATCGGTTTTGTAGCAGTGTGATACAACATACATTTCTCCACATGTTCAAAACTTGTTCCTGACATTTGTAGTGACCCTTGCCTGAAGACCTTGTTATTGGTAGAAGATGAAAGTCTTTGTCAGCTGTGGGAGCCGTAGGGTTAAAACGTTTTCCTTTCGGGGAAGAAGTTTTTGCAGAAGTTATTTCCTATTACCGGGGGAGGAAAGGAGAAAGAGCCTGGAGATTTGTGAAAAGTTTGCTTGCCTTTATTTGAGAGTCATTTAACATCATAGCATTGGCACCTACAATAATGTTCTAATGAACAATAAGGGGAACTGGTCATGCTTGTTAAATTCTGAAAGGCTCATATTCACATTTTAGTTGTTTTTTTTGTTGTTTGTTTGTTTGTTTGTTTTCTAGATATGATTTTGTTTCATAGAGATTCCTGGCCTTCAGAAAACAAAATCCTCCTTTTCAAGTATTTCATAGCATTAAAAGTTTTCGTGCAGCTCATGGATATCTTCAACAACAGAGACAAGCTGAAAGGACATATTTTTAAAAAGTGACTCATGCTTTAAAGGCCACCCTGTGCATTTCCTTGCACCCTGTAAGTCACACTTGTCACCTTCACCGAGGCTGTTTCATTATAGCTAGAAGCTACCTTCTTCTACAGGCTTACTTTTATCACTGCTAGGAATTCAGTGGTGTAACTATGTGACACTGCTTGATTCAGACACAGCTGTGTCTGGCTAGTCTGGGGGAGATGCTCATCATGATGTTGAATGTACAGTATGTGCAAGTGTGGCATCAGACAGTTTTTGACTAAACTGTTCCTTCATGGCAATACAGCTGCTTTGAAAGACTTGAGATTCTCCTCTGCTGCTGACTTGTGTCACAGCATTTACCGGAGGGCTTGCTTTTCAATTCTCCTTGCCTTTTGGCTGGCACTGACAGATGCCTTACTCCTCCTCAGTTGTCAGGCTTGTTCCAGTGGTTAAAGAACTCCAGGCACACAGATTCCCCTGGACTACTGTTTATATGCTCAGAACATTGAGGATTCATAAGCAGCTTTTGGTACATGTGTTGAAAGCTGTCATGTGCAATAAATAATATGGTCATTAAGTTTGAGATCAACGGAAGGGTGAAATCAAATCTCGTCTCCTGTTAGAAAACAATTGTCTGTGTTAATGGTACAGTGGCCTTCAAATGTATGGCTCTACTTTATCGGCTTGAATGTGTTAGCAGGTGGTGCTAGCTATTACTGAGGTTACATTATGAATGGGTTGTGAGAAAGCTGCTCTCCAGGATTGGATCAGTCTGCCTTTCTACCTCAAGTTTTAGTGAGGGGAAGGTGTGTTCTTCCTTCAGAGCTGGCATGTTCTGAGGGTTTTCATCAGATGCATTTCTCACCTTGCAGCCGGATGGTCTGACACTTGTTTTCTTTTCAGGTCTTATCTCCAGAATACTCATGACAAGCAGGCCAAAAAACTCCTTATACTGGATCCAGTTTGCTCAGTATAGCTCCGAGGTTAGAGTGAATTCCTCCCCTTCCCCACTAGAGGAGAGCATTCCAACCCTGCTCTTGGGTTTCATCAGTCCAGTTTTGCTGCTAATGGCTCGTGGACTGAAGATTTTAGATACTGTGCCATGTCCAACTATCTGTGTTCCAATAGCAAAAAGGATTCTGCTAGGCATATCTCTTCCTGTCATGATCAGATTAATTGGAAGCTTTCTTTACCCCATCCAGCAGGAGCCCTGTTTCCTCATAGGAGCCAAATCTTGCTCCCAAATCCTTGATGAGATAGATCTTCTACCTATATGTGTTAACAAATAGCCTGTTTTCAGAAGATTTAGAAGAATAGCCCTAATAATGACAAAATTGTGAAAGGGAAAATAAGGAGAAAAAAAAAAATCAATAATTGTTTTTTGCCTGTACTTGGTTGAAACTGGCTGTAAGGCACCGTGGAAAATACAGAAGCAAACTACATCATGGAATTGATTTGCAGATATGAGTTACCAAGATCAGACCCTGAATATTTGCAACGCAAGGGAGCAATAGGTAGGGACCATAAGGGAGGAGTGCTTTGTTTTTTGTGCTTGGAGAATAGCGCCTGCAGTGCTGCATTGATGCTTCTTAGCTTACCCTAGCTCTTCTTGACATGCACCTGTGCACACATACGTATATTAGTCCATACTATACCCAAGCTTTTCTTTTAGGCCACTTTTATTGTATATAAATCTGAAGGCCAAAATGTATTTTTTCTTAAGTATTAAAAATAGGGAAAAAGGGCTTTTTGATTTTTTTTTTGTTTTCCTGTGTACTTCATGTAATTATCACTTGAAATAATGAAAAGCTGAAGGGAGAATGTATGGAAAGACGGGCTGACACCCTCAGCTGTATAAGTTGGTCTGAACCCATTGGTTATCGGCTGTATAAAAGTTTGCATTAGATGAAGATCAGTTATGCTTGTTACTGTTACATATGAAGCTGATGTGCGCGATCTGAGATAGTGCCCTGGAAATCCCATACCTATTCAGAACACCAGAAAAGGCTCAGGTGGCTTCTTGTTCCCTGCCATTCTGCTGCCCCTAACTTACCCTAGACTTAGGCTTAAATTTACATGCAACATTTGGTTTTGAATCTCATCTAAATTAGAAATAGTGACCTGGAGCAGATGGTGTGAAAAACTGGATTTCTTCTGGGAGAGAAAACATGCAGAATCAACACTAGGTTTAGAATAAATGTAGTTTTTTTTTCTAAGTTTACAAACAATCAGGAATTTGGATTTGGTGATGAATAATTTTAAGAGGAGAAATATGACCGCCAAAAAGCGGTGTAATAATGTGTCTGTAGAGCACTTTGAAGATGAAAAGCTCTATATACTGTAAACATTATTATTCGATTAACTTAATTTGCATGGAATAGTTAATCTAGCATAAGCAAAATGTAGTTTTTAAAATGTACAATACAGTATTTCAGAAAGCCTAATGTGCCTATATATTTACTTTCAAGTTATAAACATATCCATCTTTTTTTAACATATGTTGCAAGGATCTGTGAGCTTACTTTATGAACAGAGGCAGTCCTAGACAAGGATAACCTGTTAGAAATATGAAATGCCTATGCTAGGAGAAAAAAAATGTTTTATTTATTTCTTGTTATTTGTGTTTAAAGCTTTTGTAAAACCCCTGTGCAATGAGAAATTGGTGCCTCTCAGATATGGAAGCTTTCGGGGGGCAATCATCCTCCTCAGTCCCGAGCTGTGGCTTTGGCAAAGACTTGCCCCATGTTGGTGGTGGAGCCGTGCAGGTGCCCGATTCCGCTGGGAGGTGAACACCTGCCAGGCTCCTCCAGATAACTCAGTGGCTCAGAGGCATTTTCCCAGGCTCCAGATGAGCGGCTTCGAATAGCCGTGGGAGAGGGCTTCCCGCTGCTGGACGCTGTACCACAGCTGCCTCTTGGCAGCCCACTGGAAGCTCAAGGCAGCTTGGCTCTAACTCCTTCGGCAAACAAGTGGTGCTGGATAGTTTTACAGCGCAGAGTCAGTGTCTGATACTTCCTCTCTGTGTCTTGGGACTATGAAATATAACAGGCAGTGCAAATTGCCATTCCCCTAAAAGGCAGCACTCCCTGGTGCATGTTACAGCTGAGAGCGAGCGAGCTGTGGCTTTTCTAGAATTACTTCTATTCAGTCACATCTGGGGGCTCCAGAGTTTTGGTTTGGTTTAGCTTGTTTTTTGTTGTTGTTGTTGTTGTTTTTTGTTTTCTTTAGTTTAGAAGGAAAAAATCTCCAGACCACTAACAAAATTTATATTTCTGCTTTTCTGTTGGTAATCTACAAAATGGAGCTGTGTCTGCATTGTAAGATGAAGAGGAACCTGAAGGTTAGGCTGAGTAGATTTGCTGATCCCAAGATCTGTGAAATTTCTCTATTACTGACTGCAGAAGTCATTTGTAGCTTGAGGGTAAACCTTCTACAGTGTGCTTAAAAGGAGTTAATGCTGGATTATTTGGTACATCTCACTTGGTCCCTCCTTGCAGACAGCATGACGAGCAGCTTTTGGTACTCGCAAAGTATACGCTGGCTTTCTTTCCTGGAGCATAATTCACAGCTTGCCCTAAATCAACATCAGCATATGCTAGTATATAAACAGCGTTGATGGTGGACAAGTCTGAATCTGAGAGCAGATTGAGACTCATGCTGAATAACTGTGTAGAAAGTTTAAAAAACAAAACAAAAAAAACCACCTGCAAGGTGCATGAGGTTGTGAGATAAGGTGCCCTTGTGGGGCTGACTTTTTAGCTGCTTCTTCCTTGAAGCAGAGTGGTTAACTGGATAATATATTGCTCTTGCAGGAAGCAGAAAGGTGATACCACAGTTTTTATAGTTCTGCAATAATCCTGACAATTTTAATACTGGGAAGTTTACAAACTCGAGCTGACTTCATGGGTTGTATTAGATGTCGCATACAAGAGGGTTTCAAAACATTCGATAAGGATAGCTGTGGGATAGTTTCAAAATACAGGTGTTTTGAACGCAATGCGTCTTAAACTTTTTTTTTTTTCTCCTGCTAGCAATAAGTAACAGCAAATCGTCTCTTTTGGCTTTTTCAGCAATGTCAAGCAGCAAATAGTCATGGAAACACATTCTTCTCGAGTGTTAGTCCCTCCAGGAAGAGCATATTAGCTCGGGTGCCAGCTCCCCATGAGGGCTCTATAATACTGTCAGACCTGAGCTGATACTGCAAAAATAGTGTGAAGCTCTCTGCATCTCTTATGTATATATTTTGATAGATTTGAGGTAGGTGTTCCGCTCCAGGGAACAGTAACTGGCTGAATCAAGGGCCTTGAAGAATTTGAAACTTTGTTATGCCATTAGTCAATCAAATATGATTGAATGCATAATCTCTCAGAGAATACCAGGACAGCAAGACAAATAAACAGATGTATGTGTCGCCTGATTCTTAAAAGAATGTCCTGAATGAAGTATTGTGCTCTTCTCTGTGTAAAAGCAAAAGATTCACGCTTTTTTCATTTCTATTCCTTCTCAAGAAAAAGATTTTTTTTTCAGATACACGGAGGTGGAAAGACTGCTATTCCTGGGTTTAGAAATTTGTTTGGAGAGTTGTACTTCTGTGAATGTTACTTTTTTTTTTGGCAATATAGAGATCACAGTGGAAATGCTATCATCACACTGGTAATTTATTTACGTGAAGGGTAAATTCCTTGATTTGGCTAATCCTACCAACAATGTTAAAGAATTATGGATGCCAAACTGCAAATTGCTAAAAGTAATTTTCTTTAATTGTGTTCATAAATATACACTTAATAAAGGTGGTGGATTACATCCAATTTTTTCTCTAGCACTCATCATTTTCAAAGGATGGCTTAACTTGTCGAATCTTGACTTGATCTTTAAAGGGAAGTCAAATTTTCAGTATCTTCCTGAGGGGAAGGAAAAAAGATGGCTGATAAATTTAAAAGCGATTGACTATGATCAATACCTATAGTTCTTAACGAGGGGTGATGCTGAGCAGCACTTCATGGTGAGCTCCGGGAGATCTGGAGTTCAAGTACGAGAGCTACAGACTGTGCGGGAGAGGACATGGATTTTTTGTTTCATATTTAGGAATATGATGTGCTTTAGCACTCACTACAGGGATTGGGACAGGAGCATCCTGTTAAATGTTTGGAGAGAACAGCAGTAGCACTTGATTTTTGAACTCATGCAGTAATTGCACCTAGGGTAGCTGACAAGACAGAAAGAGCACTATTGTAAGTATTGCAGAACCCATCAGAGTCAGGGGAAATGTCATTAATTGCCTTTTGCAATTCATTTTACTGAGGTGGAAGGAGAGACTATAGAGACAGGAGGAGGAGTCACAGTTTCCAACTTCTCTCAGTTTCAGTGGGAGTTAAGTTGCTAAATACCTTTTATGAATCAAGTCCTGATTTACCCAAGGTCATTTGGGAATTAAAGTAGAACAAAAGTAAAAGCTGATTTCCTTAGCTCTAGTCTTGGAGTCTCTTTGCTGTAATACAATCCTTTTTGTCTTTTTCTTATGCTGCTGGTGCACAAGGATTTCTGTCATTCTCAGGAATGGAAACTGAAGAAACCTCTGTGTACATTACAGGTATTGCTGAGGCAGCCAGGCTAGCTCTGTGTGCTTGTAGATACTGAGGAGTCTAAATGTATGGATTTCATTTTTATTTCAATGCAAGTGGAGGTAATTAGGCCTTTTGTGGATTTTTGTATCAGCTTTGAGCATGTCGTCTTTCTCCAGAAAGTAGTTAAATGCAGTTAAATAAAAGGTTACCCATAGTTTTCATGTAGAATATGAACGAAAACAGCAGTAACTGGGAGTCTAGCCTTGTGGACTAATGACTGTGACAATAGCTTATTAAGTGGAGAGCAACTGTGATCAATGAATTGACTTAACTATGTTTCTGTGGTTGTGTGCTAGAACTTGAAGTTTAGTAGGTTGTTTAGATTTTTTTTTCTACTGTTCCAGGTACTAATTTCTTGAGATTTCAACATGAGTTTCTTTTTAAAATATTTCTTTAAAGTTATGTTTTCTTGAGCTGCAGCTTCTTTCTCTCAACCAATCTTATCTTTGTTAAATGTGCAATGCTTTCAGACCAAAAAGCCTGATACACCTTTATACTTATTATCTTTGTTTTATGTTGCAGCCAACAGTTTTCACATTACTGCCTATTTTATGAAGAGATGGGTTAATCTCCGTTGTGCTGTAGGGAAACGTTATCGTGGTAAGAAATCATTTTCTAATAATATTACTTAGAATTTTGTTCAAAATGGAGGAAAAAAAGGATACAAACTAACAGTTGTTAAATTTTGGTCTGCTTAAGCAAGATCTGTTTGAGAGCTTTTTTTTTGTTTCTTGAGAGGATGTTTGCTGAAAAATGAGAAGTGTTTCTTACCATATGATAGATTTTTTAAGTTAATTTTAAATTTTTGTATACCTTGCCCCCAGGGTAATCAGCTAAGCCACACCAAATTCTTTAAGTTGATGAGACTCAGCATTTTACTGAGTCTCTGCAGGGTGAATCAACCAGAGGTTGCATTATGAATCACTTCATTATTGCTTGAGTGTCTTGTGACATCAACTGTGTAGTACAAGTGTATGCAAGAAAAAGCTTTCATTCGGCTCAGTGCTATAAAACCTGAACTTAGGTGATGTCATTGCACCAGATCTTTTTTCATGTCTTCTCAAGCCAAGATGCTCTGTAAGGAAGTGATATCAATCCTGTCCTGCCAACAGCAATAAAGAAGAGCTGTAATGATCACTGCCCTTTGTGTTGAGTTTTTCATATTAAATAAAATTAAAGTGAAATAAATTATTCAGGTTCCTTTAAAATATTGACTACTTGAATGGATATTTTAAGGTATTTCTTATTTTTATAGGAATTTATTGGATTCATCAGTGTTTAAATCTCTTCAAATACCAACTGTTTTTAATCCATTGCAGTGTTGATTTTAAATGTTTCATCAAACTTGTTCCCCCTGTCTCCTGGAACAATAGATTGTGCACTAGTGTCTCAGCACTGCTTTGTTTTCTGTATATTAAATTCAGGCCTTTTTAAATTGTCAATCAAATATCATTGTGCCTAAAGATACTTTCATTTTGTTAAGCAGCAAGTGAGATTGTCATAAAATATGACAATAAAAGTTGCTAACTGGAATGAACTTGTTGTACTTGTGCTGCTAAAAAGAAAGGCTTTGATTCTGCAGTCAAAAGTTTCCTCTAGACACAGTTTCTAGCAAGAGAAGAGCTTCATTCTGCTGGGTTTCATTGTCAATAATTACCAGAATAATACGTAGCCTCACAAAATAATTTGATACCAATGTTTCTTTTCTGTAAGATACACCTATAGTTTCACAAACAAAAAATGGACATTGGGCCTAACAGAAAAAGAACCTTGCAATGTAAATGGTATCTCAGTATCCAAAGTAAACTTTACGAAGTGATGATTATTGGAACCACACACAGCAAATTCAGTCCTTGCAATAGTTGTCCAGCTTTTCTTTTGTATCTCATTTGGAAGCAGTCTGTGTCAGTTTGAAAGCCATTGTACAAGAACTTTGGGGGTGGCTTTTCACGTCTTGAGGATACAAGCAAAGAAACAGCAGCCTGCATACGTCAGGCACAGCATGAATATTTCCTTGGAAACAGTTTGCTGCCTACAGAGCTGCTATTTCTGAAAGGCTCATCATACTCTTTATCCAGTTCCAGTAGCTTAACAAGTAGTTTTGCCAACAAAGATGCATCTGAGGTCTCTGTGTACACTTTTGCAACCAAAGGCAAGTACAAGGGAATCAGTTTTAACACCCCCATCTTTCACAGTAATTACTCTAGCAAAGCCAATGCTGGTAAGCGCTTGGAATGGTTTGTCAGATACTGTTGGACACGTGCTGGTGGTGAAGGAGCACTGCCTTCTAGAGAGGCAGTGAATGACCCGCACTGGTGAATTATGTACATCCTGAGTATACTCAGCTCATTATGAGGAGATACTCTACCAAAATCTGAGGTCGACCTTCTGGGTATCCTTCTGCATGCTGTGTCTTCCTGTCCCAGAAAATAGGGTGTTCTGACTTGTTTCTGAAGTACTGCAAACTTTAAAATCTAGTAATTGTCTTAAGAAAGAAAGGGAGAAAAAATCCAGGTGAAAATATGAAGGCGTTAATCTGGAAATCACCGGATATGTCAAATAAAGTATCCAGCTTTCCTCTTTGCATAGCATTTCTAGGGGCTGAATAAAGCTATGTTTGGTCTGTTCTAATCTGAGAACCCTTCCATTTTCAATCCACAACTTGGGTGTGTTCACAACAAATCATGTGGATCTTGACTAAAATATCTAATTCAGTAATAGTTAACTGATTTATTTAGTATCTTCAAAATCACTGTAGTCAGTGTTGGAAACACTTGGTCTTACGATGAGTTTTTATAGGAAGTACTGATTGAATATGTTGTGCTGTATTACAAACACAATTTGTAACTTTTGCTATGAAAAGACTAATCATCAGAACAGCACAAAATAAATCATTGTGAAGTGTGTTTTCTCTTGGTTCTGTCTAGTATAGTTGTTCAGAAGTGTGGTTGGACTAATTTGTAGCTGTGACTGTCCTCTTGGGAACTAAACTGACTCATTGATTTTATTTTTAATGATTAAAAAAGCAAAAAAAATCAGTAATGTGACATTGAAAAGTAGTAAGCAAGCAGTGGAGTGCAAGAAGTGAGTTAGTGTGCCATTTACACCATCTTTGCTTTACAAAACTAAAATGCATACGTGTCAGAATGAGTTTAATTTTTACAATCTTTTCAATTCTTTTTGCACAGAGCTACGTGTGTTTCCAGACAAATTTGTAGTTTGTATCAGTAAACTTGAATTTAATCCAAGTGCTTGGACATGTGAAGAGGGTGCATTGGTATGTACAAAACTATTCTATAATTTTTCTGGTTTGTTTTACAGTGGTAAGATGAATGTTTATATGTAGTGGTAATTATTTGCGTATTTGTGAACATTATCCTGGAACCAAAATCTCCCATTAACAACTGGTCCGGAGTATTCAAAAGGACATTCTGAAGTAACTGTCTGAAGCAGACAAGGATGGGAATTCCTAGAAGCTCAGCATTTGCTGAGTCGCATAAGGCACCTTGTTTTACGGATCTCTTTTTTCCTTCATATTTTGTCCTTGTAATACTTTCCAAGATTATAATGGGTCAGTTTCTAATGTCAGTGGCTTTCTTGTATGTTTTCTTAGCACTTGTTCTGCAAAACAACTCAAATGGATCAGTGCTAGCCCTGTTGGGGAAAAAAAATTCCCCAAGCATTTAGGGAGAAAAAGGCACTGGTGTGTAGTTAAATACCATAAACAATTCTGCTTAAATATTTCATCTTGAAGGCTTTATCAGGGTCAAAGGCTTATGAATTTTATGCTGCAGTTAACTGCTGATTGTCTCAGGAGTGTTCACATTGACCCAGGTGGCCTGCTATATGGCAGGCAGTCTCTTCTGTGCTCACAATAAGTCAGCATTACATGCTGAGCTCTATGTATGTTTTATTAGTTGCTGTTAGATATGTTCAAATATACTTGACATCTTAAAAAAATAATCTAAACATTGTACTTAGTATTTTTTTCATATCAAGCTGATTTGTATTTGTTATACTAAATGCATATTACCTTGATTCTTAAACTGGTAAATATCATTAAAAGATGAAGGATCAAGGAAATGTTTTTCTCTTTCACAGAAAAAAATATAACTTTAGAAGGATTCTGCTGTTTTGGAAAGTTACTACTTTCTCAGTACCATCTTGAAAAACTATTTAGATGCTTTAAGTAGAAAATCCTGTCTTAGCATTTTAAGTAAGAAATAATTATTTCTTTCTTGTTTAAGTAACTCTTACGAGATATCAAGTTCTCTCCCTTAGTATGTGTATTTTGTTTTGTTTTTCTTTCCATAAAATAACAGATTACAGTTTTTTTTTTTTTAGTTTACTTCACATGACTCTGTGTAGTAAGAAGGTAAATGAAAAATAAAACAATATGGACTTCAGCTTGACTATTGAAAATTGCATCTGATATATGGAAACTCGTAGTTGTTTAAAAAGGGATTTTAAACATTTTTGGGATTTAAAAACAACAACGAAAGAACGAACAAAAATAATTGTGGGATCATACGCTAAACAATAATAAAGCCTTGGGAGTTTGCTTTACTTAGAGATGCAAGAGGTGCACACAGAGCTGGCTGGTATGGTCTGTGTGGTGTGTTGGTAGGAGAGAATAAGATAAAGCTATCCGTAAGCCATTATCCCTGATTTGAAGAACTAACAAAAAGGGAACACACCCCCAGCAAACGTTTTTGAATCATCTTAACTCTTATCATACTAACTTGAAGGGCCCACTGCAGACTGTTTTGTTGACCCAATACTTCTACAGCATATGTTAATACCAGGTTTGTCCTAGACTATACTTCAGTGCTTTGCCAAACTGGGAGGGTGTTTGGTTGCCACTGAGGGATAATTTCAGGTTTTTGTCACTCCAGAAGCAAAGATCTGCGCTGTGTGTGTGCAGTTTAGCCCTGAGTGTGCTTGAACTCCAAAGTAGACTGCGAAAGACCACCCAGAAGACCTTTCTGCTGATAGACTCCAGTGTATTCTGTCACGGGCTAAAAATGAGGCATATGTTTTGTTTTCCTCTGTATGTTGTTTGGGTTTGAATCATTTCATAATGTTGTATTTGAGTTCTTTAAAATGTTTAATCATCTTACACCCTTGGTTTGAGGGTCTCTCTGTGTTTTATAAAAGCAGTTGACTCTGTGTTAATGGAGACGTTGCCACATTTCAGTGTTGCTTATTGTCATTGCGATTGACTTAGTCAAGGCATAACATTTTTTGTTTTTGTTTTACAACTACTTTTATGCAGTTTTATGGTTTGGGTCTTTCCTGAGCTCTGTCAAGATAAGTCAGGCTCAATGCCTTCCTCTCCAATTACTTTGAACCAATTTTATGTCAGCCTGATATGTATTTCTTTCACTTATTGCAACTCTTTTTTCATCTATCTTCAGCACTTTGTCCTTTGCCTTTTCACTGTCTTTTAAGCTATTTTGTTTCTCCTGGAATAGAGAGTGATTATATCAAGAGTGCCAGGAGTTGTAGCCAGAAAAAAAAAAAAAAAAATCTTATATTCTACATCTCAGGAAAGTTCATAATTAGATTGCTTTTGAGATATTTGCAAGCACAAGCCTTAGCATCGATTTCTGAGAAAAGCAATTTGAAGCCTTCTGCGATGCATCCTGTAAGACCAAGAAAAAGGTGGCTTAGGCAGTCTCTATCACATTAGCTAAAGCAGTTTAAATTAATTGAAGATTTGAGAACGCTTCTAAGGAGCACAGTTAAAATAAAGAAAATCTATTGATATTTAATTTCCTACTTTCTAAAATCTGTTTAGAAATGGGTGTTCCTCTGGTCATATCTTAGAAACAGGCTGCAGGCAGTAGTTATCATTTTGGAAGAAGGGAAATGTTGTTTAAAGAAACAGAGCAAGTTATTGAAAATACATAAGCAAATTGGAAGTCTTAAGGAAAAGATGGAAGAATAGCCGGGCTGATTAATGCTAACTATACACATAAAGCCATTGTTTCCTGTTTTGCAAAACTATATTTGTAATCGTGAATAGTTTTATCTTGAAAAAGAAGACAGCTTTGGGAACATGGAAAAAGAGGAAACCCAAGGAAATAAAAGAGCTGTAGAGAGATTAGTCATCTGTGTAAAAATGACGACATTTTCGTGATTATTATGTAGAGAGCTAAAATGGAAAATTGGAAATAGGTTATCTGAAGAAACAGTGGAAATGGAAATGGGTGGAAAGCTTATTGGAGGCTTGTGAGCATTTGAAAATGGGCTAACAATGGAGTATTCATTGATAACCACATCAGCTTTATACTGGAATCTATGAGAGGAAGCAGTTGTAGGGAAAGCGTGAAGGAGGTTAAGCTAATGATGGAAACTTGAAATTATTATTCATATGAAATCAGAAAATAAAGTGGATAGTAGGAGATCCTGGTCTGATTAAAAAGATCTCAAGGTTTTCACTGAGCCTTGTCAAGTTGCAAAGAAAATTACAGAAAAATTAAAACTGTTTTCTGAAATATTACTCTTAAAAATAAAACAAAAACAAAAAATATGTACAGTAGGAGAAGAAAAATGCTAAAGGTATGCCCTGTGCTTTTTAAATCTTTGAGTGAAATTAAAACCAACCCATTTCATCATCTACATGCATGTCTGATTGTATGAATTGTCATTGTGACTTACTTTATGCGCATTACAGAATTTTCTTTTATTAAAACTAGTATTACGAGAGTGCAGGTGACATAATTTGCGTGGATTTTGATTATGCTGGAAAGAGGCTTCTGCTCCTCTCATGAAAACATGTATTCTTAGCTGTAATTAACATGCAAATATTAGAGTATGCACTGCTGCAATGGTGTGACTGTTGGAACACTGAAAAGAAAAACCTTTCTTTCAGGCAGGAGCAATTTGCAATCTTTAGTAGAAAATTTTATGTGGAATCTATCTTAATAAAAGAATCTTTAAAGTATTTAAGTGACATCAGATTGAGTTGGGGAAGAAGGAAATGCTGTGAAATACAGTTGTGCAAATTGCAGTGTATAAAGTCCTAACATTGGCATTAAACCGCGTGTGTATCTATGATATCAGGCTTAAACTGCTGTAGCGATGGGTTACGACCAAAAAGTCAGTCCATACCCTCCAGTTCCAGGTACACATCCCTTTCCTATCTGGTAACAGTGGACCAAACAAATGATTCTTTAGTAGAGGATGAATTAGTTCATTGAGTTGATCTAGCAGTATATGACATATTTGCAAAGTCTCTTTTTTTTTTTTTCTTTTAATTGGAGGATTAGTTTTCCTTCAGATCAGTTTACTGAACCAATTCGTCCTATAACCACAGAGTTGCTGATGGCAACACAAAAAGAGAGACAAAGAAGAGAGCAGGATCACCCCGTTCGGTAGGAGCTGATAGCTACCTTTGTTTGCAAGTAACATCCAAAATGCATGTAATATTAACCTTTGTTGTCATACTTGCTGTGTTCTTCAGTTTCATTATCCTGTTTTAAATTTCATAAAATCTAGTTTTCATTTGTTTCATATAACATAACCTTTATTTAGTTATTAGAGGAAATGTATGTAGAGGAAAATAACATTACACTGTAGTTTGGTGGTTGTATGAAGGGCGTTTGCTTCCTGTAAATGGCAGAGAAGGGAAAATGCAAACTAACAAACAATATCTGCATACCACATAGTGGAACAGCTAAAGATTTGCTTTTCTCTGATTTTCTACTTTTGACACTTCCAGATTTTATCACATTTTTTATTCTCATCCTTCATACTCACCTCGAGTTGATGCACAAAAAGAGCATCCCTCGTGCTTTCCCTTCCTTTC
Source organism: Heteronetta atricapilla (assembly GCA_011075105.1). NCBI lineage: Eukaryota > Metazoa > Chordata > Aves > Anseriformes > Anatidae > Heteronetta > Heteronetta atricapilla. The sequence continues at coordinate 6,198,566 of CM021733.1, forward strand.
TCTGAGCCCTGTATTCTTCTGCTTAGCATCTGTCAATATTGGCATGTGTGGGGAGCTGAAGTAGTTCACTGATTCCTCTGAAAACAAGGTTTGTTTGTTTGTTTGTTTTTTGGTTGTTGTTTGGTTTTTTTTTTTTGCATGGTTAGCTTTCAGCTGGATAGTTTTGGTGGCCAGTCTCTCACCATGTGGCTGCATAAACGCTGCAGTCAATGCAGAAGCTTGGTTGGACCATGAGTTTGGCAAGGATGAGACTTCCCTTTCATTGTCAGTGTAGCTTTAAATTATCTTGAATTGTAAGACTGCTCTTCCAGAGAATTTACATCACAAAGTGTAATGATCCTAACGTTTTTTACTGGGTCATAAAAGAAGAAAGCTACAGCAGTTTGAAATATTCCCTTTTTCCCAGCTGTCTGCCTTTTCTCCTTGGAGATTACCACTCCTGTAACAGAGTTTTCCAAAAGGTCTGTGCACTTGCACCTCATCGTGCCACGTATCAGTCCTAGGGATTCCTGCAAACCAAACTTTGCTGGGTTTTAAGCTAACTGGGAGCAGGAGCAGCTGGGCATGCGTGTGCGCGCTGCCTTCTGCCAGCCCTGCTGTGGGGGCAGGAAACTCCTGCAAAAGGGGAGGGAGGATACCTGGGGGTGGCAGTGCTGGAGGTTACCTCAGTGAGATTTGTCTGAGCTTGTCTTGGTTTCTTCGTATGGCTTACAAACTGACTGATTTATTTTCTGCATGGCGAAAATATAATAGCTGTCAGCTGTTTAATATTCCAGAGAAGTGGACAAATGATGAAATGAAATTTGACGCAGTTAGTTCAATTAGTTAAGGCTAGAGAAGACTGGAGAATTTCAAAAAAAACTTCATAGAGATGAGTAAAGGGTGTTGGGACTGTAAATGAAAATCTGTCGATAAATGCAAAGTACTTTTGCTGAAAAGAGCAATTACAGTGTTCGTGTGTGTAGTTGAATAAGCTAAGATCTCTGGAAAAAGGCCAAGATACTGCTACAAGCAACTGACTTTAAAATCTTTGTTCATTAGCATTATTTATCTGAAAAAGAGGCAGTATTTGAATGTATATAAGAAATTAAATAAAAAATAAGACTTGAATTGTCTTAATGCCAGTAAGCAAGTTGAATACCTCTTCATTAGAATGTTAAGTACCTCTGTGCAAAATACAGATAAGGGTAGTAGTAGTACAGAGGGTCCTATAACTTGAGCATAAATGATTAAGCGCATAAAATGACTTCCATATGAAGCAATCTTCAAAAAGGAGGGACAAATTGAGTAATCTTTTACTGATTTTAGTAGTTGCTTCTTATAAGAGTAATCCAGTTGATTTAAATGTAACTACTTAACAGTGTTCACAAGAGCTCATTTGTCAAAGTCTTGTGGTTATTTAAGGTATTATCATCTGTCATCATCCTTTCACCTCCCTCATTTTGCTCTCCCCTCGTGCTCTTGCTGTCCCAGTTTATCCTGGTGATTAATACGGATTTGAGCTCAGATTCTAGACTTTTCACTGAATTACGTTCTTTGCTCCTGGCAAACTTGGAGAGGATGGGCACCTCCAACAAAGGTGCAGGGTGGAAAGCTGGCATTGATAATGTTTGAAGCTACAGTGAGCTAAAGGTTTTATTTAGTCCCTGTGCATCTATGAGATTTTGATGACTAGTACTGAATAAAATCTAACTGACTTTAGCTTTAGATAATAATTCTCTGTATTCCTATTGTGCAAAGAATGTCTGATTGTTTTTGTTGTTTTAAAGAGCAATTTGTTCCTCAACTTCTGACAGAAAACTGATAGAGCTAATGGGAATTTTATAGCTTGGCTGAAACGTAAGCTGAAAGATACGATGGTAAAGCTCATGGAAATGTACAGATCAGTTGGGTCATTCACACCCAAGCCTCATGCAGGCATTTCTGATGTGTATTTTTGCACATGTTTTGCACATATCTCATTGTGTACAAGTTTCTATTTTGTTGTAGTAGTGGCTATAACCTGACTGAGTTTGGAAATGAATGTCTTGACACAGAATGCATTTTGTTTTTATTTCCTCGTGTTGCATCATTAATCCCTAACAGAAATCTTAACAGGTTGTTCTGTCATTGCAGCAACTTAACAAAGCAGCTTTCTTTGGTATTTATTCTCAGACATCTTTTGCCTTATGCCAGTCATCAGCTTTCACTATCATACCACTGATTTCCTGGCGTATTTCCTATGCCCCATCCACCTGAGTGACCCCAGTCCCTGCTCTGGTCTGCTGCAGCAACTGAACCTTCCCTCTGTGGAGACATTTATAAGGGTTAAAAACATTAAAAAAAGGAAAGTTGTTACCTGGTTTTCACTTTTCTTTAAACATGTAACAGCTGACTGGCTTTGAGGCCTTGGTGAGGCTGTCGTATTTGCATGAGATTGACCTGCAGGTTTAGAAGTTATTTGGAAGGATCAAACCACCGTGTGAGCTCCGAAGTCTTGGAGGGTTGGGGTGGGGCTGAGTGTTTTGTTCTGGAAACCAAGCTAAAACATCAGATAAATTGTTGAACAGTAATTCTTCCCTAGGCTGTGTGGTTCTGTCTATGTTACATATTTTGCTTGTATATAGCCAACAAGATCAAGAATATGTGATTCTTTCCAAGATCTCATACGGTTCTTAAATGCTATTTTAATGGTAGAAAGAGAACAGTTGTTTGAAAAAAGGTGTGTTCTGTGTAGATTTTTTTTGTTTTGTAAAGAGCCTTACTTTTCAAAAATACTCACGTAATAATTACCAGTAGATTCCTTCTCAGTTTTGTATGGTGAGAGATGGGCTTGAGTTCCATATAAAATTACTATTGTCATATTTTATTAAAAAGGTCTTTAAAATATAAAACATTTTTTGTATGTGTTTTCTCATAACTAGTAGAAGCAGAAACTTTAAAATTGACCACAAAGGTTGGCTTGAGAGGCATGTTTTTAAAACGTTGTTTTTCTTAAAAAAAAAAAAAAAAAAAAAAAAATTTTTTTTTTTTTTTTTCTTTAGTGTCCTTACAAGAGGTTATTTTCCTTGAAAAGCTGTTGTCTTTTCCTCCTTCTTATCAGTGGACATTTCTCTCTGAAGATAGAATCTGAGTCTTCTACCATCAGCGTATAAAATCACAGTGATTAATAGCTCAATTACTTAACATTAATTTTAACACTTTTTGCCTTCAAGCAAATACACACAGAGTGTGTCACGTGCTTCTGAGTATGTAAATAAATCACTTGTTTCGCGAGCACCTTCCGTGCCTTTAGAAGAAGCGTTATGAATGTTCTTGCTACCTCTATTACACGTGTGTCAAGGTTTAAACAGCCGCCCCTATAACTTTGGTTTTTTTAATATAGTATCACAGGTTTTTATGCCATTTGCAGCTTATTTTTATGTATTTTTATTGCAGGAATTTTTCTATTTTTTTCTGTTATCCAGCAAATATTCAAGTGAAAACAAGATAACTCAGAATTTCCTAAGTTCAGAACAGTTTGGGATTTCTACTATACACAAAATACCCCCTCCCCTCCACTCCCCCCCCAAAAAAACCAGACTGAATTTTCCTCATAGAAGACCCTTGCTCTAAACCACACCTTTGAAGTGTGGTGAATTGCCAGGAGTGATGTATCTAGTGAGAAACTCGGATTAATACCTTGTCCTTTGGAAATTGGGCCAAATCTTGGACTAAACAGTGCAGACCATAGGGACTTGATGAATCAAAAGGAATGTTGATCTGGGTATTAGATTCTGCTTTCTGTGTTATGCTACTAGTAGGTTACACACTGGAGAGATGCAATTTTCTCTAGTTTCAACTTTTTCAAAAGAATGTATTTCAAAACCCTCAGCATTCCTTAAAAGTACCTGCTTCAAATGGAGAATGAGTATTTCCATGTACAGCGTGGAAAGTCATCCCTAATGTTTTTTCCTGCACCTTTCTGACATAGAACAGGACAGCCCACTTTAAAATGTAGAGCAATATTCTGCAAGTCCAATCAGGGAACAGTATTTCAGGTTGAGAATGCTATCCATGTCTGTACTTGGGAAATTACTGTGAATGTTTTACAGTGGGGTAGGAGTTCAATAGTAGCATCTGTAGGACAGATCAGTTGCTACGTTGGAAACAGTGAAAAATTTGTCACGCAGGAGTCATGAAATGAAATGTAATGGGCAAATTTTTCTTCATGCAGGATAGGGCACAAGACTAGACCCAAAGTCCTGCCCTCGTCTGTTTTCTATCAGATTATAGTACCTGTTCATCCTTCACTGCCAAGCCTCCCCACCTGCTTAAGTAGCCCCTTTCTATTTACCAGAGTGCGGGGAGTCCTGTGTGACCTCTCTGATCTGATGGTCATCTGTTATAACCATTTAGCAACCTAAAGGTTAGCCTTCATGCTTGAGCTCAAGATGCTGCTAAAGTGACATTAAGAAATATCATGCAAATGCAAGCTCACATAAATCTCCCAAGAATAAGCGTTTCTTTGATTTATTTTACTTATTTTAATTTTATTCAATTATGTGTGACTGGGATAATACTTTATACCCTTGCTTCATTAGCGTTATTATATTCAGCCTGACACTAGGCACTGTCTCACTGCATGTGCCTCAGTGGGGGCTGCTACACGGCGCTTTGATACTAAATATGATTGATGGGACTCACTGATATTTTCTGTTAAGTTTGTTTGATGAGCAAGTTGAGCTACATTGATAAGTGCAGCTCGGGAACAATGTGGCTTGCTTCTTTTAACCAGGCATGAAATGTAATTATCCCATAGTGTTACTTGATTGGTACACAAGCATGTGCCACTGTTACCTTTAGTGTAGTAGGAGATAACTGGAAAATATGAACCCCAACCAGACGAGGGAAGGGGGACGGCATTGTGCAATTTGAACATTTTTCTTTCAGTCCAACATCCTAAGCCCTTGACTGAAAAAATATTTGCATGAGCAGGATTGCCAGGCTGACTTGTGAAGAGGACAAACCTTTTACTCTTCTTCAGGATAGTGAGTTGTGAGGGTTCTTGCCAAGTGCACATCCATAAATAGTTATTTCGCAGGTGTTTACTGCTGTATTGCTAGACTGGGCTGTCCTGGAGAGAGCTGCAGATGGTAGTCACCCCACTTTTGGATGTGTCTGAGGGTTTCTTTTTGGTTTTAAGTTAGAGCGTAGATAGTAAAAGAATGGATTTTCAATTTGATAAGCTTTAAAGTGAGTCTATCATGTGCCTAGCAGTCAGAATTCTGTGCAGGTCTCAGGCGAGAATACTATTTTTTCCAGGCATCCCTTTGGATAAGGATCTTCAGAGCAGGTTTTGTGAGGTCAGTATTGCGAACAGGTAGGGTAGGAAGTCTTTGTAAGCTTCATTTCTGCAGGCCCTTCTTGGCTGAGTTTTAGTGACAAAAAGGAGCGAGCTTACCCTAGGATTTTAAGAGCATGGATTTCTAATAGAACTTGGCAGTTCAAGGGCTAAGGAAGCATTTTAATCTTTTGTGCCCACCCAGTCTCTATACAAATGTAAATATGTCTGTCTTTAACAATTTGCCAAGAAATGTGGTTTTAATTTGTTCGCAGCAATCCCACTCCCTGCAGCTCTTTCAGAGTCAAGTCACAAGTCTGGCGGTGCTTTGACGTTTTTCTCTGTCATGGTGTCATTGTTTATATGATGTCTGCTTCTGCTGTCCTCCTTTTTATGCCTGGAATATTTTTCTTTAATTATTTCACTGCCTAAAAGGAATTTGGGATTACTAGACAGGATGAGAGCAGATTAGCTTTTTTTCTTTCTTTAACAAGTTCTGGAGTTCCCATAGGAAATAAATCGTATTCCTAAAACAGACAGGGTTTTTTATTTTTTTTAATTAACTAAAATTATTAAGTCTAATAAAGAAAATAAAGGAAGTATCACCAGTAATGGCTGACTGTCTTAGTAGTATATGGAGTGCCCATTGTTGTTATTTATGACTCTCTTTGCCTTCTATTGTGGACTTACTCCAGCCTTAGGGAGTTTACATCACTCCTAATAGCAAAAGGCTCTCTGGTTCCCACAGAGTCTTTCAAAGACTGACTCATATGCCTTATGTTAATTGTTCAGCTCTCAAAATACAGCACTTACAGGGTGTGGTTCCAAGGGGAAAATCTACTGTACTTAGAGGGCATGTTCAGAAGTGTTTCACATATAAATCATTTTGATTTTTTATTTTTTAATGCCTTAACCCTTTTCTGTCACTACGTTATGCAATAAGTTATTGGAAAACAAAATAAAAGCTTGACGATAGCCTAGTAAGGGAATGTGGTCGCCCTTCAATTCTGGCCCATTAACTTCCCCTCTGACTCAGCTCAGAAGCGAAATGGCTGGGTTGTCTTTGCCCCTCTCCGGGGTCTGCTCTTCACGCAATGCAGTGACTGCACATTCCAGACAGTGCCCATTCCCTGCTCATACGGGGATCCGACTTAGAGCTGAGTTACTGCCTACCTGCAGGTGTAAGGATGTGGGGATGGGAACTGTCCACAACCCTCCTGTCTCTGTCGGCACATGGGATTTTGTACAAAGTGCTGCTTTCCACCCATTGTTTACCACATCTAGAAGAATCATCTCTGTGGACTGCTGATCCTATCACAGTCTGCATCGCTGAGGTTTTCAGCTGAGGACTGAAGCAGCTGTAATGTAATTAGCTTTCCCAGTTACCATAAATCGCAACGAGGGAAGTTCAAATGCTTCTGCATGTACTTCTCCGGCTAAGTAAGAGTGCTCTCCGACTGCTGCCGTGCAGAATTATTGTGCAAGATCCTTCACTCTGAGCAGTGAACAGTACTGGAAATCAGAATAGTTTCTACAGACTTTACAGTCTGTGCCTTCTAAAATTAACAAAGCTCATTAGTATCTTAATATTCCCTTTTTTAACAGTTTACAAAATACAAAGACGTTTTAGTCAAATGAGGGGCATCCATGTCTCTAGCAAGAATAGAAGCAGCAATTTATCCTTCAGATTAAACTAGTTAGGCTTGATTTTTGAGGTTGAAATCACATTGCATGTATGTCCCATATGTTTTGTGCCTACTGTAAACACACGTCTTGCAGCATTAGTGCACAGAACTTCATGCATCTGTTAATGCACACAAAAAGATTTGCACAACTTGCCTCCGAAATGAAGGCTCAAAACAGCTGTGGTTTTTTTAACAGTCCAAATGGCCCTTTTTCTTTGCCTGATTGCCCTCTTTCTGCTTACAAAACAGGAAGCTGATTGCACTGATTTATTCTTCTGGAATAGAGGTGGGATCCTCCCCCCCTTCCATAAAACTTAAATAAAATAAAATGGGCAGGGCTTAATCCTGTGTAAGTGACAGGTTCCAGAGTGGTGTTCCAGGCAGCAGTCGTGTACATGCTTTGGCCTCGTGCCTCTGCTGTCCCTCTGTGCTTCAGTTCTTTCATACCGCCTGGCTCCACTGCACTAGGTTCACAGTGCGCATTGGGACGGCATAAATACAAGCACTCCCTGCATTTGATGAGCCCCAGTCAGAAGTTGCATTATTCAGGCTGATGAAGAAAAATGCTATCAAAGAAAAGGAGATGCACAAAGCCTCTTCTCTTCTTGACTTTGCCACGTTTTTTTTCCTCCGTTCCCTAGCCTCAGAGATGATACTTTTTTGAAGTATGCAGTTAATAGTGAAGTCAGCAAATGGCCCTTCCCTCATTGAGATTGTTTCATTGTGAAAGGAAATGCTCACAGCTTGAAGAGAGCATTTTCCTTCCCTCCCTCTTGCCTCAATCTCATATTATATAAAACTATGGTACTGCTGTTAGCTGAGACCAGAAAGAATTCCCCTGTTGTCCTGTAGTAGCCAACCACTACAAGCTGTGAGCGTTTGAATGTTAGTATTAAAAGTTTTAACCCTTGCCTTCTTAAATGAGCAAGTAATACTCTGTATATTTTCTGTAAGTATGGAAAATTATGGGAATTCTTCTGAGAATAAGTGTATAGACCACTGCGCCAGTCAGTCTCTTCAGAAAAAAAACTGACAAACATGCTCCTGTCTGCAACAGAGATTCCTGGCATTTGTCACAGTTTGAGCCACAAAGATGTCAAATATTTGCCAACAGTTTCCTCAGATGGTTTGGAAAGCTACATCCTTTACATTGCAGTCTTGTTTGTTTGCGGTACGTTTTAGCATATGAAATATGTTTGCTGGGAAGCTGAAAAGGGAGTGAACTGACTAGACTCCCAAATATTAAAATATTAAAAATAATTCTGTACTTAGCCATTTCTCTTAGACTGCTCGGATCAAAATAATAAAGAACATCTGTAAGTCTTAGTATTAGAAATGGAGCTTAATGTTGAATAATCATAGCTTGATGTGTCATGTTTTAAACCTGTGTTTACTTTTGGATCAGAAAGAAGAAGTTTCCAGTGGGACATCTGAATATTTTACTGACTCTGCTGAGAACAGAAAGCTTAAGATTAGTCTGAACGAGCAGATAAAGCAAGACATCTTGAAAGAAATGTATGTCACTATTGTTTCTAAGCTCTTATGTTTATAATCTGATAAAATTTGGGTCTATCTAGTCTATGGAATAAAATGTCAAATAATATGTACTTCTCTGTAAAATATTAGTTGAGATTATTAAGAGACTACTCCTCTAGTCTGAATAAGCACATAAAATGATCTTTGTTATTTTGTACATCATGAAAAAAGCTATTACAACCCACATAGATACCTCACATAGCATGTAACAGAACCAAAACAGGGTGGTTTTTTTCTTGAAAGAAGCTCTGAGCCAAAATAAATAAGTGATGTTTGAATCGGGTGAAAAACACTTGCAAATATATTTTTTTTGTTCGTTTTGAGAGTCTGCAGCATACCACAATATTAGTCTGTATTTTTGGACACAGCTGAAGAGTGTCATGTACATGTGGTGTAGTGGATGGGGAGGGTGTAAGGGTCAGCTGAATGTTTTGCTGGTCCTTTGCTGTACCAGGATGCCACTGGTACTTGCACAAACTGCCAGTAGTTCCAAGTGTTCAGTACCTCAACTATAGAATCAAGGAACTGCTGTGACCCCTGTCAACTTTTGTTTTAGCCTGTGTTGTCTCATCTGCGATGCCTTTAGAGGGAAGATTAGATTTGGAGGTATGCCAGCTCTACCTATTTTGTAAGAGCTCCCTTTCCATAAAGTTAAATATGTCAATTGGGGAACTGCTTGGTGTCAGCAGACCAGCAGAAAGCAGACCCAGCATCAGAGGATCTATAGCACTGTCTTTAGACTCGGAATCTTACATAGGCAGCTTCAATACTTGTGCATAAAGTTCATGCCACAGCCTATGTGAAGTGTAGATTTGGAGGTAATGCTGCTGAAGAGTGTTTACATACTGACACTCCATCATGTCCCTTGTGATTCCCTTTTCGTGTATAGTTCCTTTCAGAATATCATCTGTGTGCATTACCTAAGTCCTTCCCAGATGAGCAGGCTTGATATTAGATGAGTAGTGGTTAACTTTAAAGTAATGCTTTGAAATGTCCTGGGAAAAATTCCAGAGGAACGTTTCTAAACTAGAGATTAGAAACTCACACAGACGCACACGCTGCCTCTCCCCTTTGCCCCCCTCTATTCTTTAGATATGCATTACGCATACGAATAGATGGGAATGGTTTGAAATGATTTGGGCACTTATGACATACTATTTTATCTAGCCAGTTTGGGAAGGAATTCAATATACTTATGCAGAGTTGACCTTTAACATTTGTAATGAATCCAGTTCTGCCTCTTGGAATAGAATGTGAACTCCTTCATGGCTTAGTCATTAATAAGTCGGGTTCCCCTAGTGCAGTGGAAAATCAGATGGATAACACTTGATATTATCCACACTAGACAAACATTGCTGCTTGACAAGATGATATAGAGGGATTTTTTCCATGTTCAGAAAGAAGGTTGCCTTAGTGGTCTTTTAGAATTTGTAAGAAGGGCAAATTGAGGCAGTAGAGATTCCTTTTTATTAAAAACAAAATCCCTTTATATTGCAGTGTGAAAAGGACAAAGAAAAGGAAAAGTAGCATGAGCAAACCCCAAACCAGCAAGGACTCCAAGAAAGTGGATTTTGGCTCAGTGGACTCACAGACAGAGAACAGAAAGAATGACTGTCAAACTTCCACCAATCCTCAGTCTGAAGTGAAATGCAGGAGTACAGGACAACTAAAGGATTGCATAAATACAGCTGAGAGCAACTTGGAGCTTCCTATTTTAGAGATGGAAAATAATGTTAATCAGAGACAGCCAGAGGATACTAGCAGCCAGCAAAAACCTCACTCTGTGGAGCAGTTGAAGTCAAGACTTCTAAGCAAGAACCCTCCTTGTAGCTATGAGTCAGCACTGCTAGATCCAAAACAAAATCAAAAAGTGACCAAAACACAGGCTCAACAAGGGAGTTGTGGTTCAGAAGAAAAGTTAGACCATTTCAAAAAAGCGTCCTCTGAAGAGGCTGCTTTAATTCCTAGCAATACCAAAATGAGTAAACGGAATGATGGTTGTTTAGGTCTGTTCTTGGAGGAGAAGACCCCACTTAATTCCAGGGTGTTTTCTGAACAAGACTTAACAAAGACTGTGTCTGATGAAGAGTCACTTACTTTGGGAAAAAACCTCTCCCAGCAACCTTCTGTGGGGCACAACATAGTGCAGACAAACCAAAATGAACCAGGCACGACCACCACAGAATTACCTGCCATGCCCTCGTCCTCTTGTTTAGAACCGCAGCCTGTGCCTTTGGAGAAGCCTACCCAAAAAAGGAAAAAAGAGGGTGAAGATGGGCTCAGGAAGTTAAAACTACGAAGGCTTAAGAAGTCATGAAGCCTGAAATATTACCTTGATGGCATGGATGGACAGCCAGATTTGTGTTTGGAAAGCATATATAAAAAGTAGGAAGCAATTCAAAATAATGAAAAATAATCTTTAAAAAGCCCAAATTAGATAAATTTTTAAAGAAAAATTAGTTAACTAAACATCATAGCTATTTGGCACTGTAATTAAGATAGTTCTGTTATGTCTTTTGATATTAGACCCATAAATACTGTACAAATCAGATGTAATATTTATAAAAGGAAAAATCTCCTATAAAATATTTACTAAGCAGAATTTCAGATCTCTGCATGTTTTGGTACTATTAAAAAGTCCTGACAGCTGATGACAGTAGAAGTTAATATCACTTTTGTAATCTGTTAACAGCTGCAGTTATCCATTCTTTTTTTTTTTTTTTTTTTTGATGTTTCTAAACACATGGTTTATTTTAGTAAAAATTAATCATTTTTCTGCATTAGGAAGTTTGTGGTTTATTCATGTGATCTTTACAACAGCAAGGCAAATTGAGGTTATTTCAAATAAATCTTTAACCAGATTTTAATATTGCTGATAATTTACAGACCACTTTTCAGTGGGCTTTCCAAATAACTATAGTTTGTGCTTGGGCAGTTTTGACAGGAATGTGTATTTCTAAAAGTGAGCTGTGGATACGAGTGATCATGCATCCACTATTTGGAAAAATGAAGATGATTTTTATGTGTGTAGTTACCTGGATTTGCAAACATTGCTGCTGGGGAAAGTTCATACATAGACATGCATACACTTCTTTATGCACTCAGGTTTCACAATCAAGCCTTGTTTGTGTGCAAGGACAACAGTCGGTGCTGTTCAGGTGTTAGCGATTTGATTTTTTTTTTTTTTTAAGATACAGATAATTTTTAATCGTACGGTGTTTTTTAATAATGCTTTTGTAAGTTGTATGCTGATGTACTAAGGAGCTGTAACTTCTATCATGTTTGTGTTTTTAAATGGTTAAAATAAAATTACAAGCAAATTCCTTTTGATCATTCTCTCAAAACCAATGTGAGCAAAGATGTTTTATATGAAGCAAGATTTGCAGAATTCTTACAGACATGCACTTACTGTTGTGAGTAACTTTAGTTTAATAGGAAGATTCACATCCATAAGCGTTAGAGTTGGAATGTAGTACACGTTGGAGAGTTGGCAACTCGGCAGTTGACAGCAAAACACTGTCAACTGAACAGAATATTTTCTGCTATGAAAAAAAAAAACGTGCTTTTGCTGTAAATGAAAAAGATTCTGCATGCCTGCTAGAAGACATTTTCTCTTTTGTCTTTCAGCCTGTTTGCATGTTTCTTGTAATGCTTTGCAGTAAGATTGCTAATGCTTACCAATCTTCAGGCTCTGCAAAAAGGTCTTCCTAGTGACAAGTGCAGTGAAGTCTCCAAATGGACCTGGGTTTGGAAGAAGAATAGCTTGAGGTATGTTTACTCTTGTCTTTTCTACAGGCTCAAGATACTTTGCTAGTAAGGGAGTAAAAAGCACCTTTTTAAAGGACTTAAAAGAGGTGCAAGGAAATTTAATGAATTTTCAAAACAATAAAAATAAGTAAAGCAGTCATTTGATACTTTATATTAAAGGGTATGTTTTCTGGATGGTTTCTTTAAGTCCTTACAGTGCATAATTAATAAAAAATAATACAACATGTATTCTAGTTATTCATATGTAATTCCATTATTTCTACCTTGCTTTTCACCTGGATCCCTTTGAATTTTCCATGATGTTCTTGGTTGTAACAGAAACCTACAGGAGAGGTTTAGATGATTATGTGAGAACAGGCACATGTTGAGCTCGCAAAATTACTTCAGTTACTCCTTCTCATTTTATTCTGCTTAGCAAAAAGATTCATGCTTGCTTTTCCAAATTGGCAAACACACTGATGGTTCCTGTGACAATTGCTGACAGACTTGAGCAAGTATGCCCCAGTACTCCTAACAGGTTTGGATTTTGAAGCTTCTATTCCTCTTCCCCCTCTGCTCTCCAAAAGAATTTGATTCCAGTATTAGAAAAGAGAGCTCTACCACATATAGCTTGTATTATAGAATACCATTGCTATTATTATTAGTTCAGCCTTACAATTACAAATTAGTTTTAATTGTAACAGAGCAACATATGCAGCCTTACAAATGGATGTCATCATATCTTTACAGGGAGCTTGGGTAGACAAAATCATTATCTTTTATGTAGCTGAGAGCATTTGAGTTTGCATTTAGGATATTTTGTTATGGTACTTACAATGGTGTTTTACATAACCTTACTGATAGCACAAAAACATTTTCCTTTTCAAACAGTGATATTGTAACAATTAGAAATGTAGGCCTGGATTGTTTAGAGGGTTAGAGCCTACAGATTGTACAAGTGGACCTTCCAAGAGTGCATGGTTGCATCAATTGTAATTACTGGCTTGTTAGGATCCTAGGCTCTTCTGAAAGACCCACTGCTTTCTATATGTGTATTTTGAGCTTAATTACTTTGAAACGTTGTCTCTTGGATCCTTTCAGAAATGCAGTTGTTTAGAGAAAAAGCTTTGAACTCGTTTTTTTCTGGACTATAGATGGTGTTGCTGGTCAAAATTATTCTTTCTTTTTCTCCATATGGAAGCACTACTATTAAACTTTCCCATTTGTAAGCCTTATGGGTATTTTATGTGACTCTGTGATAACTGAGCTGTGTTGTCACCATATGCCTCTGTTATTTTTCTGCTTTCACCCCAAGGTTCTCCTCAGTCTTGTGTGTTTTTTGTTTGTTTGTGTGTTTGTTTGTTTCTTTATCTACAATCCACCTGCATCCAGATCACTGACAGGTTTGTGGTCTGCCATGCTCTGGAACTGCAAACCTGATTTCCAAGTCAGGCTTAGGAACAAAAGGAAAAAAAAAAAGTTGGAAAGTGAGACCGAGCAATGTAAAATAAGCAGTTTGCAAGTCTTGGCCCAGGCTTGCTATTACCAATTTGCTTCAGAGCAGCATTAGCATTCCCTTCTATTAAAAGTTTAAAATATTTAAGGCTCTATTTGATTCTAAAACTTCCACCGAGGTGCAGACACAATTTCTTCTTTTGGGGGGGATGGGTGTCGTTGTACATTGTGTTTGCTTTCTCATTTTCAGAGCTTCTTTGAACTCCTCTGAAATCTGTGTAGATCTGAGAAACTGACTGGCTAAAGCTCTCAATGAAAATTTCACACTAAAAGATACAAATTTATCTATTTGTCTTTAAAAAGAGGTAACTGTATTTTCCAAAAGAGCCAGCTTTTTTTTTCTTTTTTTTGACTCCTCTGGTTAGTTTGGTCTGTGTTAGTTGCTGATAGTGAAACAATACAGATCAGCCCAGTGCTGATCTGTAGGAAAATGGTAACTATCACTAGAGTTTCTCTGAGTAATAAACTCTCTGTTAGTTCTGATACTGTCAAACTGTAGTTCTGCATGCTAAGGTCTACAGCATACGCTAGCGTGTCGTTACTGCTGCACATCTGCATTTCGATGTTACACTTGACTTGAATAATGCCAACAACGCCTGTTTCTAACAAAAAAGGAAAATCTTAAGAACCCAAACTTTTCATTGCTACAGAAACTTTTGTCCAAGTGATGTGTTAGTTATTCTCCCTGAGGCATTTATTTTGGCATGTGACCTTCCTTCCCTCTCACAACTCCGCATGCATATCACATTCGTTGAGTTTTAATTGACATTTTTATATCATCTCATTGGTTTTTGAACAGATAATTATTACTTTTTTAAGGAAAAAGATGGAGGATATTTTTTGTTTGCATTGAAAACTAGTTGAAATAAGAATGAGGTAAAATGTAATTAGAATATCCCAGATTGTTCGTGTTATAAATAGTTATCTCCTTGCTTATATCAGTACCTCATAAAACATTTCCTATTGTATTAAAACACTCCAATGCAAGCTTGAGCAAACAGAGTTAATAGTATCAAGAGTCTTTGAGGCAGCAGTGGGAAGTGTGGGTTGGCCTCAGAAATTAGCTGTAATAAAAGGCACTCCTCACTTCGCTTTCTGCTTTTTTCTTCTCTAATAAGCACCAACTAGCATCCAAAAATCTCTGTGAATGAGAAGATGGGGATGGGGAAGAGCAGCATATCGAGCCTTTCATCAAAGGGATATCAAAGCATTCTGCAGCTGAACCTGGGAGGGATATGAATATGTTTATTTTGACAGTTGGGGCAGCACTGAGAGTAAGCAATTTCTTCAAGGTAAAGCACCTTGGTAAGGAACTCGTGCTGCAAATTCTTTCATCAACTTGTTCAACAGTCTTTGAACAGTTCTCTCTCTCCTTGATTGCTCTTTTATTCCAGATACTTAAAATGGATCCTGGTAGCACGTGACCTTATCCCTTGGTGCAGTGACTACTTCACTGGGGAGCCTGTTCCAGTGTGCAACCACCCTCTCGGTGAAGAACTTCCTCCTAATGTCTAGTCTAAACTTCCCCTGCCTCAGCTTAACCCCATTCCCGTGGGTTCCATCGCTGGTGTTTATGGAGAACAGGTCACCCGCCTCTCGACTCCCCCTTGTGAGGAAGTTGTAGACCATGATGAGGTCTCCCCTCAGCCTCCTCTTCTTCAGGCTGAACAGGCCCAGTGACCTCAGCCACTCCTCATATGTTTTCCTCTCCAGGCCCTTCACCATCTTCGTCACCCTCCTCTGGACACTCTCCAACAGTTTCATGTCCTTTTTGACTGTGGTGCCCAGAACTGCACACAGGACTTGAGGTGAGGCCGCACCAGCGCAGAGTAGGGCAGAGGACAATCACTTCCCTTGACTGACTAGCGATGCCGTGCTTGATGCACCCCAGGATCCGGCTGGCCCTCCTGGCTGCCAGGGCACACTGCTGGCTCATATTCAGCTTGCTGTCAACCACAGCCCCCAGATCCCTCTCTGCGGGGCTGCTCTCCAGCGTCTTGTCACCCAGTCTGTACGTGTAGTCAGGGTTGCCCCGTCCCAGGTGCAGGACCAAGCACTTGCTTTAGTTAAACTTCATGTGGTTGGTGATCACCCAGCTCTCCAACTTGTCCAGATCTCTCTGCAAGGCCTTTCCACCCTCATCCGAGTCTACAACTCCTACGATTTTTTTTTTTTTTTGGATAAAAACATTGAAGAGGACAGGCCCTAAAATGGAGCCTTGGGGGACCCCACTGGTGACCATCCGCCAGCCTGATGTGGCCCCATTTACCACAATCCTTTGAGCCCTGCCCATCAGCCAATTGCTCACCCATCGTGTGATGTTTTTGTTCAGTTGTATGCTGGACATTTTGTCCAGTAGGATCCTATGGGAAACCATGTCAAAAGCCTTGCTGAAGTCCAAAAAGATCACATCAGCTGGTTTCCCTTGGTCGACCAGATGGGTGATCTTATCATAAAAGGAAATCAAATTTGTTAGGCAGGACTTACCCCTCATGAACCCATGCTGGCTGGGACCAATGACTGCATTGTCCCCCAGGTGTGCTTCAATAACTTCAAGGATCATCTTCACCGTAATTTTACCAGGCACTGATGTGAGACTGACGAGATCCTGTAGTATAGCTGAGACAGCCACTTTAGTTGCTACCTCAGTAGCAGGAATTGGTAATCTAGCTCCATAACTGCTTTATTTGCTGCCAGAATAACTGTCTTTTTGATTATGCATCAGATCTTTAAAGAAAAGCATCTAGAGCTATAATTCTAGAGATGGGCATGCTCCTTTTTAATATTAATATGATCTCATAGCGCTAGAATGAAAAGAATAGAAGTTTATTTCTCCACCCTGTAGAGAAACTGGTTGAGACAATTTGCACATCACAGAGAAGGCGCTCACTGGGAGATCTGGGCTGGAACTCCGGTTTGACTCCCTGTCTGATACCACAGCACTCCACTGCTGCCCCACTGCTAGGTAAGCCATCTGCTGAACCTCGGTGGCCAACAGACCTCTCAGAACCTTAGACCTCTTTCCTCCACCAGCCCCCAAAGTTGGACTTAATCCTTGCTATTAGCAATTGCAATTAGCTTTTGCACCATTTTTTGTTTATCTTTCCTCCCCTGTTTTGGGAACAATAGCTGATCTTTAAAAACTCTGTCGGCACTCGTAAACAGTAATTGTGATGACCACTAGTGCCAATACTGTTAAAGAGGAAGTTGAAAAATTCTTAAATACCAAGCAAGTGTTAGTATCTTGCTTCTTTTAGAAGGGGAGGGGGAGCTTATGCAATCACTTCCATCTTCTGGGGAGGAAAAGGCTGGATTTGGTACTTCCCTTGTCACAACTTCTCATCTTCTTTGCAGACGCTAATAGGAGAATTGTCTGTGCCTTGTGACCTGTTCCAGGGGGCTCTGCAAATGGCAGGGGTAGCGTTCCACGGCCTCTGAGCAGAGGGGGAGTGAGGCTGCTTTAAGCAGGATGGCTGGAGCAGCCACAGCGGGGATATCCGATGAGACGCTGAATCACTCAGTCTTCAAGGAGCGACACAGCGCACAACCTTGTACATTTTCTAGCTTGGCAGAGAGCTGAATAACAATATTAACTCTTGCTGTGCAGGTGTCTCAGTGCAAGAACAAGTGGTGTTACTGTGGAGAGAGAAATAGTTTCCTCGTGAAGCAGTTTAAGGATTGCTAGTCTCATACTTAGGCCCTGAGCCAGGCTTCATTTGCTAGGCTTTAAATGTACAAGAGCTGCCTCGCTGTCATTTGCTTGTATTAACAATGCAGAAATAGCTGTTCCCAAGGCTATCTTTCCCCCAGTGACATGAATATGTTGGAGTTGAGGCTGACGTAGCATGCGTGGTCAGCACCTTTTCGCTAGTCACCTCTATGTAAGATGGGCCCTTTCCATGCAGAGGTGCAGCGACTTTGATGTGGCTGCATTCAGCTCACGTTGAACCAAACCCAGATTTGACAGGTTCAATTATAGCTGTAGCTACAGCAAAGCTGAGGGTGCAAAGAGGAGTAATTTATTTTTAAAGATCTTATATTTAAATGGCAGCTCAGGAAGCACACATTTTTCGTTCTTAGATGAATAAGGATCTAAAGAATAAACACAGATGAACAGCAGGAAACTTCTCCTGACTAAACAGAATGGATCTTCCCAGAGTAGTAAACTGTGAACTGGCAAAGTACAGTTTCCACAAAAACACATGCGCCTTGATATTCTAATGGGAAAGCCTTAAACTTCCATGTTTCTAGTTATTTTCATCACCATGGAAAACACTCCATATACCAACCCCCAATTTGGGGGTGGTTCTGGGTTTTGGAAGACTTTTTGTTGTAAATTCACCAGTGTGAATTTTGAAGCTACCACTAAGATACAAGGATATAATTTTAAAATATCTTTATAGAAGTTTAACAGAATTCCCTCACTCTGCCCTCTCCCTGTACAACTCGAACTGCTCTAGTTTTATAACACTATGATGAAATTAGTTATATAGGAAAAAGGTTGTGTACGGAGAAACAGTGCAGTAACAAAACCTTTTTGTGGTCAGCATGGTGGCTTCTTGCCCTGGAAGGGCTGGAAATAAATAAATAAATAAATACATACATACATACTATGCTCAGACTTTTAAAAACATTTTGGAATTCAAAGAACCCACCTTTTGCTCTACACAGAGCCTTTGGAGATCTGAACAGCTTTGTCACTGTATTAGCTGATTAAGTCTAATTAGAATTTGACTCTGCATGTTTTGAAGTAACTTGTCTCAAACAAATTCCCCGAGACCAGCAGAATGCCTAGTTGCTGTTTTCTTCTTTTGCCAAATAGAAGGGCTTATTCCTACAACTTCAGCTGTAAATGTCTCAGTCATTCAGGAGCAGTAGTTGGTTTCTGCATCACTGAAAGCACGATCTCTGTGAACAGTGGGCTTGTACAGGAAGGTGGCTAATTCAGCATTCTAGTACAGAAATCCCTTCAGTTAATAGCCTCACTTTGTGCTTCAAAGCTGGCTGGAAGAGTCCGTTATCTGTAAGTGGCTTTTTTAGACATGACATGTTTGCTTTATTGCAGATTGTAGAAGTCTGGGAACAAAGGAAAAAAAAATACTTGTGGGATTTGTTTGATTAGGTATTATTGAAGTGGTCAGATGAAGCTAATCTTGTTGACTTCCTGTTCAGCAAGCAGTAAACTGATGCATCTCCACTAAAGTTATGTGGCACGCAACTGTGAAGAGTAAGAGCAGTACCCCTTTCAAGGTAATGTAGCAGCATTAGAAATCTCATTTTAAAGTGGGCTTGAAATAAAAAGTAACACTAAAGAGATTTTTAACCATTTTTTTTTTTAAGATGGCTGTAAGAACAGTACAGAACAATGTCTTGCACTCAGATTATTTTCAAGTGTTCATATTACAGCAATCTTATAGTATCTGTTTACTACAAACAAACATGGAAGAAAAGTGGAGTGGTTTAAATACAGTGAGAAACCCAATTCTATTTTATATTATTTTCCAGCAAAGCTTGTTACATACTGTTAATTTTTTCCTTCAGCTTTAACAAAGCAAAGTTGCAGCTTCATCAGGAAAGTGTGCTAAAATAAAGAGCAGGCTATCATACAGCTGGCCCATATTTCCAAAACCAGTCCCTCTAAAGTGGGAGGGACTGCATTAGTTAAACATTAAGCCATTTCAGAATATTTTAAGAGTTTAGTTTATGCTTCACAAAGCACTTTTTGCCCACTAGGAATCATCATAATCTATGGATCTTTTCCCATCCAGGTCAGCAGTTTGTACCTTGCCTAGCTACTTAGATTGGGTTACTATCTGGTGGTAGCTCATTGGCCCATGCCAAGTAAATAGTTGCACAATTCCAGTCACATCATCATTCTCTCAAAAGTACATGGAGGTACATTAGGCAAAAGACATTGAGAACAAGGGACAGGTTGCTTTCAAACCCCTTCAATTTGATTTAAAGCCAGCCAGAACGATGTAATCATCTAGCAATAAACCTGACTTAACCAAAACCAGCAGCAGGTCTTAGAAACACAGACCAACACCTGCTACTGTTTTTGCACAACTGACTAGTCGGGAGTGCCTCCAAAGCTCAATAATCTCCACGCTGATTTATGTTTTCATACAAAAAATTTAATAAATATTACTTTTCAAGATTTATTGCCAGGAACAACACAAAGATGCATTTTCATATAACACTAATATCACAATACAAGGTATCTTCATGATCTCAGTGGTTAACCACCGAGATTTCTATGTTTATAAGCCTTTTGATCTTAAACATTGTAATAGCACTTTGATTTCCTCACTTGTTAAGGCGGGCAGTGTAATCTATGGCAAACCTACACAGTGATCTTACTGGACATTCTACTGTTCAAGTATTCAACAACTAGCTTATTAGAATACTCCCTAAATGCAGTAGATTACAAAAAAGTCAAATCTACAAGTGGTTCAGTATTACATATTCATGGTGAAAAAAATAATCAGAATTTACAAAATAAGATTGCTGTGTTTCCAACTTCACACGCTAATTTGATATTTTAATTACATGCAACCACTCACATTTCATCTACATAAAGTAATAGCTCAGTTTTGTTCCCTTAAACTGCTTCTTAGCAGATTATCTGCCTGTCACTCGTTTTCAAGTCTAAAGCAGCAAAAAAAATTTCTAGTCTAATTATCTAAACTGCCTCAGTCAGTAATTACAAATAGTCTTAAAGTGATACTATGGAAGGTGTTTCAAACATTTGACATTGTACAAAAACCAGCATCAAGGCATGAAAGCCCATCCTATTAAAAATAAACTATTTTAGAACACCTTAGTTTTGGCATATAGGCAACATGTAACAAGAAAATAAATTCAAAATAAAGAAGCCACAAGCTTACAATGCTATCAAAAACCTTCAACTCTAAACACATACATATAAATAAAAAGGAATGATATTTTAAGGCTCTTGATTATTAAGTTAATAAATCAAATATACACAGTGATTAATAAAAAAGAATTATTTACATATCTATACAAACTTCTATTTTTGACACATTTTCCTCTTTAAATTCTTCATTTACCAGCAACTGCTGACAAGTTCCCCCCACCCCACCCCCAACAAAAATACAATAAAAAAATAAATAATAAACTTATTTTTGATAGTTGCTGTGGTTCCGAGCTGCAAAGGCACTTTCAAATACAGAACTAGTTGTACATCACCATAAAACCAATATACAAAAAACTCAGATTCAATAAATATAAATAAAATGTATTATTCTAAAGAAACTGTATAAATTGGAACATCTGGCAGAAAAAAAATTAACACTAAGGAAGAGTAATAAGGCTATGTAATACCTTATGAAACATTTCCATGATGTATCAGCTACAGCTGAATTTACATTAGGGCACTTTTGACTAGTTTTGCATAGATGTGAAATGCAGCACTTGGTATTCCAGCCAACCACAGCAACTATCATTGCCAGTGTAAGCCAGCTTGTCAAAACTTAAATTAACACAGGGATTCTAAGTAAATAATAGCCTTAGACTCAAATATTACACAACAGTTTAAGAACTACAAGCTCTTGAGTGCCTTTATAATGATATTTAAAGGCCCTGCATGGCAGCACCCAAGTGTCTGCTATACAATGTACTCCATTCTATTTAAACTTTGTGCACTTTCCAAGTCTCTGTTGTCTTGTTTATTTGTCCAGTTTGGGTGTTTTGTAGGTGTGCTGTTGGGTGGCTTTTCATCTCTGTCTACCAAAGTGTATGCTGGCTGCTTGGCAAATCGGGCCTTCTGCTGGTGTTTGTCCATGTCATCTTCCTCCACTTCTGAATTGTGCGTCCTTATTTTGGCGATTTTAGAGTTTTTGTTTTCATAGTCTTTAATTGGGACAGTGTTTGCTCCATGTTTCTCGATGGGGTTTTTTATCTGGTTCAGCTGCTCCCTTACGTTGTTGGTAGTGTTGTCATCAGATGCTGTGTGAGTATGGCTGCTCTGCTTTCTGCGTTTTCGAATGCACCAATAAAAAACAGTTACCAGGCAACAGATCCAGGCTACTGTTAAGACTGAGCTCAGTAATGGCACCAAGAAATCTGGAAGAGATACAAGACCAGTTAACCCTGCTGCAAAGTGTTCTAGTCAAGGCTTTTCACAAAAGAGAAATCTCAGTTCTTAAGCCTGATTTATACATTGGGGTCCAGACAGTAATGTAAGGATAATAATTCTCAGCTCTGTTAGAATATGGGGTGTTTAAAGTGAATCTAGTATTCTGAATACTGACTGACAGTCCTCATGGAAGAAGTCCTCCTCTCGCCCTCAGAGCCGGTCATTGCAGGCACTGCTGCACTGCCCTGCCATGGCTCTCCTGGCCTGAGGATCAATTGGCTGCGCTCCCACTGAAATAATTTCTCCATTTGTGGCTGGCTGTAAGATGCCTTTGCCTGCCTGGTGCTAAAGGGGAACTAGTTGGATGCTTTTGACTTTGACATTTAATTCATCGCATCTGGACAGTGTCATCACCGGGTCAGTACATGGGAACTTTCAGAGCCAGCTAGACTTCAGTTCCTTTCTTCCTCCTTGTTTCTCCATGGAGAGGGCTGTAGACCTTTTAAGGGGTTAAGCCACTGTTCTAAAGCATTTGAAGAACACTTTTTTAATGCTATTTAAAGTAGTAAGATCCTGGTGCAAAACCTCCTTGTTGTTCCCACTTAACAGGGCCAACAGGCAGAGAAACTCAGAGTTGCTACAAATCTCAAAAGTAAGAAAAACTTCACCTGCTTTGAAAGGCTATTCTAGTCATGAAGAGCATAAGAGTTCTTGGAGACAGAGGAAAACTTACCTGTTTTGTTTTTAACTGGTCGCCGTTGTACTCTGACTTCCGCAACTGCAGCAATTAGCGTGTTGTTTCCATCACGCTTACTGACAAGGTCAATAATCTTATCTGTGATTTCTTTGATTGGGTTTTCATCTTCACCTATATCTTCAGCAGACTAAATAAGAAGTCATACAATTAACACCAAATGCCAAATCAGATGTGTGGGTAATCTGCTATTTATAAATTTTCACAATCAGTTACGCCTCTCAGTACTTTTCACAATTAAAACAACAACCAAAAACAGAAACAAAACAAAAATCTCATCCACAGGCAGAAACTAATATTGCAAAATTTCCGTCCTCATCCTTAAAACAAAACAAAAAGCAGTGCTCAAGAGAATGTAATAGAAAGTGGTTCAGTCCCCTATTACAGTTGCTAACAGAGGGTAGCTTTCAGGTATGCACATGTAATCAGGATTTCTTCCCTGTTCTTGAAAGAGAACTGGGATGGAAACAGAACCATGAGAAGTACTGACAAAGCCAGGAATTACAACTATTATGAAATCCACATGTTATATGCAAGCAATTAACTACTAAGACATTTAAACATATTCCAGGAATACTTACAATAGCAACATGTATTTCGTTGTTTGCCAAGTGCGAAGGCTCACAGGTAATATAGATTGAATATTCAACAGAAACATTCTTCAGAATATTCAGATTCCTCAATTCACTGCAAATGTGTTCTGTGGTAAGGCCCTGGAGGAGACAAAGTGTTGTGTTTTTTGGTTTTTTAATATACATGTACATGAATACACGCAATTTATATCTATACATAAATATCTATACATAAATATATACAATGATATACATTTTATTATACATATAAAAATAAAATATCCTGGCTTACATCAAGGCAGAAGAGAGTTTGCCCTGAAGTAACAGTTCAAGGAAAGGGGGGTGAGGGTGTAAAATTCCCTCCAAACCAGCTTTTGTTCTCTGAACACAAAAACATTTAGGGTAGAAATTTGTATTAAGCCTTCTATACCTTCTGTTTTCTTTGATAATGAAAGAGCAACAGCTTTTACTGTACTTTTAGCAGTCAAGTAAGTTGTTTTGCACTAGGGAAACAAGCACTTGTGGGCCACAGCATGCTGAGTTATGTTTGGCTACTTACTGGTGCCATCATTTCCTTATTAAAGGTAAAGGTGATGTTGGCACAGTTGTCCTGGTAGTAAGAATCAGAATTGCATTTGGTCTTCACAGGTTGTTGATTAGAAGGCCAGCATTCACCCACTGCAGCACAAGGGTGAGTGAAACAGTGGTCTTCTTTAACAGGAACACAAGCATGTCCAGATGGACATTCGTTATGACCTTTGGCATGTATTACGCAAGGTCGAGGACCACACCAAACCTAGAAGAGAGTAAGTGCTGATATAAGTAACCATTGGTAACAGAATGAAGACAGTATAACCCAAAACACAGCATAGTTGTACCTTAGAACAGGTGACTTTTCCATTCAAGCACTGACAGGTATTGCAGTCATCATCCCACTTAGCCCCATCTGGCATTACTCGGACAGGGGTAATGCAAGGCCTTCCTGTAACTGAAGACAGATTTAATAGAATTAAAAATCTTGAGAGAAAAAAAGGAAAAAACCTCTATATTAAGTTCCTTTAAACCCAGTGATAAGCTTGCTTCTTCAATGAAGATATTTGCTTTAAATCAACAATAACAAGCTTGCTCTAAACCAACAATAACCAAGCACTCCTCCCACCCCCCATACAACCACAGAACTGTTAACATGCAATTATACAGGTCTTGCTACAAGCAATATGACCAGCTATGACATCTGAAATACCTTCTTGGCATCCTGGACCACTGCGACCTGGCGGGCAAATGCAACGGTAACCGTTAATTTCATCTATGCAAGTAGCCCCAAAGGCACAGGGTGAAGACTGGCATTCATTGATGTCTATGACGGGAAGGAAAAGGGAAAAGAATTACTCTATAATATACTTTTATTTCAACAGAAAGAAAACTTAAGAGGGATTCACCTAGTGGAGCTTTATGTTTACTATCTAGTGTCTACCCAGGGACAGATTCTTAGCAGCACCAGCAACATCTTGGAGCAACTTCTTTGAAGTTTCTGCTGCCTGGCGCTACCAAAGATCAAAACCTGACCCCTACGGCTACTTAAGCTTTTCAAGGGCAAGGACACATTCCTTCTCACACAAACATGCATCCTCTCCTTTGACAGAGTCCAGTTTTGTCCACCTACTCAATTCTTCAACTGACAGCAGTGGTAAACCCCTTCCAGTTGTATTGCTACTACCAAACTCCTATTGCCGTGGCTGTTACTTAAAAAATAGTATTATGTCCTCATACCTGTAATTATTATTAAATTACAGGGAAGAACATACATCACCTCAGGGCTTGTAGGTAGATTATTAATTGACAAGGTTTTTGGCTAGCATGCTTTCATGTCAAACACAAACCTGTGCCACACAAACATTCTAACTAGGAAGACCATCTTGAAGGGCATTTTGCCCACCAAGAGGCTTCAGCTTTAGCTGAATGGAATTCAACATTTTTCATTTCCAGTGTAATTCCTCCCTTTCCTACATCCTCTACGTATCTGGATATAAGTAGAGAGGACATAGGACATCTATCATAAATCTGATCTACCACTTAATTAAGTTGATTGTTTTGCAACAAGATTTAAGCAACAGAAAAATCAAAGTAGAGAGCCCTTGAAACACTTACTGATCCTGCAGTCAGGACCTGCAAAGCCTGGGGCGCACTCACAACGGTACCAGTTGTCTCCATCCACACAAGTGCCACTATTGTAACTATAAAGAAAAGTAATTATGCGCATTAAAAAAAACTACAAATAATTAGAATCTGGAATTTTAAGACAACAAAAAAGCAAAAGATGAAAGAAACGTATTAAACTTACCAAGGATGAGGACTGCAGTCATTTGTGTCTGCAAAGTGAAGATAAACAACGTTAAACATGTGGACTTTGGCTAATGCAACTCTACTGTCAGTAAAGAATGACTGAACTTTCCCTAATGCCCAAGTTACACGTAGCTCAACTTTAACAAAAATATGCTGAAATTCTCCACTAAATTGATTCCAGGCTTCCACCACAAAATTTGTTAACTACATTGTGGAACACATGTACACAGGAAGAGATCGTTGTAAAAGAATCTAACAGGGAAAAAAAGTGGAAGCAGACTGAGCTGCTGGTAGAAAAAGAATGTGGGGAGAAAACAAGACAACATCTGTCTCCACTTAACTCATTTGCAACTTTCTCATGCCCAGGTCAAGGCTCTATCACATAAAGTCATTAAAAACAAAGATTCAGGTGATGCTAAAGCCTACATCAAACAATCTTGCCCTTCTGGTTTCAATCTTGACTCCAAGAGCGACAGGATGAGCAAATGTTCTCATCATGCAACACTCTGGAAAAGTTCAAGCAGAGATGACTTACTCTGAGTACATGTGGGTCCTTCCCAGCCCTCCTTGCAGACACAAGTGAAAGAATCCCCGCTGACTACACAGGTACCTCCATTATGGCAGGGGTTTGGCAGGCAGCTGCTGTTCCTCGCTGTAAAAGAAATGAGATTTACCACTACGTTGTTAGAAAGCACTCAAATCTGAGCCAAGAGGAAAAACTGAGGTCACAGATTGAGTGCTGCATCTGCTTCCTGGTGATTATGCAGGGTATTTACCTATATTACAAGTGGCTCCTTCCCATCCTGCAGGACACATGCACTTGAAAGTGTCCACCTCATCATAACATGTTCCTCCATTATTGCATGTTGCTTCATCGCACTGGCTGTCACCTACGAAAAACCCAAACTATCCTTAATACCTGTGCTTTCTTAATACAATGCAGCAAGTTTAAGCATTGTAACTGAGCACGCCTGTTATGTTTTGGAAGTGCTGAACTTACGGGAGTGGCACGTTTTTCCTTTCCACCCATTTTTACATTCACAGAAGAAATCATTGACCAAGTCTCGGCAAGTCCCTCCATTGCGGCAAGGGTTTTTACTGCAGTCATTAATATCTAGATATATTAAGGAGAGAAAAACAAGCTAAGCAGTGTTTACAGAACTGACAAACACTTAATACCTGAAAAGCGCCTGTTCTATCCCTAACTTGGGCTTGAGTTTCAATCATGGATTAAATGCTTAGGTCAGTATATTAAAGCTTTAAGCGCTGTCATAGACATGAGGAATATTTCACCTTGTTCTTCCAGTTTGTTTTCATTTTGTTTCAGTAAACAAAAAGTGAAAAGGTCTAGTATTGAAACTATCCTATCAGTCAGAGGATGGGAGTTGAGTGCTTACTCCTCTTCCATCCTCAAGACCGAGGAAACACAAACGTGACACATAGATGTGCCCTTCCTAAAACAGTATATTCTACACTAAGGGTTTCTTATAGAAAGTTAAGGATACAGCAAAAAACTTGAACAGTAGGAGAGCCAGGTTCTACTCTGAGGGTGGTGTGGTAATTTGGGTTTAGTTCTCATTCAAAAACATGTGACTCAGTGGAAAAAAAGATGACAGTGTCCTCTGCAGCATCAGTAGCAAAGTTTATGTTGCGTTGGCATTGTTTGCTATTGTAAGACAGTATAGGCCGTTCTTTCCTGATATATCTCCAGGAGTTCTTATTGCAAAGAATGGTTAACTTACTTGTTTCACAATACGTTCCTTCCCATCCATCACTACAAATACATTTGTAGGAGTTGATGCCATCGATACAAGTGCCACCGTTTTTACAGGGGTTGCTCTCACAGTCATTAATATCTGCAGCAGTTTGGAGGAGAGGAGGAAAGAAAAAAGAAAAAAAACACATCAAACTGGAAGCATAGCTACTGGAAGTTACCTTCTCATTGAAGACTACTTGCTGCTACTCCCACATCTCCTTTCAAGAGGAGGGGTAAGCAAGATAAAGTTAATAAGAAAAAGCTCAAAAACAATGCAGAGATGAAACAGTGAGCCCATCACTCAGCAATTTGCTATTAAAAAGTAAAAATAAGAAATCAGGAGTCCTTAAGATCCTTGTTAAAGCCCACTATTAGATACCTCAGACCTTGCATATACAAGGTTTTTTAAAATATACATTTCAAGGCCAGAAGGTTCATTAGTGTGAACTTTCCCCAAGGCCTAGCAAATTCCAATCTGCCTCGCCCAACCAGGATATGAAAACTTAACACAGTTCCAAGGTTCACTGTGTTAGAAGAAAAACTTTAAGTAATCTGGGAAGAAAGGATGGAATAATTTGTCAAGAACAGTACGGGACAGTAAAACATGTCTTTTTAGCTTACTCTCATGACAGTAGGTGCCAGTGAATCCTTTGTTGCATTCACATGTAAATTTTCCACCTGCTTGGCTCTTGCATTTTCCATGAGGACCACAGACATTTGAAGAAATATAACGAACCCCTTCCGGTGTGCTGTTAGAAGCTACTGCCACTGTACAGCTGTCAATTACTGTAGAAAAAAACAGAGACCTGAGTGAGGATTGCCCATCCTATCTGATTTCTTAAATTAATAGCAATATCTTTATTTCCAGTGATAGAAGTTTAAAAGACAGGCATATGCCTACAGCTTTACAGTAAAAACACAATACCAAGGATTTGTGCATAAAATAATCAGTGTCTTATCCAAAGTTAGCTGGACCACTTCCACGGCCAAGAATATATACAGCAAAGTGGCCTATTTAAAGCAAATACTTTACAAATCTTGTAAAGAGCTGCTATTTACAAATAGTACTCATCTTTTCACACAAACAGAAGCATAAAACACAGGGCAAAATTCAGGTTCTTTATACAAAATCTACTCCACTCATTCCCCTACTGCAGCTGCGCTACAGCTTTGGCCAGGGGACAGGCAGAAACTGTTGTCTGTCATTCCCATTCACCTGAAAGGTAACACAAACCTTCACAAGGCGTTGTGCGGCAGTGATCTTTCAGGTGGGAGCAGTTTTTGCCTTCATAGTCTTCAGGGCAGTTGCAGAAATAGTCCATAGCAAGATTGAAGCACTGGGCGCCGTTCTGGCAAGGATTTGGCTCACAATAATCTATGTCCAGCTGTACGCAGTGCAGGAAAAGGAAAGGGAAATAAAAATGGAAAAAAATGAGGGGGGGGTAAGAAAGGGGAAAGGCTGAGTGAGACAGAAGTTTTATCATAGCTTTCCCTCACTATGAAAAGACGACATTGTGGAATCTGACCTTTTTATCTACTGCCTCAATGACTTGTTCATAACGCACAGAGTTTAGTTAGACTTGCAACTATTTCAACAGACAGCAGTCTTGATATTAAACAGCCCCTGAAAGTTAATAGTTAGCATGCAACAAAACCTGACATGCAAACACTTGCAGTCCCTTCAACAGAAAAATCTTCAGCAGCCCATGAGAATTTTTTGTTGGTTTCTCCCCCACCCCCCAATATATACTAATCAGTCACTTTCTTGGCAGACTGACAATGATATCAAGCACAACTTATATTATGGTTCACTGGATCCAAGGTATTCAGTGTACAGACCCAAAGAGCTGGTAGAAACACCACTGGCTGAGGGCCTGCTTTTCACCCATGCTTCTTACCTGACAGAGGTTTCCTGAGAAACCAGCGGGACACAGACATTGGAATCCATTGATTTCATCCTGGCAGTGACCCCCATTCATGCAAGGGTTACTCGCACATTCATTGATGTCTTTCTCACAGTGATCTCCTGCATAGCCAGGTGAACAGATGCACCGATAACCATTAACCAAGTCCTGGGAAGGAACAAGAAAGTTTAAAGTTAAGGTTTTTTTGCTCTTTCCTTACATATTTTCATTAGAGAGGAGGAAAAAAAAGATTCCAAAAACATGTATTCCTGCAATGTCTAATGACAACATAAGAAACTAGCTCAAATTAAAAAAGCAAGAATATTTAGGGGGTGTGGGTTGCTGAAAAAAAAAAAAAAAATCTATATACATACACCAGCCAGTAATGGCTTACTTTCAGAATTCTGAGTAGGACACATTAATCTACTTTTTAAAGCAGAATATCTATGTTTACAATAGATAGTTTGTACAAGAAGCCCATTCACTGGTGACACTGGCAGTGAAAATGAGTTCTTTATTGCAGTTCTATTCTACACATAGCCCTAATGCCCCAGCGTGCCATAACCTCCCCCCTTAAAGCAAAGGAATTACAATTTATACCAGCTAACGGCTATTTTCCACTACTTGTGTTGAGACTCAAATGTTTTAGTTACTGCTGCAAGTCTCTGGCAAGCCAAAATAAAACAAGAATGTCTTACCCGACAGGATCCTCCATTCTGACATTGTCCACGACAATCATTAATATCTGCAATAAAATTAGCGTAGTTAGAAAGCAAAAATTTATTTACAGTAGATAGAGTTCAGGTTTCTTTAAAACTGCAGCTAGATAAACCTTTTGTCAAGTTTCCTGCATGCCTTCCTTGAGATAAGGTTATTATAATGGGTGGGAACTTTTCCCAATTCTCTTACTAGAAGTAGTGAAACTTCACATCATTGTTTTACTCGCTTTATCGGAATATAGCTATGTTATGGACTAATGAGTCTGATAAAATTGTGTATTTTCATTCCACACCAACTACTCCCTTTCTAAAAGCATCAGCTGCTGGGACTCAGCCTGCTGTTTAAATGTGAGCTTAGAACTCAGTGAGATATATACATATACACACACAATTAACCTGTAAGATACCCGAGGATATAGACACTTACTTATATCACAGTTGTGGCCAGACCAGCCAGTAATGCAGTCACAATAGTAGCTGCCAATCAGGTTCCTGCAGGAGTTGGCATTGACACAGGGTTTGCCCTCACATTCATTCGCATCTGAAAAACAATGTGAATGGCCAAATGCAGGGCTTGTAGCGTAGGAGGAGAAGAAAAAAGTCTACAGTCTGTTTTCACAGCAATAATCAGCAGTTCATTCAGATCTAAAAAGAACTTGCAATATACAGCTCCGATTAGCGTGACTTGAATGAACAAAAGTCAATCATACATCAGTCTCTGAAGTCTCTTTCAATTTCTCTGCAATTAGGACATACAGGCTACGCTAATTATTTGATAATTACCCAGCCACTCGTTAAGAGCAACTTCCCCCCCACACACACACATTTCAGTCCAGCATTTTGAAGGAGGAGTGCTGCAGCCTGGTCATTGGGATTAGCATGTTGTGTAAAGAATGCGGACAGCTCATTCTTCGTGAGATCATCCACATTTTGGAACCCAGCTGTGAACTCCTTGGCCTGGAGGAGTTGACATGGCTGAAGAGATAGAGCAACTTTCTCACAGACTGAAGAAAGAAATACATGTGGGGGTGGGACTGGAAGGCACACGCATACACCCTCCCCACTTCAATACATTTATGATTTCAAGTATTTCTGTTTGGCTTAGTTAACTATTTCCTTCAGCATACATCAAAAGAACTTTAACAGGAAGAAGCCACTCTATGCCTTGAGACTGTTCTAGGCCCCAGTCTTGCAAACACTGAAGTTTAGTTTTCTACATTTCTTAGGCTTCGGAACTATAAACATGCCTGAAATGAAGAGCATGACTGCCCTTGCCTGCTGGGCAATGAACCTTCCTGCATTTCCCCACCACTCCCCCCCCAGCACCTGGAGCAACACAGGATGAAGAAGAAAAGGAGTTCTTACCTAGTTGGCATGTTTTGCCAGTCCACTGAGGTGGGCAAACACACTTAAATCCATCAACCAGATCTTGACAAGTTCCTCCATGACCACAGGGATTTGGAGAACAATCATCAATATCTGTAATGCAGAACAAGGAAAAGCTTAGCTCTGTTACCAAACAGGCAAATGTCAGTAAGTGATAAATGGTTGCTGCTACTGGGATTTGTCCTGAGGACATGACAGACAACAAGAGTTCTGCACAGCATTTCTCAGTCTACTCCAATTTTGGAAAAAAACTTTTTTTTAAAAAAAAGTAATAGTATGACAGGGGAGTTCAAAGTACAATGGTACAATGGAAGAAACTTAACACCCCTGGCCTTTAGGAAGTGGAAGTCAGATTTTGATACAAAGCAGTCTCTCAAAACAGTATTTTAACAGCTTGCCAGAACACTACCAAATTTTATGTTCTGCTTCTCTCCTGAAGCCATTGACCATTCTTTCTCCTCACATTTAACAAAAACCTCAGTACATGCAGAAGAAAAGAGGGTCTACCATGATATGAAATGGCTGCTAAGAACTGATGCTAAAGCTAGGAACGGTTCAGTAGGCTGCCCTGTATGTTTACCAGGGATTAGAGAGAAAGATCTAAACAAGCAATCTAGCACATTTTTAATACAATTTTCAAAGGCCTTACTATCAGTGCAAGTCTGTCCAGCCCAGCCAGGCGCGCACACACACTCAAATCCTGTAGACGTTTCCAAGCAGCTTCCTCCATTGTGGCAAGGATCAGACAGGCAGGCATGCTCCGCTGTGTCAGGATAAAGTATGTCATGGTAGAGACTGTAGCACCTGAAGCCACCCTTGCTCCCGCTACATGCCCCTGCTCTGGATACACCATCACCACCCTTGATGTGCTGCTCTCCTGAGCGAGCAGTAAATCAAAAAGCTACCAACTAGCAGGAAGTCATCCTCGGTGCTAACTCACCAGCCCCCTGACTTGCACCTGTCTGAATCAGAGCCAAACTAGGGAACTTGTAACGATCTCCCTGGCAAGCAGAAGGCTGATGTGCAGAGATACAGACTGTTCATGATGAAGCATGAACAAGCAAGCCTGGATCTTTTTAGCGAGCCCAGACATCATGGTTAACGTTAGAAATAGACTTTTCCCCTAAACTCCTGAAGTACATCCAAGCACAGCCACTAAAAGCTGGGAAGAACGAACTATCAGTGGCATCAAGGACCGCATCACTTACCGATTTCACAGTTCTGTCCCGAGTAACCCTCAGGGCAGGAACATTGGTATTTATCGGGACCAGTGTTGCTGCAGGTACCACCGTTCAAACAGGGTGGGTGGGTTCCACAGTAGTTCAGATCTGCAAAAAGGTGAGGAGCGTTAAAAAGCCACGGCTGAAAAACAACAAACGTTAGCAATTGCGTGCTGTGCCCTATTGCTCTGTAGCCTTACAGAAGGCTGTGCATACATGTCTGCACACACAGGTAGGACACAACAGAGCAAAGCAGATATGCTAACACCACCAGAACAGCAGAGGACACACAGCTAAGTAGCCAAAGGACAAAAACCTCCCACCATGTTTCAGGAGGCTTCCTCCCTTGCTCCCGTGTGTGCTCTCTCCACATTAAGT
The DNA here is from genome assembly GCA_011075105.1 of Heteronetta atricapilla. Classification (NCBI taxonomy): domain Eukaryota; kingdom Metazoa; phylum Chordata; class Aves; order Anseriformes; family Anatidae; genus Heteronetta; species Heteronetta atricapilla. The sequence continues at coordinate 6,231,481 of CM021733.1, forward strand.
CTGCCAGTGTTAAAACTGAAGTGTTACACTTGGCTATCCGTAAGATTAGCATACCTTTGTCACAGAGCTGACCACCCCAGTTGGTTTCACAGAGGCATTGCCATGGTTCAATGCAAGTGCCATGGACACATCCTGGGTGTGGAATGCACTTATCACAGTACTGGCCTTGCCATCCATACTGACACCTTCATTTAACAGAGGGAAAAAAAAAAATAATAAAAATCAGAAGAGGAAAACAACTGGAAAAAAATCATACAATAAGCCCCTAAGAATTGCTCTGCATAGATAGGACTGTAGAACTCCAAAGTTTGGAGAAAGGCTGGGGAGGTGGGGAGAAGCTATTCAAGGTTTGTTTGATGGTTTCTTGTAAACAAACATTTTAGTAGTTTTGCCAAGGTCTCTGTAGCTGGCCTCCTGACAAAAGAATAACTGTTCTGAGAGAATCAGCATGAGGCCATTCAGCACAATAATACTCTTTCGGAGCCTCATTCAAATGGGGCAGAGAGGGTGGGTGTGCACTACAAATCAATCTCTGGGCTTTGACAGCGTGCATTATAAATTTGGGGGAGAGCAGGGAGCAGGGGGGCAGTCCATGGAAACCATAGTTTTCCAGAGACCCTCATAAATACAAGGTTCCAGGCATTTCAGCCATGCTGGGTTTGCAAGATGATCAGCTAAGCCATAACCACCAACTCGGAGCCCTTGGCAAGGCAGCAGCAGAGCATTAGGAGTTCTCTGCTCTATGAGAGCCTAACCTTACTCTGAACCAGAAGTCATACCCAGAAAACACAGCCTGGACCACTCAGAGAGAGATTAAAGAAAACACAAACACCAGCACTCCGCAAGTGTTCAAAGAAGTTTGGATGTCAGCGCATTTCAGAACTTGATTTATACTAACCTCTTTTCAGGTAATAACTAAAACATATCAAATTCTAAGAAACTTCAATTTCAAACCCGGAGAAGAATTTACTATCAAGTACTACCTGAATTCTACACTTGAAAGGAATATGCTCTTTTATAGTAAAGCCCCCCTAAAAGCAGCTTCATTTGGGCTTTTACTTAGCTCTCACTAGCAAAGTAGACAAAGAAGTCTTCAAATTAAAGTTGATCTATAATAGAAGCAAGGAAAACAAACTGGAAATTAAAAGCAAAGGTCTGCTGTGGTACTGTATTACATTAGCAGGGCCTGAGAATAATTGATTAGCAGCAATTATGCAATAAGCTGTCACTAAATTATGAAAATAAACCTCTACTGTACAGAAGTCAGCTAAGCTTTCTATTTATAATACCCCCCACCATTCTTTTACAGGCAATTTCTTCTCATGGGAAAAAGCAAGAGGAATCTATCCAATGGGTGATCACAGACAGCTAGTGGCAAGTCTGACTTCCCTTCTAAAAATCTGAGGTGACAAACTACATCCTAATTAATCTTTTTTTTTTTTTTTAAAAAAAAAAAAACAGCTATTTCAATTGCAGCCTATTCAAGGTCAATGGGAAACTCTTAATAGTTTGTGCATAGAAAAAGCTAGTCCTACCTTATATTTCTGTGTGCACAAAGAACATGAAAACAAGTCAGATCAGGCAAAACAACCTCTTTCAAGTAGCTCCTGGAAAATCCTTCTGTGCATTCTTACTATATTTCCCATACAAGGATAAAAATTTAAGAACATGCCCTTTTAATTTGTATGGCATTGAAAGCAATTTGCCTGTGAGCTTGCACACAAAACTAATTGACCTCACCTGCAAAAACAAGCATCAAAATCTGGATTTTTACTCCTTTCTGACAAATTAAGAAGGTTTTTTTTTGATTACTTTCTTTAAAGAAAATGTAAAGAGAAACAATTAAAAAAAACAGATACAGGGAAAAAGACACCATAAGCTTCAGAGCCAGAAATACGACTTCCTTCTCCCAGATCAGCATCTAAGTATAACAAAAAATTGGATAAAGTCTAGGGGCATTTATTATGAAGTTAGGTATCAATTCCAGAACAAGATTCATGGTAATAATTCTTCCTTAATAATATGTATGCAGTAGTTTCTCATGAGAAATTTAAATTTAACTTTCTTTATATAATGATTCATGAGCAAATTTGGTTTTGTTGGCAGGCCTGCATTAAAGAAAGTGACTTGCACCAAAAGGGAAAAGGATATTTTAAGAATGTTTTCGAGTTGTCTATTGTACCAGAACCCAGAGCAGTTTCTGCTGGGATGTTATTTTTAAACTCAGTTGCATTTATAACATGCAGGCTATATGACTCATCAAAACTTAAAAGAAAATAAAATCTTGTTTCTGTGTTCACTTTAAAGATATTGGTCTAACTTGGCAAGCAGAAGTTATCTGAAAGCACCAGAAGGACAGCATTGTTTCAAGACTATGCAAATCAAGTGTGGGAAAGTTGCACCTTAAGTAAATAAGAGCACTAGTGCATGTCTGGGCAGTGAGTGGGAGGTAAGAGACTTAGAAAGAGAAAGGAAAGAAAAAAATTTGGAAACAAAGCCTGTTGTTCTGACTAGGAGACAGCAACCCCTACAAGGCATGTTTATTCTGATGACAGAAGCACAAATCACTGGTAGCCTCAACTGATATATTCCTCTCACCATCTGGCCCCCCAATACTTACTACTTGCTAGGCTTTTTTTTTTTTTTAATTTAAAAAGGTATAGATACAGTGTTTTGGGGGTTAACCGTCATGTAATCAGTACTGCTAAACATTTAAATCACATAACCCACAATAGCCCATCCTGTGGCTTAACTTTCATTTTGTCACATTACTTGGGGAAGATGAGAAGTTACTTCCTACCTTACTTTCAAGCATGTTCTTGGACAAAATTTTGTCTTGTTTTAAAACAGATTACAGAGACAAAGAACGAAGCACTGTGATTAGCAAGGCTGACCTTTTATATAACATAGTCTGTCAAACAACTCAGATTTAATTCATGTTTGAACTACAGCTTATCTAGTGAGAAAAGCAGCTCACTTCATGCAGAAGCCTCCAGCAATGGGAATGCACCAGTATGTTTGTTAGGAAGAAAAAAAGACTTTGTGTCCCTTCAGACTTTATTTTTATTTTTTTTAAAACTCATGAATACCCAAGCTTCACTTTTAACCCTTCCTACACAGGATGGATATCCTTCGAAAGTGCCAGTTCCCTATCACATACAAACAGGCATGATAATAGGTTACATGAAACAACTTGCAACCCATTTGTTGATCAAGAACATCCGTATTTAATATTCATTAACCCTGTATTAGTAAGGGAGAAAACCTCCCTGTGCCATAAATGTATACAGTGTATTTTGAAGTGTTCCAAATATTTAGTTGTTGGGTTATGGATAAACTCTGCTTTTCATTGTCTCCTTGCCAGGACAGAATGGACTTCAAAGCACAGCAGCAAAATTCTGCATTCATCAGAGCCTACTGACAAGACTTCATCCCAGCTATTAACCTCTCAGCACTCGGAGCCTGGCTCACAATGGTAAAGGAACCGAGAGATTTAACTAATCCTATTCTAAAGAATACTTGACTTTTGCCTATTGATGGAAGAAACCAGGGGTGGGAGGGGGGAAGGGGGAAACAGGAGTGAAAGAGAGAAGAAGAGAGAAAAGCCACACTGTACTTCAAGCTTGTTGTTGAAAAGAGCTTATTAGTCGGGATATTGGGGAAAAAAAGAGAAAAAACAGCCCACAAAACATTTGTGCTATTTATGCAGAAGCAATTAGTTAGTGCTCATTAGGCAGCATTCACATGATTTATCCCTCCCCACTCCCCCCCAAAACACCACCATTTCACAAACCAAAAGCTTCTTAAAATTATCAGTGCATTAAAAGCCTACTCCCCTCCCCCCCATTCTAGACCAGTCAGCATGAATAATTTGCCTTGGTAAAAAACATGACTCCAAAAATACCCTCCCTCCACAATCCTATTGTGTTTAGCATCACTCGTTTAATTACTTGAGGGGACAAGGAGGGAGAGGGGAGCATTTACCTGCACTCTCCTGGAATTGTGCAAGAACCATGCTTGGGGCTACATCCCTGACGACAAATAGCTGTTAAAAAAAAGACAGAAAAAGTATCAGCATGCTGCCTGCTTCTTGCATCTTCACACTCGTGGGAAGGTTTTAATCTCTAACCAGCATTGTAATCCTACTAAATCCAAGGTTTTAACAAGTCCCTCATAACAAGTGTACTAGAAAAGAAAGCTAAGGTAGGTGGCTCCCTGTGATACAAAATCTCTCAGCTAGCTCTACAGAGGAACCATGCACAGAAACAACTCTGAACAATGCTATGTAAAAGAAAGCATTTCACCTTACAGAGAGCTGCAAATCACTTTGAACATACAAGTTTCCTTTCTCTGCTGGTCAACTGGCCCACTCTCACCATCTTTCCATCTAATTCAAAGCAACTTTTAACAACTCTGGGTTTACTTTTGAGACCTGTCTCTGAAGAGATAGGATATTAAGACGAGCGTCTATTCAAATTGCAGGTAAACTCAGTCAGCAAGACATGCTGATAGTCTGTTCCTATTGAGAGTCGTGCTTTCTCATTCTGAAATTAGTTTGGAAGTTGCCATTCCCTAATAAACATGTTAAACGTCAGCTCAGGTAGAACAAACAGCCTGGGACTTTTCAAACACCAAAGCTTTACACTTGCCAGGTCAGCTCTAAAACAAGTCTCTCCTTCCTGCTTGTCTTGAAGTTCTGCACCAAAGGGGAAATCCTGCCATTGAAGTCAGCAGCAGAACTCCCATTGAAGTTAATGGGCTGGGTTTTCTTCCCAAGGGCAAAGATGTGGATACTCAGAGAAACACATCTGTTAAGTACCTAGTACTAGTCAGATCTCTCCAAGATTTTAAAACAAGGCAGGAACTAGTCTTCTCCTGCCCCTAGTTCTCTGCGCAATAAATTACTCACTATCCCATCAGTCCTCAGCACAAACCAATCACCGAATTGCTGCCTGAATACAAAGCATTCGAGCCCTATCCAAGACTGCTGATAATCTGGGGTTCTCATCACAAACCTTTGTTGCATTCTGGTCCCATCCAGCCTTCCAAGCAGGTTTTGTTGCCATTCTGGTCACAGGTATGGTGAGTGAAGAAGTCATCTCTTGGTCGACAAAATTTGTTGCAGCCAAAGCCATAGTAATGTTCTGTGCAAGTCACACGGATTTGATACTCAAAGTGGGCAACTCCTGCGTTATGCTTCAGCGTCTGCCACTGACGGCTTGGATTGATCATGCCAGAGTGAGATGCCTTCTCGATTATGCGATCAGGATCTAGATGTTGGAGGAGACAGCAGAGTTAAACCTACGTTTAGGTATTATCGCCTCCCACATCACAGGTCTGTCTCTAGCCTCACAGACAAGACTCTGTGAGGCAGCCAGTTGATTTTATTAATTTTCTCTTTTAGAAAGTGTGATAAGACTGCCCTGGAGCTGCAGACCATTAACTGAAACACACATACCTATCAAACCAAACAAAGCCTGAAGTCCAAAGGGACTGTTAGGTTCCTGCCAATCACTTAACCCTTTATCAGTGTGAGGGCACCTAATAAGAATCCTACAATTAGTGACTAGAGAAAATTCAGCTGCTTTTAATCCTAGCTCCAATAGGCTGGTACATAACTTAGTTACCCCTGCTTTTCCATTACTGGTATTGCTTTTGTTCTCAACTGGTAATGATTTTCTTGTAAATATTCAATAGCCTAATAAAGCAGTGTCTACAAGCTGAACATAAGCATGACAAAAAGTTTGCAGCTTTCTGGGACTCCAATGTAAACACTAGTTTGAAAACTAGCAACTTTGGCATTGTTGACATCAGCAATCTCACTGGGTTTTGGCTGAGAAATACTGTGAAATCCTCCTTTCAGATGTTAGCTGACGCTAAAAATTCAAGATCACCAGAGCTCCAGGCAGGGAACTCAAATTAGTGCATATATTTGCGATACATTCCCCTTCTCTGTATAGAGCATTTCAAAAGTTTAGACTTCGTACTTGACATTTAGTTCCAGCAAAAGGTTTTTGGCTTTCAGAGCCCTACAACTGTCTAAATTATGGCTTGAAATAATAATATTTCACATTAGCTCGGAACATTGTATATATCTGTGGTATTTCACTTTGTAGTCCAGGTCTTGTGACTTAAATGATCTGACACTGCCTTACGACCTGCTGCTAGCAAGCACTTGACTGCCGAATGAAAGTTTATCATAAAACAGCCAAAATATCTTTGCAGACATCACACAAAAACAAAAATAAGTACCAGGCTACACTGTTCTGTATACAGGAGCACAGTCCAGCGACAGAAAAAATTTAGGTAGAAGGGCAGTTTGCCAACGACATGTTACAAAGCAGTGCATGAAGTACAAGCATATTCAAGTGTGAAAAATTAAAGCGTGCTGATGTTCAGCTAGTTCTTCTGACAATTACAAAAGAAAGTTTGGAGATTTTATGGAAGGCAGAGTTGAAGACTAATGAAGTTGCTACATAAAGCTTAACAAAACACAGGCAGTGTTTCATGTAAAATACTTCTAAACGTATCACTACGGACCTTTGATTTGTTGCTTTCCAAGAGAACACACAAACACGCTTTGCAAGCCTCAGATACCTATTATCAATCCTGCCTGCTTGCCTACAGTTTCGAGGGTAGTTGAGTCAAAGCACTAGCTGCACAACCACAGAAGAGTGTCAGTACATATATACACACAGTAAGCATTTACTGATTTTTTATGAGTATTCTTGGCTCAAGTCTGCAGCATTCATTAAGCGTTTACAGTGTGAAATTAAGGGCAACAACTTCTTATGCACCTTCTGGTATTTCTGGTTTTATAATATTTTCCATTTAAATCAGTTTTTATTATTCATTGGCACTAAGCCCCCAACCCCACATCTATGTCTAAGACTTTCAAATGCATGCAGGCTTTTATTAATTTAAATCCCATTCACAGGTAATGCAGATGCCTGAGGACTTTTCCATACTGGTATATCCAGAGCAATATCATGCCCTGCACTGTGCAGGTGTAAGGCTCTTAGATCTCATCAACAAGATTACTAACTAATTCTAAGAGGTACTTAAGCAGATGCATATCTATCCGCCTTGAATGGGGCTAGTCAAGCGATCAGAGTTCCATTCATGCGTGCTGGAGATGGCTTTGCTGCACTTGCCAAGATTACACCCCGATCTACAGCATAGTTGGAAAGTGAATGCATTTCCCCAAATACCAAGTCTGTGCATAAAGACATCCTGTTTCTTGTGAGTAAATCAGCTCTCTCATTTTCTCCTCTGAGTGGCAGAAGGGGAATGACACTCCACTTAGTTTTGCAACACCCCCCCCCACCACACACACACTTGTTTTTCCAGTCTTTTCCTGTTCTCTGCAGGGAACGTAACATTGACAACTATTTCAGTCCTTGGCACCAGAAAAACAATCACCTTGGAAAAGAGATCTTGCCTCTTGCCTCTGCTCTATCACTCTTCCTCTATCTGTCAGCTCATTAGGAAGCATGTCCTTGTTGCATGTCTATTACATTTCACTCCAGCCACCAGTTCTTTTGAGCCCTTAATCACTGGCTGAACACAAATGGAAACATCCTTATTAGTCCACTGGACTTGGTTTTGCTAAGGGCCCAGAGGAAAGCCAGCTGTAGTTTCACTTTGAATCACAGCTAAAATATCTTGCATTTGATACATGCTATAAAGCTACTAGAGTATTTTTCAAGTCAAGGTCTGACAGACTTCAGATCCCTTTCCATTAGCCATCACCCACAGTTTTCACAACGAAGTATTGGCATGTTCCTTCTTGCATAACAATGTCTCCACCCCTCCTTATTCCCACCTGTCAGTGTGCACTTACACAAGTGTGCTGACCCAGACTTCAGGGAAGGCATTGCAACAACTCTTCCATTCTTAGCCTGCACCAACAGTGTTTTCAGTTTTATATGAGCAATCCCAAAGCAGCAGGCTGGTTAAGTAAATAAAACAAGAACTCAGCCAGGCTTGAGAGAAAGTGATCTTCATAATTCCCTTGACATCATCTGACTCAGAATCCCAGGCTTTGATAGAAAGGTTAGCAGAAACATTAACTAATTAGAAATTGATGAAGTGGAAGAGAGGGGCCTTCTGTACATCTTTAGCTTCTACTCTGCACTTTGTTGTCAGAGGGTTGTTTGCCTTAGCTGTGGCTAAACTTCAAAGCTATTATTCTGTCTTTTTATACAATGAACAGCTACTTCAACTGCCCACCTTTCCTTTTCAGCAGTCCAGTTTCTGGAAATTAACTACTCAGCATCAGGAAGCAAAAAAAACCAAGACGCCAATCAACAACAAAACGAGCCAACTCAAAACAGAACAAAAAACACCACAAAAAAATCCAGACTCTAAGCAGTTTGGGTGGCCAAGAACACCATAGTTATTTTTGAAAGTCTTTGTTTCAGACAACTTCCAGCTATGGCTTGGTTTACATTGTGCTGAAGTCTCTTATGCCCGACTGGAATTCACATGCAACTGATACCAGTAATTTACAATAGCTCTTTGACATCGTTTGAGATGCAATGTCAGCCCCATTAGCTTTAAGTATGAAACGACAGTAGCAAGATGGAATCTAGACAAGAACCAGAGTAAGAAAACCATTTACGTTGAATATTGGCTCCAACAAAGCATGATTCTCATCAACTTCAACAGGGCCAGAATTTAACTGCAAGCCACTCTTGGAAGTGAGACAAGGGAGTATGTGGTAAAGGGAACGTAGGAGGACTGGAATGTAGGGGGGGGAAGGAAGCAGCCACTCTAGGATCTCCTAATGATCAGGAGGATGCTAGAACTATTGCAAAAGATACAAAGCCTACTAAACTCACTTTTTAAAGAGGTACCACATGGAATTCTTACAATTCAACAGTAATTAGGTTGAAAGAAAATCCTGGGCATCAAGAAAAAATACCCATCACTTTATATGATGACAATTGTGTAGTTCTATTTCCTTAACTAGTTGTTCAAGACATTCTTTGCTTACAGTCAGCTTTCCCATAGCAAGAGTGATGCACTACAAAGAAAAGGCTTTGTGCACTACAGCGACTGAAGTGACTGACCTACAGATGGATGTGCGACAACAAAGCTAGTGCAGGAATGCAAATCAGGAACATACATAAGAACATGTCTGCACTTGGTCAAATGCACTGCTGAGAAATGAGGCAATTTTGTCTGACGACAATTGCACTTCCAGAACATGAAAGCAAAGAAGGGGTTCATTGTGTAGCTTTGGAAATGCTGTTGTTTCATGAAAAAAGATGAGCTCTAATAATAGTAAAAGTGGCAGAGACCCAGTCTGAAAAAAATCCTCAGATCCTACTGTAAACAAAACCTTCATTTTGAATTCAGGCATCTTCCATTTTAAATACAATTCTGCTGCTGAAGGAATCTATTTTCTGCTCCTCCGTAAAACGCATTTAATCAAGACCAAGAAGTTTCCCAGACATCTCCATTACTGTGCTGGGGTTGGGCTTGAAATCGCAGGTGCTGCAAAAGCGTTGAACATGGCAGGTTGTAAGGCAAACCACAGATGCCACTGCCAGATCATATTAATCATCTGCAAAGGACTTCTCTTCTAGAATGAATAACTAAATAGGACATCCCATGTATATATGTGTGTGCATATATTAATAAAATCTTCAAAGCAAATCTGCAGAAAGGTTCCTGGACAAGAGAAGTCATTCCTGAACAGTCTGCTCTTCGCCACTTAAAATGTAAACAGAAAACCACATCACCGTGCACATTTCTACAAGGGCCTTCTTCTGTGAAGTCTGTTTCAGCCCAAAGAGGTCTAAAAGCCGTTTGGGTTAGATGGGCCACAGTGCTGTTACTTCCTTCTTAAAGGAAAAGGCTTGTAACATCACAAATTTACGAGTTCTTATTCATACTTTCTGCTGTGGCTTTTACCACACACTATTAAAGCCTTACATTGAGAACAGAGCTACTTTGCCCACCTACTTCAGCAGCAGCAGGCAGTATACAGAACAGTTCATAATGCCAAGAGACTCAACACAGCTTCCCCTAGCCAACAGTAAAAGCTCAGCACAAAGTTTCTGAAACCAACTAAAAGACATTCCAGGCAAAAGATTCCCACCCTTGATTTCCAGCCAGCTCTACCAGGTGGTGTCTGGTAAATATTTTTTCAGTCCCTGAATACAAATCCCTAGACATGCAACCCCCAAGGAAGAAGTCATTATCATTTCTGTTTCTCTTCCTCTTCTACGCTCATTAGATCAATATCTGTATCAAGTCCGACAGAGACTTTTTTAAATGTAACATGTTCAGTTAGTTTTGACAAGTACACAGTTTATAAAGAGGTCCCTAGTCAACAACATTTAGGCTTCTAAATATCACTCCTTAAAAAAGGAAAGCAACAAAACCCCACAAAAAAACTCCCAGGCTTTTATTCTCCCTCAGGAGGAGGGGAGAATTAACAGCATCTATTTTCAGGCATCAAACTGTTGGTGCCTAAGTGAGCAAGTTACTCACCCTCTAGAGGCAATGTGAAGGAGACAGGCTACTGCAGAACCCTGAGTAGCTGTTCTGAATAATTCAGACTGCAGAGAGCTTTGCACTCCCCTTGTGCCCTATTCACAGCAGGTTTGGTAGACTGCTAAAGGCCTTTCAATAGACAGGAAACCAAGGACTCTGAGCAAAGTAAAGCACAGGAACAGATACTTACTAGTTGAGTTATCGTTGTAATCCCAAGCTTCAACAAGCAACGTGTACGATCTCTGCCAAAGAAAAAATAAGAGTTAGTTACAAAGCCACATACAACCTCAAGAAAAAATAATATAACTTTAATTCCAAAAAATCCTGGTCTGTGCCCTGAGATGGAATACTTGAAAACATAAATAGGGAATAGGTTATACTTGAGACAAACGTGATCTTCTTGAAACCCCATAAGCTACCTTATCTGGTCAGACTTAGAAGACCTTTCACCCTGGATAGCTCATCTTTGTCATCATTAATGCATCTTATGTACTTAGCCAGGAAGCCCAGCCTTTGACACCATGCTGTAGCCACAACTGAGCATGTGTTGAAGAACTGCACGTGGAAGAGAGAAAACACTGAACTGGCGTAGCAGCATCCAAAAACCTCAAACAAAAACCCCCGCTCTCAAGAACTGCTTCAAAAGAATTTTAGTTAGAGAAAAGTAGTCTTGATTTCCCTGCCCCCAGCCACCCTGAAAGCAAGAAGTGTTGCTAAGATTACTGTGCTCTGCCTTGACAGTGCAATCTCTAGGGACTTTGCTTTTCAGCACCCCCTTTGAAAGCTTTGTCTGCATGAGGGCCATCGCAGCTCCCACAAGTATCAGGTAACTGAGGGAAGAACCGATGGATGCGGGAAGGGGGTGGGGGAAGAGAGAAGCATTGTAAAACAAAGGCTAAAATCAGACTATTTGGAAGAGCAGGGAAAGGGAAGCTGGGCTAACCACCCCGTGTCACATTTACAGACAGCCTAACCTGCCAATGAGCTCTCCAGCACTCCAGTAATAATAATCATCAGCATAAACTAACCAGAGTGACTCCACGGGTTGGAAGGATGCCAGCTATTACATCTAAGCCACCTTTATCTTCAATCCCAACTTGAGAACAAGAGCCATTAAACATATCCCCCTCCCCCTCTCTGCCCCGAGATAATAGTATCGAGGCTGTATCTTCCAAAAACTGCTATTTAGCCAGCCATATCCAAACTTAGAGTGATTCAAGACACAAAGAATCTCCAAAAAGCCCTCAAAAGCAAAAAAACAAGAGGAAAAATATGAAAAAAAATAAGAACCCTATGACTTGATAAATATAATAAGTACAAATGAGGTAATAAAAGTAACATCTTTCTGGTGAGAACAATAATAGAGCAGATATAAACTCTCTCCATGAAGGACTTTGATCCTTTGCCATAGAACCTGTGCACGGTAAGGTTTATTTCTTAATTGTATCTGTGCTCAGTAGCAGTCTGCAGTGCTTATGCCTTTCTGTAGCAGAAACCAAAATACAGTTGTGAGAGTAAGCTGCTGCTACAAGGTGTAAGCGTAAAGCAGAGCTCAAATTCCTTGGGGGGGAGGAGGGGGGAAAGGGGAGGGAAGAAGAAAAAAAAGCTGAGGCAGACTGCTTTCTCACGACTGGACACAGCATGCAGCCTCTGAATGAAAACCTAGTTTGTGATGGACACCAGCTTGGAATACAGCCTAAATATGTTTCATATTCAAAGCAGACTAGGATTCCATTTCGTTCACTGATAACTGTGGGAAAATGCTTCAAAAAGTAAGCAAAGCTGGGCAAGCTGCGACATGCACCCAAACCTTTACAGGAAGGCTCCATGGCCATACCATTTTTGGTTAATATTCCATAAAAGTGGCATTACTTATGACTTGTCTATAACAAGTCTCTCAACTCAGAAGAAACTCCTAAAACAGAAAAAGCACAGTGTGATAACTTAATGCTGTTTAAAGCCAATTTAAGAAGTTCTTACACAAGTCAGAGGCAAAAGGCAAACAAACAAAACCCAGCTATAACTCCTGAGCCATATTAAGATGTACATTACCCTATCTTGGGTGCTTCTTCAGTGGTTTAATTACAAACACTGAGAAGCGCAACATGTTACTGCATGAAAAAAATATTATGATATAGAGAATGAATTATGGCAACTTGCACTACTTCCAATAAAGTTAAGGATGTTTTCTTTTCGGCCTTGCATAATTGTTTTGGAAGATATTTTGTCTAAACTCATAGCAACAGTTCCCGGTTGGTTCTCAGGACTGTTTACCAACACACCTAGCCCTTAAGGAAAGGAAAGGCTGAATCCTGGCTTTAAGTGCTACTGTTGCTAGATACTTGTGTGACCACTTTCCAGCAGGAGCTTGTGTAAAGGGAGAAGATGCTTCTGCTTAGCTGGATGGAAAGAAAACACCAGGGGAAGAAACCCACCCGAGCAATTCTCTCGTTACTATGTGCCCCCTCTCACCTCATCTGAATGATGAGGAATCCCCATCCTGAAAGGGGAAGATACAAAGAATGGCAGTTTAATCTCTTGGCTCTATCCCTCGCAGCACGGGGCAGAGAAAGGACAAGTCTGTGTTCAATGTGGGACACTCCTAAACAAAAGGCACGGAAACCCATGGCCCCTGGAGGGCAGCAAGCAGTGCAACCACCACATACCTCTAGCCAATCCCTGAACCCCCTACAAAATAAAAGGCACTTCTGTGCAAAGACTGCACCGTCGAGATTTTTAAAAAGTGCATATCATCCCCACTCTATAGATCAGCAATTAAGATATCTCAGGAATGACTACTTACAGCGAGGAGGTTTAAGTTTTCCCATGCCCACAGATGACCTCTGCCCATCTTTGAATAAATATATATCCAGACACAAGAATTCCACATCATGCACCTTACTCCATCAAAGCAACGTCCTCGGCAAAAAGGCAGCAGTGAACTTTCCGGAGTCACACCCAATTAGCCACTGTAAACCTGAGCTTGACCAGAAGGCAGGGATTCTGGCTTGAGGAAAGGCAGCCTGAAAGGAATGGCAAGCTGGCACAGTCTGCAGAACATCCACAGCCTGATCTGTCCAGAAGACTGGAAGACAGCGTAGTCAAATTTAAGCAAAACTCCCAGTAGTTGAGCTACGAGAGGACGGAAACGGTTGCATTCACAATCCAAAAGTATAAAAAAAATAATAAAGAAATCACTTGTGTGCTAGAGTTTTCCTCAGTGTCAAGCCACCGTGATTTAGTCTTGGTCCACTGATAATACAACTCAAAGAAAGCTTTGAAGACTAAAATCCATCACAGAAATTCCCTTTTAAGGGTCTGAAAGGGCAACACAACCTCTTATCTGGTTACTTAAATAGAATATTAGCAGCTCCAGGTAAGCAGGTGTTTAAAGCTCTCTGCTTTATTACCTTCTTTCCTCCCTTCATCCAGACATCCACCCAAAAGAGATGTTTTTGTACTTTGGCTTCTAAAGGCACTCTGCAATTCAGTGGGACAGAGCAAGAATGAAACATCAGGCTTATTAGCAAAAGGACAGCCTCCTTTCTGAAAGAGGCTGCAACTAGTCAAACTTCTTTCCCTCCTATCCTTGTGGTTAAACCATGCAAGAGCTTTGCTGAGCATGTGAAACCATGACTAGACAAATACGGTGGGAAGTCTGCGTTCGGGATGGTGCGCCTGCTCCTCCTCCGCCAAACAAGGAGAGCAGGTTAAGCTAAGCAATGCTCTCCTCACGCTCTGCCAGCCACACGCAGCCGTGCAGACCCAGCTCAGAACGGTCCTCGCGCACTGCCTGCGCCTGGGGGAAGAAGGCCAGGAGGCTGTCACAGGGGGCACAGCAAACCAGCAGGAGCTGCTGCAAGCCCTCTGCCCTTCAGCTACAGGAGGACAAGAAGGGAAGAAACACTAAGGAATATCTCGAGGTGCCTGAGGGCCAGGGAGGAAGGCATCTCTGAGCAGAGAGATGTAAGACTTGTCACAAAGCCACTTCCAACAAATGGGCAGGGCTCACGCTTGGGCGCCCCTCCTGCCACACAGCAAGTCCTAACACCCCTGTGCAGATGTGCCCCGGCATTGTGCTGCAGTCAGCCTGTAAACCCTGACAACGTAATGGTCCTTCGGAGGAACTGAGCACAAGTGGCTCCTCATGCAGAGAGATGACATGTTTGGGAAACGGGAAACAACCAAACCCTCTTGACCCTTTCTTGAACATGGCATAATCAAGAAACTCTTCTGCGGGCTAGCTTACATAAGGCTAAGGCAACACCCCATAAAGCTGTTATTCTCCTAGCCCTGCACACATAAACAAAGCTGGAGTTGCAGCGATCTCATGCCTCAGAGTCCCTGGCCAAGAACTCGACCAAACCTCCGACAGGCAGCCCAGCCAAGAGTCCCATCGGGACATGCCCACGTGAAAACGCAGCACGCCGTGCCGTCACTTTGAGCAGCTCCTCCATCGCTGTCAGTGCTGGTAAACGCTTCACTGCCACAGAAAGGAACATGGGAGCACCTTCAGGAATGACTTTCCCCCAGCACTCAGTAAGTGAAGACAAGAGCTTCTCTGCAACATACAACCGCCGCCTTCCTGCCAAACGACGGATGCAAAAGTACCACTATCCAAACTATGCATACACTTAAGCGTCCAATAAACCAGCCTGATCTCTGATATGGCCAACCTGCTGGAATAATGAGTGTCCTGTGAATACATAATGTGCTGAAGTTGCCATTGTGTGAAGTCAGTCCATGGTTTGTCTGGGAGCCGAGCAATGCTGAGTCTACTGCTGCTTCCTGTTGCTTGTCCTGTATTAGCATTATTTTTGGATAGGCCCCATTATGTTCTGTAATCCCCGCTGCAGTCAGTATGGCCACGCTATTGTTCTTGGTTAATATTGGCAGTCAATGCCCCTGTCTGGGTGGCCAGGCTACAATGTATTCCGATCATAAAACTAGCATGCATTAATGAAACAATGTACTGGGAGAGAGGGGGGAGACTGGGGGTCCCCTCCCTCCCTTTCTTTAAAAAAGAAAATCTTTTTTAAATTAATGATTTTAAGTGATCGCAGCTACTGGGGTGCATCACAGGACAACAGCCTTTTATCAGCACCTTATCTAGTTACAGAGTTATTTTCTCACGGAGCCCCACTTGTCAAAGACAAGCAGGTAGGCCGAGATGTCAATGGTAGCTTTCAACCTTCCCAAACAAGCAGATTACCTGCTCTTATCAGTCCCCCTACCTGTTTAAAGCATCCCACTGATAATTAAATGCACCAGTTACAAAAGGGTGGCAAGGTTAATAGAGAGAATACCTAGTAGCCAGCCAAGCAAAACAGTCAGGTTCACATAGAGCAAGCCTGAACAAGAAGTCTTTCTACTTATTTACCTAAGTGCAGAAGAACTGGGTTGAGCTGGTAAAGGACTCTGGATGTTTGACTATTTACAAACCACTTTAACCACTTCTATCCACATTTTACAGTTTCTTCTGAATACAACAATAACAAGCGTAATTTATGCTGTAGAAGAGCGACCACAGAACCATGAGCTCCAGAGAAACAAGAAACAAATGCAGCAACTTCTAATTTTCACATCTTTCCCCATAAGACAGACATGGTTTACCTGTTAAAATTATTAATAGCACTGCGTCCATTAACATGTGAAACTTTTATCCATCTTCAGAAATGCTAAGTTTAGCTGATTTCTCAAAGTCACTCCTGTCTTAATGCTTTTAAGAACTGTAGCATGTGCTTTTGCATGTACTGCAGAGCACCAGACTTAGGACCTGAAGCTGGAATAAATGGAATGTATGAGAGCGCAAGCCTCACAAGCTGCACATCATCTCACGGAGTTAGCTAAGGCCCAACTTGACCAGCTTCAGAACTAGTTTACTTCTGTTCCAGCCTTCATTCCACAGTGAAGCAGTAAGTTTCCCTAACTAGGATTTTAAGCATAAAGCATCAATTTTATGCAATTCGTTTTAGACATGCAGACTTCCAGCTGCATAAACAAGCTGACAGTGCTGGATGTATGTAGTCTGAGAAAGTTTAGGAATAAGCTTCAACACGAGGCCCAATCCAGCTGCCACTGAAGCTAAATTGGAGCAGGCCTTTATTATAACAAGAACAAAAATTCTGGAAGCAGGCAGGATGAGGATTTATTTTTAGACATATTATGGTAATATAGTCAAATGGATTTACCAGGAAGATGAAGTTCTGAACTGACTGGAACATAAATAACTCTTAAGAACATGTAAGAAGTCCAAAACCTCTGAATGGATGCATCGCTTCTCTGCAGTCCTGGGAAAAAACAGCCTCATGGATGGTAATTATGCTCCAGATGTCATTTAATACTCTCAGATCCATTTTGGATAGTAATCCTAGGCAAAACATGGCACTTTAAGCACTGAAGATTTATTCTTAAATTATTAGTCAACAATAAATGACAGGGTGTGGGTATTACTCGATTAATATGCATTTTGTTATTATAAAAATTTCTTCTCATCTGCCCATGCTCCAAGATGCTTTTATCAAGCGTTCTTTAAGAAAGGGCTGGAACAATACCTAGCACGTGTTACTACAAATTTTCAGAAGGGGGGTGGGGGGAAACAAGTAATAATCAAGCTTTAGTTTTATGATTGTGACCCACTCGTTTTTTTAAAAAAATACAGTTCAATTAAATGATATTTTTCTATCACATTCAAAATGCTGCTGCTTTAATCAGCCACAGATTAGTATTTTGGAAGTCTCTTGTATCAAGACAGGGGGAAAAAGTTCACGGATCTTAAACAGACAACATTAAAACTCTTTCACTCCAGCCAGAAAAAGCAATGCCTACCCAGAGGATGTCTTTTACACCTTCAGGAAGGAGCAGCAGCGAGATTTATCATTAGAAGAGAGAAAGGCTGAATATTTTACTGTTTTAAAGTAAGATGGAAATAAGATGTTCAAAATACTTTTTCATCATATTTTACACTGAAGCTATTTAGATGCTGGAGGGGTTTATTCCACCTCAGTAGTTTGCTGGTGGGTTGGTGCAATTGGCCCCAGTATTAAATAATCACAAGGATCATAATTTCAGGATAAACAGGACGTTTGAAACTGGAGCCATGCATACCAAAGGAATTGCCAACTTTGACCTGCTTCTTACTCACAGCCTCATCAAATCTGCAAGAGATCTCTCTTTACATAAAAGCAAAGTTTATTGCTAAGCTTTGCTTCGTTAATTTATGCAGTGCTCCCTCAAGGTACAGGGCACATCACACTGAATGTCGTTTGATTCTTTTAGAAAGCCAAGAGATTTGATTTATGTCAGGGAGTAGCATGTGTCTACCACGAAACAAAACTTGTTGAGACTGACTTTGACAAGTGGAACATGGAAATTCTTTTGTTCCATGCTTTTCTGCATGGCTTCAGAAGCCAAGCTTGCCTGTCAAGAAAGTCACTAAAGTCTCAAAATGAAAGTATGAATGTATTAGGTGTATTTTTTAAAAATATTATTATTGTTGCAATTTACTCCAGAATTGCCAGCTAGTGCAGGGATAGCTTTCTGGATGCACTTCAGTTCTTTTATACTGGGCTGCTGCCCTGTTTCCTAGCAACTTCATCAAGCCTCCAATCACTTAAATGAATTTACAGCCCACCATCTCCACACCCATTACTCACTGGGGCACATATCAAAACTGACAACAGCAAACTGCATGAGTTATTAATAAGGCTCTGCTGCTTCAAATCAGCATTACAAGCCAAACCTAACCCATTTAAAGCACACCATTTTCTTTTCTTCCTTTCTTGTGTGACAAATAAAGACTTCTAATGCACTATAACTATCTGACAGAAAGCACGAGGGGCAGCTTGACGTGGGAAGAGGTGGCATTTTGGGGGTGGTTTTGTTGTTATTGCTTTGTTTTTGTTTGATTTTTAAAGCAACAAGGCTTCTTAATGTTGCTGACTCAAGCTGGAACATCCAAGAAAAGCCTCTCTCGGATGGAGGAACACAAATAATGCATATTCAGAGATGAGCATACATTTTCAAGTGCAACACGATTAACATTTTGGTCTAGCTCCTATTACTATTAATTTTCATTTGGATGTATTCAAAGAAAACTCTCATGATTAGACACATTTGTAAACGCAAAGCTGGTCTCGAGCTTTTACTAAAGTCAACAGCATTAACCCTTCTAAAGAAATTGTTTTAAGTGCTGAATTTTCAGTATCAGGTTTGACTAATTAAGTTTACTAGGTTATCTTATGAGCTTTCAAAAACTCCTAAAATGATTTGTGGACACAGTTTTAGTACAAATAAGAGCTTTGCCACATTAGATATTCTTTTGTTCCACTGCTTTTTGAAAGTCACAATGGCCAGCTGTAAAGCCGTGTCCTACAAAGTTAAAGCTGGGAGGCAGGCTTGATAATTGAGAACAGTTACCGCAATCTCAAAAAGTCCTTTCTGCATGGCAATGCAAGAGTTTATTCCAAAAAACTCCAGTTGCAGGAACCAGTGTCAGAAGTTGTCAAGTTTTACCCATTTCAGGGGCTGCACTGGAGTTCTGCTGCTGCTCTAGGATTCCAGTGCTCAATTAGATTCAGCGGGACAATAGAAGCATTTCTTTCACTAAAATGCAGACAAACTTAAACTTTTGCCAAGGTTCCTGCACCCCCAAGCCTTCCTTCTACCCAGGAGATTTCCCTTCCCAGTGATCCTACCCCTGAAAGGGAGTGTTTGAAGGGGTGTGTTCAGTTTTCACATCATTTTTATATGCACATAGCTTCAGTTTCCAGGCATTTGAATGACTGGGAGCAGGGGAGGGGGCTACTTAAAAAAAAAAGTCCTTGATGAACCCGACTTTTCTGAAAAAAGGTCAAAACCTGCAGCACAAGCATCACAGCCATTGGCAGAGCTTCAAATACCTCAGATTTTTACAAAACCCTTTATCCTTTAGATGGCATATTTGATAACAAGTTTTATCTCATTCACGTTAGGGGAAGAAAAAAAAAAAGAAGAAAGGACTTGGACTTCCAACAGAGAATACTTCTGTCAATTCCACTATTGTACTGCGTAACATTATCTCTTTATAAACGCAGACTTGATTTCCCCCTTCTGCCTCTCCGGCCGTCACTACTCCAGAAGTCACCACTGACAGAGGAGGCAGGTAGGAGGCAGCACAGGACGCCTCAAGAACACATGGCTGCCTACAGCACTTGGCCGTAGGACTAACAAAGTGGGTGTCTGTGCTGCAACTGGAGGAGGAATGCTTTTGGGGCGGGCTTTCCCCCCCAAAAAAAGAGTCCACGCCCTCACAGCAACCAGTCCTTATCTGACAAGGAAGGGCCAAGCTTCCGAGAGTGCCGAAAATCTACCTCACCAGCAGCGAGGGAGGATAGGAAATGAGGTTCACCCCTCTCCTGTATGCGTGCAAGAGCCCTCCTCCCCTTGCAAAAATGACCTTAGGCATCCAGGTTAGGATGACTGGATTTTCAAAACTGCTGAGCATCAACATATCCCAAGGCAGTCACTGGGAAAGTGCGTGCTCAGCACCTCTGAGAAGGGGAGGGGGTGGGAAACAGTTTTGTTTCCTAGGTGACCTTGAAATAAAAGTTTCAAGAGCATAAATCTGGAAGGTTTTTATTCCAAAGGATCCCAGAGAACCAGCCCAAAAGACAGACCGTCACGGGTGTGTAAGAGCCCCCCACGTCAGTCATCCTCTGTTTTTGCTTGCCTGGAGGCCACGCTGCTGGGCACGAGGTGACACACCTCCTGGCATCCAGTGCCAGGGCAGCCTCACAAGCCCCCAAACCCTACAGTCCTGAAGCCTGCATGAGTGGATCACCGTCTCAAACAACAGCTGTTTTGGAAAAATGATCCTTGGGATCTGTGACAGCAAGCACAGGACTTCTCTGCCGGGCTGACCACATCAAAGTTCCACACACCCCCTTTGAGCTCTCCAGAAGAAACAACACGCACTGAAGTCCAAGCCAGTGCTCCTCATGTGACCAACAACAAGGCAGGCTTCAGCTAATGAAGGGGTCACCTGTCCTCTATCTCCCCACAAGGCTGACCAGCATTTGCTGAAACTGACACCACTAGGAAAGTGCCTGGCAAGAAGTCCCACCTCCTGGAGCCACCAAGTTTCGCGAACAGCTAGAGGGAAGCCAGAATCTACAGACCACGGAGCCAAGTAGCCAGAAAAGGTGTGCTGTGGGTCAGAGAGGATGAAATGGACCAGAAGCAAAGGCTGGGGTTTTCCGTCTTTAGCTGCTAGCATCTGCACGTACCTTAAAACACAGCAAGCTTCCCAGGGAAGCTGGCAACTGGCTCACCCTGAGCAGCAACAGCAGCTCCCATCAACACCAAGCAGTGCAGTGAGATTTCCCCCTGGGGGAAGCAGGAAGCCTTCCCAAACACGCTCCAGGGAAGGAGGCCAGCTATGACACACACTTTTCACACGGGATCCCTCCACAGCCCCTAACCCACTGCTCTTTTGGCTTAAGCCCAAGACTTCACTGGTTTGAAAAAAAATGAACTTCTGACCTTCTAATTCTCAAGAGACTTATTCATGCTGTAAAGTGCAGGGATACTGGGTTTGCTTCCCTGACCCATTTAGATCCCCCTCGCTGCACATCTGACTTTCAAATTTAACAGGCTGTGCATTGTGAGCCCCAGGGAACGAAAACAAAAACACCACCACATTTTACTCATTTCTCTGCTGTGGATTCCCGACTCCCTTGCCAAGCTGCCTGCTCCCTCCCCTGATCCTGGTCCCTCTCCCCCGTACGAGAAGCCAGAGCTAAGCCCGCTCTGACCGTCTCCAAAAGCACCATCCAACAGAGGCAGAGCCAGAGCAGGCCACGCACTCACCGGCCAGGCGAAGCTGAAAGGGATAACAATCCGGTTCTTCTCATTATTCCGGCTGTACTTTAAATTGAAGGTATTTCCTCCGATGACAGGAGTGGATTTGGATCCGAAGCTGCAAGGGCCGCCAGCCGTGACCCGCGATTGATACTCCTTCAGGCAAACTTTAAAATAGGTGTCACACTCGTCTCTGGTGCATTTTCTGTCTCCTGGGTTTCGGGTGCCGTCGCAGCAGTTTCCATTCTGCAGTTCACCGTTCACATTTTGCATGGATAAGATCTCCAACTCAAACTGTCCCGAAGCTAAAGTCACCTGTTAATCCCAAGAGAGAAGCGGAGGAGAAAACAAAACAAAACAAAAACAACAAACAAACAAAAAGAAAAAACAAGAAACAAGAAACATGGTTACCTCACTTTTACCCCAAACGCAAACTACAACAACTCTGCAAACAGCAGAAATTCATTCTAAAGCCAGCTCTACTTTTGAGAAGCACACACATAGTATTAAAAAAGGGGAAAAAATGCAATTGCTTCAAGCTTTTCCCAGCAGACATCCATAGGAAAGACTCGTAAATCATACCAGCTAAATAATGCTAAAAAAAGAAGTAACAACTCTAGAAAAAAAGCATGCTATGGAAAGCCTTTAAGTCCTTTGGAAATAAAACTAAAGCAAACCAGTGCATGCAGGAGGGCACAAGGCAGTGAAGGCACCCTGCAAATACAACCCCTGCCTTCCCCGGGGTGCAGCTGGGACAAGTTAAAAAAAAAAAAAAGCCAACTTTCACCCGCAGGGCTGCCCAGCTGAAATGCAGCCCCTGCCCATTAGTCACCCAGATCGTTGCAATTAGTGCTGATTTGAAATGGGAAAAAAAAGAAAAAAAGAAAAAGAAATCCGAAAAAGAAAAGGAACGAGGAGACGAAGGGATGCACTAAGTGCAGTCTCCCTTCCCGGAGAACCGAGCCTTGCAGGCAGGACTCGTGCGCCGGCCACCTCTGCAGCAAAGTTGGCAGCAGCACCTCCGCTCCCGCCGGGGCGCCTCCCGCTCCCGGAGGCTCGGGATATTGCCTCCCCCCCCCGAAAAATGCCCCATCGGGAGCCATCCCCGCAGGTCCCCCGCAACAAAGCGGCGAAGCCCCCGAGCCCCCCGGCCGCCGCACCTACCTGTGCCCGCAGCGCCAGCAGGGCCAGCAGCACGCCCAGGGAGCCGAGGGAGCCGAGGCAGCCCGCCGCCCGCCGGGCCGCCCGCATGCCGCCGCCGCGCTGCCCGCCTGCAGGCCGCCGCTCTCGCTCCGGGAGGAAGGAGGTGGTGGTGGTGGTGGTGGCGGTGAAGGAGGAGGTGGCGGTGAAGGAGGTGGTGGTGGTGGTTGTAGAGGAGGAGGAGGCGCCGCCGCTGCTGCCCGCCGCCGCCGCCGCCCCGCTCTAATATACCGCGCCGGCCGCGGCGCGCACCCGCGCCGAACAACGCCGCTTTTCAAGCGCTTTCAATAGCGCCCCGCTCTTCAATGCGGGGCAGCCCGGCCTCCTTTTATTCTCCTTATTCCCTCGCCTCTCCCTCTTTTTTTTTTTTTTCCTTTCTCCCCTCCTGTCCCTCTTTTTATTGTCGCCCCTCTCCTCGCGTTCAGGTGGCGGCGAGCCCCCCGCCCCCCCCGGGCCCCGCGGCCACTCTCGCTCCCCCCTCGCGCGCTCAGCTCGCTCGCACCCCCCCACCCTGACACGCAGCACACGCACCGCCCGAGCCGGCCGCCCGTCTGGCAGCCCCGCCGCCGCTCGCCTTCATCTAGCCCACGGCGGCAGGCGGGGAGCCCGCCCGGCCGCGCATGCTCCCATCCATATGCATGAGGAGGAGGAGAGGGGGAGGCAGGTACCGGCACCGGGAGGCGGAGAAGCGGACCGGGGTGTGTGTGCGGGGGGGGGGGGAGAGCCGGCAAGGGGGAGGGGGACGCAGCCCCGCTCCGCAGGTGCCCGCCCCGAAAACAAGCGGGAAAAAAATAAAAAAGAATAAAAAAAAAAAAAAAGAAACTTCCCGCAGAGGAGCTGTGCCTGCCCCCGCTCCTCGCCGCGCTACCTGAGGCGGCGCGACCGTTGGGGACCGTTGGGGGTCGTTAGGGGCCCGTTAGGGGCCGTTGGGGATCCCCCCTCAGGAGCGGGCTGTGGCGCCCGCAGGGGCCGCCGCGGCTCCCCTCAGGGCGGCCCGAGTCTGTCAGCGCGGGGCGCGGAGCCGCGGCGCTCTCCGCCGCGGGGCTCGGGGCTGGCCGAGGGTACGGCCGCGCAGCCCGGGGTGCTGAGCCAGGGGACGGGCGGTGGAAGTGCCCGGCTGCGGGTCGGAACGGCCCTGGGCCGCCCCTCTGGGAGCCGGTGAGCGCGGCGGGAGCTGTCCCCGCGCCGCTGTCCCCTTCTTCCTGAGGCGCTGGAGACAGGAACCTGGCCGCGGGACGTCTGGGCTGACCCCAGCGGCTATTCTTACCTCCCCGTCTCTGATCCCAGCCCGATCTAACGCAGTTGATGTGTAAGTGTCTATTTTATACGCCAGAGTCCGTGGCACAGAGGAAAACAAGATTTCTGACCTAATTTTATCTCCTTTGTTTTCATTTCCTATGGCAAGAGCACAGGGCATGCCTGTTCTTGGCTGAGGTGAGCCCTGTCTCGTCCGAGGCTGCGGGCCGGTGGCACCCCGTCCCCTGAGAGCAGGACAATGCTCGTGCTTCAGTCACGCTCCCGCAGGTCACTTCCCCTCCACGACTTCAAAACTTAGGTACCAGCGGTTCTGGCACGCCTGGGAGATGCACGGCTGAATGCTCCTCAGCCTTTTTTAGCCCAGAAGCTCTAAGAGCATCAGTTGCTCCCTCCTCAGGGTCATTACCTTTTCTCAGGCTGGTAAACCTTCATTGTCTTTTACCCACAAAGTGGCTGCAGTTGGGTGAGACAAGAACCAGTGTCTCTCTTCTGTTTTGGATGGGTGCTCCTTACCTTCCACAGCCAATTTAAATGTTGCTCATTCACGACTGCCACACATGAGCTCCTTTGGGCCTTTAAATACCCTGCTGCCTGCCAGGAGGCTGTGTACCTCTAGGGCAGGTCTGGAGTTGGCCTTTCTGCAAAAGGTTACTCCACCTGTTTGACTCCCGTGCTTAGGAAATCTAAAGTGCTGGTTCCCACAGTGCCTGTGACTCAGCACTGTAGCTGTCCTTAAACAGAATTACTCGTCCGACAACCTAAAATGCTTTGCAAGCACTAATGAATTAAGCCTCCCAGTGTCTTGAGATGCAAAGTATTACTGATAGGTAAACCGAGGCAGAGAGTGAGTCATGGGTAGAAGTGTATTGCAAACGCTCGCCCTTGCAGCCCCAGAAGCAACTGTGACCTCGTGGAAGTCAGCAGCAAAATCCCCTTAACTTATTAAGGGCAGAATTTCACCCTTGAAGTCCTGTCTCCTGCTTTTTTTTTTTTTTTCACTGAGCTCTCCCAGCCAGATCTTCAGCCACTGAAAAGCCACGCTGCAAACCAACTGAGCGTGCGGCGCTGTGCTGCGTGAGGATCTTTTTCAAGATGCCCATCTCACTGTGTGCACAGTGATGTACAAATTGCTAGGAGTGCATGAGGGACCTGAGTTGTGGGTGCTTTGAGTAGCCCAAGAGTGATGCGTGTAAACCTCCTGGTGTAACACTGTGCTTCCACGTGCCCATGTCGCATGTGGCGCGGAGCTGACATGTCTTCCTTTGAGGCCGGTGCAGAACTTTTCAACGTCTGGCACTCAGCTTTTTGCATTGCGTAAAGTTACTTCCTGCTAATCTTCCTATTCTGACATAATTACATTACATCCACATTAGAAGCTGTTATAAACATCCCGTGTGCCAAGGTCCAGCGTTACAGACAGTGCTTTGCCTCAGGCCTGGATCAGTTTCCTAATGTGGGGTTAGATCCTGCCTCATTGAGGCCACTGGGATAATGCCCAGGACTTCAACGGGACGAGGATCACAGCCTTTAGAGGGAGCGCCTGGCCTACAAGGGTCAGGTGTCCCGAAGTCAATCCTTTGTGTTAGGAAAGTTGTAATTTCCTTTTAAAGCTCTGTGAGTCATTGAATCATGGCTGTGAACAATCCCACAGGATTTCCTTAGATTTGTGATACCCGAAGGTAAGCTTGGAATGACGCCCCTGGAAATTCTTCGTTCAGGGTCCTGATCTACCTCATTTTCAAGTCAGTGACTAAACTGTTCACCACCGAAAAGCAGATCAAGACAGTTGCATAATCATGAGGGTCTGCTCCTGTTCCAGCCTTCAATAAGCCAGGAGATAGGGCTACCACAAAAGGATCCATCGAAATGTGGAATCTGTAGTCATAAAGAATTCATAAAGCTTGACGACCTCATTTCACAGCAAATGAGGAGACTAGAGGAGCCCTCCGTTTCTCCTCAGAGTTTTTTTATACACAGTATTTCCTTAAACTGCTTTTTGCTTCTCTATATTAGCCATTGTCAAAAATCGTTCCTCACAGTTTGAGATCTAATTCTGGGAAGACTGAATGCAAGAGGGACAGTGCCATCCACTTGGGTAATCCTTTATCTAGGAGTTAAGCATCCTTTTTGCAAGGAGAAAGCCGTATCTCTGCAGTTAATCACGGATGAGTGGGCTTTCAGATAAGGCCTTTCCTATAATACACCCATAACACTTTATTTTCCTCTTGCTGTACGGGAACTGACCTCCTCACTTGGGCGAGTGTCGCAGAGGCAGAGATAGGGGCTGTGCTCTGCCGCTTGGCTGACACACATTTCAGAGCAACACATTCCACCAGATGAACCCATTTGCACAGTTGAGTGATCTAAACTTAGAAAGCTAATTTCTCTAATTACAAAGTGAGACTGAACTCCTGTAAAGGTTTTCATCACCTGAGTGGAATGGGAATTGCACTTCCATAATCATTTAATGTTTAGAAACTAATTAGAAAGCGTTTAGTGGGGAGGCCACACCCCATGTTAAGACTATTTCACAAATGGATCGGGAGAGAAAACTACCTGTGTTGGGAGAGTTGAGCAAGTGGCAGAGGTTGGGAGAACAGCTCCAGTTTGCCAACACTGAGCAGCACATGCCTACTGCTGCAAAAGCTTCTCATCTTCAGAGTCAGGCAAATTCTCGGAGCCGCATCTCTAGGCAAGCTTTTCAAATGAGACCAAAGATCTTGGAGAAGAAGATGCTCTAGCGACGAGAAACCCAAATCCAGCTTGCTGCTGCAGGCGCTCACTTTCTTGCTTCCATGGGGCATGTTGCTTAAGAGAATTGCATTTTCAAAGCCCCGTTTTGTACATTGTGCACGAGTCTTTTGGGACTTTGAATTTTCCACCTTAGTTCTTCAGCACCTTAGCTCCCTGAAATTAAAATGAGGCTCTGAATCCAATTTGGAGGACACGCAGAGAATAAGAAAAAATAAAGACTGTGAGGAGCTCAGCAATGACTGTAGCGAGAACCAGTAAAGTCCTTAAAAGAGTTAAAAGTCACAGAGCCAAAAAATACGTCTCTTGTAGAGCTTTAAAGTTTTATCCAGCTGTAATTAAGTGAATCCATAACATTATTGCTTTGTGTCACAGCTTAAAATTGAGATCTTACTCTGTTCCAGAGAATAGTACCGTTCCTCCTTCACTTTCCTTTATACACATAAAAAACCTGCTTTCTCGTTGATTCCCTGTTAACCCTTTAGGGTCAGATCTCCACGTGAGCCTGTGATCCCAATGACTGCTTTGTCATTCTCTTATCCTCCCCAGCGGTGGGATTCCTCCCCACCAGTCATTTGATCTCGAAGCCCCGCTTTCTAAAAACGGGGGAGAGCTGCAACTACAGTTTTAGGTCTGGGTAGAGGTACAGCTTATCAACCTAGAGTAGCTTCCAGTAGGTGCAAAGACTGTGACACTGAGCAGTGCTGGCACGTCTGTCACAGACAAGATGACACTTCCATTTGATAAGCTGTAGCCTCAGCCTCAGCTATTCCTGTCAGTCGTAGAAATGACTGTGCTGAGACTGAGGCCGAGCCCCATCTCCAAGAAACAGCCGATGCTTTGAAGAGAGCTCCAAGTTTCTGGTAGGGTTTTCCTCACAGCTTTCTGCAAGGGTGCTCTTTTAGCCAATTGCATTGCGTAAGCACTCTGATCGAGTTTCATTTTCTTGTTATGAAAGCATCAAGATGTCGGAAGTTTCCTTTTCATATTCATTGTTTTCTGTGTTAAACGCACAGTATGTCTTCAATATGTTCTCAATCACAAATGATCCTAAAGGGTGTGAGACTGAAGAAGGCAAGGGTGTCATTTCAGCTCAGGAAATAACTGAGAAGAAGGGGGTACAATTATCAAATTTAAATTGGCAGAACAGTATAGGATTTCTTGCGCTAGCCCTACATTATTCCATGGCTGATCTGATATTCTGGGCCTCGGGTTTACTTAGTCCCGCACGGGGATATAAGTGGAGTTGCTTCATTTGGCATGAAGAAGCATTTAAGGGAGTCAGGATTACTAAAATCTGGACTCAGCCCAAATTATAAATGTGCCTCAGTCAAGGAACAGAAACCCTTAAGTTACGGGAGTGCTGGAATGGTCAGTGAGTTAAATCTCAAAGTCGGGTGGGCGGGAGTGACCCTGCTAATCTATAGGGGAAACATCCCTCCAGGGAGTTAGGGCATACATACCTATGGTGGCACTGCGGCATGCGTTTATCTAGTCCCTCTGCCTGCCACCTGGCAGAAGGAACCTTTTTCTATCAGCTAAATATTTTTACACAAAGCACGGCCCCCCGCGGGTGGATAGCATGCTTGGTGGTACAAAGACGAGGCCCTAGGCAAAGAGGCTACAAATGGCAGGCTTTCCTTGTCTCCATCCTTTACACAGGAGTTGCGTAACACACACCACATGTGGGAGATGACTTCCCTTCACCTTCATCTTGTCCCCAGGTCAGGGACCACTCCAAGCAGGACGAAGGACGTCGCTGGTTTGCAGCACTGTGACAGGAAGATGGGCTTGTTGAAGGCCTGAAAGGAAAAGAGCCTGGCTGTTGAATCAGACCCTTAAAACCAATTCATTTCTTTGAAGGTAATGGCATAACACAGTGTGCACCCACTTCATGTCTCAAAAGGGCTTTGGACTTTTGCAGATCCACAATCTGTGTGTTGGCCTGATTTTTTTTTTTTTTTAATATATATAATGATGATTTTTATTTACTGTGGCAGAGGGGAACGAATGGGGCTCGGCCACAATTTGTATAGAAGCAACTCCCCACCTGTCCCTTTAAGTGCACGGTTGTGGTTGGCTGCCTTTTATTGTCCCCCCTCCCGGGGGCTGCAGGGGGGTGCGAGTGTGCCCGCGTGTGCATGTAGAAGGATTTCCCAGCCTGGCGGGTGACCCCTCTCCTTGCTGCTGGAAGCAGTGGCTTCCCTCACCTCCTTTCTTTCCGATATTTATTGGAAGCACGTGCTAAGGAATCTGTGAGCCTGCAATGCTAATGAGAGCAGAGCAGGGCACCAGATGCAAAGGGACAGGCGCGATTCCTAATGAGGGTGTCCCGAGACCCATCTGTTGAGTCTCGTGGGCCCTCAATGAAGTTAGCTGCGCAAGGTAGCCAAAGGAGGGTTTTTTTCTCTAATGCTTTTAGTTCTCAACAAGTGCAATCCTATATAGAGCAGCATGTCATGGGGTTAGGCTTTGTTGTTACTAGCAGATAATGTGACTTTGAAAAGAATGCCCCCACCCTAGCTGAAAGGAGGATAACCCTCCTCTGCCCCCTCCCTTCCCATCCTCCTTGCTCAGATCAATAACAGGTCCCTAGGCACAAAGCCTGCATTCTTTTATTCTCAAATTAGAGCAGCTGCAGCAGCAGCACCACAGCTCATTGGAAACCTATTAGCTTTTGAAAGACTTAATCCAGTTTGAAAATAACTAGTGTTCCTCAATCCTTCATGCACTCACTCCTGGAAGGGGCAATATTCTCAGGCCGCATTGAGGGTGAGGGGACTGGGCTTATAATAATAATAATAACCTGCATCTCTCTCCGTGTCCCAAAGGGACAACAAAGAAGGCAGAATGTCAGTTTCCCAGCTTCACACGGCCTAAGAACATCGGATTTACTCTGACACATCACACCCCAGCACTGAGCTCTGCCGCCTCTCTCCTGCCTTCAATAGTGACTGATATCTTACGATTCACTCCAATTTCATAGCTTTTAAGGCCAGAAGGGACTATTATGATAATCTATTTGACCTCCTGTGCAACACAGACATTACAATTTCATCCTAGGTGGGATGAAAGCTGGCGGCTGCTGGCTCCTTTGATGCTGCTCTGCTGGGCAACAGTGGAAATGTGTGGGCTTTATTTGGAGGGATACCTTTTTCTATAAGGGGAATTCATACATTTTAAAAACATAAAATATAGAGTTTTGTGGATGGCAGCCTTACATGTGCTCAGCAAGTGCCTTGCCCTTGAGTTAGAGGTGCTGATTTTAGCTAAAAACTGTTTGTTCACCCAGCCTGGTATCTTGGTTAGCTCTTGTGTCTGATCACCCCTTTTGTGTGGACGTCCCGCTGCAACCCAGTGAGCTAGTTATTCCCATTTAAAAGACTGGATCTGAAATTCAGCAGTTGTAATGCCCTTCAGAGATATTTAGGCCATAAATGCCTTGTGAAGAGCACAGGAGCAAGGAAACAAACTTTTATTGAACAAGATCCTTAATTTTGTGCCCCAAGTTGAACCGTGAGGCTGTGGATGACCAGAGAGCTGGTTTTCTCAGTTTTCCTGAATCCAGCCAGTGTGTTTGCTGGGACATCTTTCTCTGCTCACACTTTTCCTGTATTGTGCCAGTCCTAAACCTTTCCTGTAAGTGCTGCCAACTGTCATCTGTAATGATAGCAGATATTTTGCCAGTCGTAGCTGGGGTAGGACCACCAACTGACTTCCTGAAGGCCACTGAACAGTAACAGCTTTTGATTTCTACTGACCTGGACCAGATTCAGTGTGGTGACCTAGAGCTAAGGGGCTCAGTATCTCATTACTAATCCCTTGAGCTAGCCAATTCCTTCCACCCAGTCAACGTTTTCTAAAGTGTTAAAAGACTTTTCCTGCCCGCCTGCCCATTAAATCCCTGCTCTTCTGTCCGTGTCCTTGGATCAGCCTAATCGCTGAAGTGGATCAGTTTCAGGTCTTAATGATGCAAGCTTTTGGGACTGACAATGCAGAAGATGGCAGGCGCTGCAGCTGAGGCTCTGTGCGCAGGCAGCGGGGCAGATACTGCTCTTGGGGGTCTGCTTTGGGGTGGCCATCATGCTGCTTTTGTAAAGCATTGCCAGCTGAGATGGGTGGTATTTCCTCCTTTTAGCTTCTTTATCAGAGATTTACAATTTATGTATGGTTCTAGAAAAGTTAAATCTAGCAAAAAGAAGCCAGGTGTTTCCTTTGATCAACCACTGGCATCATTATTTGCATGCCTCATGTACCAATTCTCCTCTGTGATAGTTTAAGATTTAAGATTCTTACTCTGTGAGATGATGAACACGGCTTCGCAGAATGATAGACTGCCATCACTATGTTCTAATGTGTCCTCGTTATTAAAGTCTTATGTTGTAAGGTACAGAGAAATGTGCTTCAAAAGAATGAGCACAGAAAAGCAGTTTGACTTTAGAATCTGCAGTAGCCTTGTCCACATACCCTTAGCAAAAAGCACTGTTTCAGTTTTAGATATCGACTACCAAGCAGCTTGGAAATTTGGGTCTTCTATATTATTTGCCTCCTTTTCCAGCAAAGCTTTTTCATAATTCATATAATCTTACCAGGGTAGGCTTATACATTGCTCCATACATTTTTATTTTTATATATATATATATTTCCCTCTTAGATATATCTGTTTGAAAAAGGGGAGCTCTTCTTAGACATTCCAGCTGCTTCTCCTTGATAATTCTTTTCTTTGCATTTACTCGTGTGAAGTGGACATAGCTGTGTTTTTATGAGGAAAGATTTTCTCTTGCAAAGTGAGAACCCTGTTTCTGCCACTACTTGGGCAGCAATACATGTGGCGGTATCTGTGTGCTTACCTGCCCTTTCCTTTATCGACTTTTTTTCTTAAAACAAAAATTATTCATGGAATGCATTTCTGCCTCTGCCTGCATGACACCCTGGGCTGCAGGTGACAAAAACATAGATCTGCCAGCTTCTCACTTGGTCTGCTAGGAGGAGTTGTGTGCTTGCCCAGGGACCCTACCACACTTGTGATTATTGACACCTAACAGATCAGGATACTCTAATTCCAGGACACTTCGTTAAGAATACTCTCACAATAGTTAATTAGTCTCCAGAATCACAGGGGTTTTTCCAGCTCTCCAATTCTGGTGATGCCACTTAATGCTCTGTCACTGTTTGAAACTTAGCCTCAATGTGGAGCTCAACATGAAGGCCTAAGTACAGAAGCAAAATCTACCAGTGTCCTTCCTCTTGCTAGCACTTTGTTTATCTGAATCGTTTCCCAAGTTGACTCCTGTGGCCTAACCCCATAGAAGAGAAGATCTAATCTCTGATTGTCCTCTGGGACTGTATTCCTGCGAGGTCCTTGAAGAATATATCCTGTTTCCAAGTCAAAGAGTCATTCCACGGATGTGTCCTGTCTTCTCTTCTCATTTGAAGATTGTTTACCTGTTATTTATGAACTGTGTTTTGTCTATGGACTATGCCTAGTGTGTAGGCATTGTGATGCTTATTAGGGAAGGAGGAAGGATTTAAATGGCTCAGGCTTTACATTCAACATCACATATTATGTGCAGGAGGATTTACAGTCACCCAAAAATGCACCAAAGCCTAGCCAACCTGTAGAGGTAGCAGGAGTTGTGCCTCCAGTAGAAAACAGATTAGGTCTGCAATAGAGAAATACTGAGAGAATTCATAGTGACCTGTTCTGATGCTGTTTTGGAGCAGTGTGATGTATGCCCTTGGGCGTCAGGTGTGGAACAAAATAGTGACTGTTTCAGGATAGTGCTAAAATAAAAGCAAATCATGGATCGAGTTATGCATGAGTGTAAACACTCAAACTTAGCTGTAGCAAACAGCATGCTCGCATTTATGCCAGCTAGGGTTACAGTTTGGCACTTTGTTAGAGTATGAAGAGGTCGCTTATTGTTTCAAAGAGGTTTTTCCTGAAAGGAAGACAACCAGTGCTGAAGAGCTGAAAGCACTGAGCTGTGCTCGTTTGGATTAAAAATAGGTATTTTGGGCCAACGGAGCTTCAAAATAAGCAAATTCTCAAACCAGTTTTCCTTTCGGTAGCCGAAAAGGAAACCACACATCCAGGAGGAATGTAGATCAAAGCAAACCCTGCAAATGATGCAGAAACACATAAAATAACAAACAAGACTGGTGGGAAGAGGGGAGCTTTTGTAAGTAGATAGGTCTATTCATATTACACTGAAACCAAATCCAAGATTGCTAAGGAAGATACTTGAGAGGAGCATATAAGGCTATAGGTTTTTTCCTCAGAGGATTTTTTTCAGCCTGTTTTTGCATGCCCATTGTATTTGCAAAGTGACATATAAGGGGCATTCTCAGCACTAGGAGATCTCACTGATACCAACGTTTGCCTTTCGCCACCCTATCTTATCTCTTACTTTCTTTCTCCTGCTACCTTCCCTGAGCCCGCACCTCCGTAAGTCTTTGGCAAAACATCTGTTTGTGTTACTGCTTGTCCTCAACACTGTTAAAACACATCAAGTCACCTTCATAACTAAACTTTCAATATTTAGGTAGTGTAACTTTCATACTTAATCGAATGAGACCCAATTCATATAGGTATTGGCTGGTTAAATTGGAATGTATTTGTTTAATGTGTCATATATGGGAGTAAAAATCTACTAATCTACTACAGAACATTTTTTAATAGAAAACTTAAAGTCATCGCTAAATACTTTTAAACTGGTTTCGCTTGTGTTTAAATAAACATTTTGCTGCAATAATCTATGCTTGTAAAAACTGAACTGGTAGAGACTTGGTAATTGTTGCAGTCAAGTTGCTCTTCAGCTTGATGACTTGTCCTTTTCTTGGATGCAGCTTCATGAAGTTATGAACATATAAATCCTGAACTTCTCAGGGTTTTGTTTCACAGAATTCTTGATACAAAAGGAAGTACCTTGCAGAAGAGAAAGGGTCCTTTGTCCAACAGCCATGACAAAATTGGGATTCCTGGGATGGCCTTGTTCTTTTTTGTGGGTCTTGCAGACCTCTTCCCATCTGTTCTGTCCTGCTAGCTCCTTGCAAGTGCCTCTTCAGCTGAAGAAGCTGTATGTGTGCCACCCACCTCACATTTGGTAAGATCCTGCTCTTGTGCAGAAGGTGATCTATTTCATCTAGGCCAAAAAGCAAGAAGGCAACCCTACTGTATGAGCTACATCTCTTTACAGAAAATTGAACATCTCTTACCTCTCACCCCTTTCTCTCATTTCTGCAGCCACACACCTTTTGAAAACACCCAGGTTCACATTGCCTAATGATGGGGCAGAGCAGCAGGTTCCCTGAGGCACTGCGTAGGTGAGGACAGGATGCAAACCAGATTGACTCTATCCTGCATACTT
Source organism: Heteronetta atricapilla (assembly GCA_011075105.1). Lineage (NCBI taxonomy): Eukaryota > Metazoa > Chordata > Aves > Anseriformes > Anatidae > Heteronetta > Heteronetta atricapilla. Next base: position 6,265,404 of record CM021733.1, read on the forward strand.
GGAAAGGAGTTGGAAAGGTTCTGTTTTCTTTTCTTTTTCCGTTTTTTTTTTTTTTTTTTTTTTTTTTTTTTTTTTTTTTTTTTAAACTGTAGAGCAGCCTCTTTTCTCTCTGCTTTCCACAGCAGCCTCCCATCAGGAAGGGCAGGCCCCACTGCACCCATCCTGTACAGGTCATAAGATATACATTGGGCTCACTTGAGCACCTTCCCATCTTCCCCTTGGCTGTGCACAGAGAGGTGCCTGCTCGTTGAGCAAAGGGCAGTTTATTGTAGAAATGCCATACAATTGAGCAGTAATGTTACCTGACCCTTGGGTGAGTAGAAAGCAGCATGGTTCACTGTCATCAAGGAAGTGCGACCTGTTCAACACATTTATTTCAGCGGTGCCTTATCCCTTTATGCCGCTTGGGGATTTGGTTTAATTTGCAGAGGACTGAAGTGCTCCATTCCACAAACTGCTCTTTCGTTTCTTTTCCTGCAGAAAGCTATACTGTTAACAGCAGGCAGAAACAGAGGGCCAACAGTGCTTCTTTGGCTGGCACCTCTGGGCAGCAAGCAAAACCTTTTCAGATTTCCCTTATCTCGAAAAGCTGTTTTTTGCATCCAGAATGTTAGTAGCTAGCCCACTGAAAAAAAAGAAGAATTACATTGCTGTGCAATTTTTTTAAAGTTTAAAAGGGAAGAGGTAAACTTGCAACCATGCTCTTAGTTGATTTAAGTCAATTCTACTCTTCTGAAGACTCACACTGGGAAAGCTAAGGGGTAGGCTGCCAGAAATGTTTTCCCATTGTACCAATACAGGCTTTTTTGTGCCAGAAGATTTCCTTCTGCAATGTTTGATTTCTGTGGGACACTGGAATTGTTTGTCAGTTCTTTAAACGTTTTTAACATGGCCATTTTTAGCCTGAATGGAGACTAGTGAAAGTTTGAGCTCTGTGTCGGGGAAGCTCATCTCTTTATGAGCAGTGGACCAGTCAATAGGCTCTGTGTATCAGATCATTAGACAAAGGGGCAGCCTGCAGCAAAAGGGATGTTTGTACTGTGGCCAGAGCAGGCCCTCTTAAAAATAATAGCCAAGAGTAAACACTATCAATTAACAAGTTAGATGCTTGTAAAAAAATGTCAGCCCGTTTGCTAACCCATTAAGAAGGGAAATAAGACTTGACAGTTCGCTATACTGTGATTCTAAGCATGATGTTGCCTCTTTAGAAAGAGTGCTTATGGGGTTGTGTAGGCAGGGCGAGTGCGCTGCAGTCACTGCGGGCAAGTGATTGGGAAGATTTGGTGCTGTACGGAAGTTTGTGCATGGCTTAGTTTTAGGTTGTTTCAGCCCATCGACAATCGGAGCGATGACTCGCGCTGACAAAATGCAAAGAGGTGGGACCCGAACTGGGTAGTACAGAAGTACTGGAAGTACAGCAGAAAATTACATTTGTGATCTGACATGACATGTGCTTTAGCGCTGGAAAAAATAATTCATTAAAATGGGACTGCATAGCCCAGCCTTCTCAAAATACACGTTCATATTCATTTCTGTAAGGCACCAGTAGATTTTCAGTAATCACTCTGCATCCAGTGGTTAACTCAGTGTCACCAGCATGATCCTGGTCACCAGAAGAGAAGATGAAAAAAGTTTATTGATAGAAGAAACAGAATGGGAAGAGACTGTTAGCATGAAAGTGCTCAAAAATACCCCAAAAGAATTGCAGTTTGCTAGTGGTGATTTCCCTAGTTTGCAAAGAAACCCTGCTATACATATCAGTGTATAATATTATTAGTGTGTATTTTTATTGCATTGTAATGAAAGGGAGAGTTAAGAGCAGCCTAGGTTGGGGTTGAGGTTCCAAGAGCACTGTATTTGGACTCATGTTACATATTAGATCAATCAGGAGAGATGGGAATCGTGGAAGGATGATGTGGGAAGATGCAGAGTGGATTAGGGCCGCAGGAAATGAAAGCTTCCTAGAGAAATGGCATGCCTGAGCCTTCACAGTGCAGAGCAGTGAGTGAAATAATAATATGGTGACTGTGCAGAAAGGGCAATTGGCCAGGGCCAAGAAAGATACTGCCAGGGCTTAGGGGAAAGATATTAGGGGGACACAGAAATAAGAGACATTGTCACTTAGTGGAGGCAGGTCCTGGACAGAAAGAAGGCAATTTTTGACTACCTGGCTCAGCTGAAAACCTTGCATGAACTTTTGTGACAGCTGGGCCTGACAGCAAGCAATACTCTAGTGAAGTGATATGCTGCACACGGCTTACCCTGGGGAAGGAAGGACTGTGTCTGCCTCAGAATTTGTGTGGAAAATGCATCTCTTTCTGCTCATATTGGCCTCCTGCATTTTGGAAGGGGAGGTGACTCTTCTGTCACGTCGCCACGTGGATAGGTTACTTCAGCCACTCCAGGCTGAAGAGACCTTGGTGGAAGACATGGAGTAGGCCAGCCCTCAGTCAAACTGGACAACTTCTGAGCAATTTAATACACAGCATTTCAAAGCCACTAGAAAATCCCTCATTGAGTCCAGCAGGTTTTATACTGTCCCACCGTGTTTCGCTAACCTGAGATATATGGCAAGTCACACATGGGGTGCATTTTTTCTTTTTAAGGACAACAAATTGCTTGGTGAAGGCCTTGTACAGAGAGGAAGAGTGAAAAGTTGACTCCTGTGAGACAACTTCCAGTGTGATGGTTGTGCTAGATGATTATGTGGTTGGTAATTGGTATCAGAGATTAATTATATTAACCAAGAGACAATCTCTAGTCCATAAATCCGAGTTTAAGTAGTTGGGATGGAACAAGGGCATAGAGGCATACAGTGAATTAAAGTGCATAAGAAAGCCTGCTTAGGAAGAAGCACTTAGCTCAAGTATTTCAAAAAACCAACCTAGTCAGGAAATGAAATATATACTTTAACATGAAACTGAAGACATCAATTGCTTGTAGTTCTTTTGCTGAAATATCTTCCTGTGTCCCCCATGGACTGACTATAAGGCCAGTCTTTCATTGTGATGACTCAACCAGTGTTGATAAACATAATTTGAAAGTGGACCTAAAGGGACCAGTGGGATTTTTATTTTACACATTTTTCATTAAGTCACAGCTTTCTAAAACATGATTAAATATTTGATAACTTTGACCACTTTTAAAACTATTGGTCTGAATTTTTTTAAAATAAATAAACAATTGCCCCCAAACTCCCAGAAGATCAAAAGCCTGTAAAGAAGGTCCTTAAACATTAGAAACAGCTGCTTTTGCATAACTATTAATACATCTATTAGTTCTAGTACAGCGTAGTTTCTTCACAGTAGCTGTTACGTATGTTAGCACAAGAATTGTATTCTCACTCACAATAGTCATTGGCTTTTTGTCAACCAAAAGCTATAATCAGAATAATTTTCATCTAAGTAGCTCTTTCACAATGAAGGTCCTGCATGCAAGAGATTTCTAACAACTCTGAGCTGGAAAGGGACTGCTTTTAAAAAAGGAAAATGCTATTAATATCACTGTATTATAGAGAAGTCAGTTACATAAGAAGGAAAGCAATAGAGAAGCACAAACACTGTCAGGCTCGATAAGATAACCAGTGTGATACCATTTGGCAGTACTGGTCACAACGAGGGGCAAAGAAATTAGAAAGCAATTATTATTTGCCTAAAGGAAACAAAATATCCTGAGCCTTTGTTTAGGAGTTTGGATCAAAGTCACAGGGCCATTTAGTTACATCTTGTCAAAAATAACTTACAATATTCTCAGTCAAAAACACTGCTTCATTTTTAAAGGCAGCGGTTTTTGTTTCTGTGTTATTCTTCTGGCAGAGAGTTCCACAGATCAGTTGTTCATATTGAGGCTTTTCGTAAATCAGTTGCAACTGTTATCTGTCTGCTCCATTGGCAGGACTTTTGTCTTTTGTTATGAGAGAGGCTGAAAAGGACATGACTCACTTTCTGTATGTTTGATCTGTTATGTAACTCTCAACTCATTTACATCTACCATAGATAATCCTGGTGCTTTCAGCCTATTTTTTCCAGATACTTCTTTAAGCTTCTAAGCATTTCCCTTAGCCATCCCTGGACCCTCTTGTTTCTGCTCTCTTCTTCCCGTGGATTCAGTATTTCAGACATGGAACTTATATAGTGACACTATTGTAATAGGACAGTAATAAAAATTATACCAAATGCCCATATATTATAAACAAATGTCTAGACGGGATTTTACAACACTTATCTCATCCCAAGGCTCTCATTTTTTTTAGGTTTTATACTATCAATGTAGAAGTACAATGAATTCTCTTGCTAGGAAAGCCATGGCTTGGCAGAGCCAGTAGGCATACGGTAATAGTACTACGTAATAATTAGAGCTGAGTGAAAGTAAAGGTATTTAAATTACAGGAGACCTGCAGCACTGAACTTGGCTTTTCAGCCTGAGCATACGTGTTCCTATTGCTGCTGGAGGTATATTGATAGTGACTCATACTGTGGCGGTACCGAAAATCTGTTGGTTTAGGGCCTGTGGTCTTCTACAGGATGATCACATTACAATTTCAATGTTTCCTGTACATCAAGGGTATCTTTAATTCTGGAGTATGTGTTTTAGGAAGGCTTGCACGCTCCAGATTTCAGCGTATCTTGGTGCTGACACTAAGCATTAGGCAGTGTGAATGGCTTATTTCAAGTGATCTTGGTCTGTGGTGAAAAGAACAGGAACAAGTCCAGTACACACAGAACAACCGGCTTTTGTTTACTGAGTCAAAGCTGTAAAACCATAAAGGCAGCAAAAGCTGAAATCAAGGGAAACAGAAATAATGGAGTGGGAAGGGAAAAGGAGACTCAACATTTGAGGGTTCTTCTGTATGAAACAGAGATCTGGTTTTTGGTGATGGGGGAAAGGCATGAGTCACTCTTCCAAAACTTTGCTTAATGCAACAGCCTCTTTCTTTTAGTTTGGATTTGAGGCTCTTGGAGGTGAAGAGATTTTTCATCAGCAAGAATTCACCAACAGCTTGCCAACCTCTGTACTTTAAGCCTGATTCGTCAAAGCCTAAAAGTAGCCTTACGTGATGGTAAATGTGCTCCTAGAGTGCCAGCTGAAGCTAGGGTCTTCCCTCCTAAGATGCAGGAAACACTTTCTTAGATTTTATACTTAAAAAAAAATGCTATCAGTGTTCCTAATCAAGTCTTCCTGCTCTCGTTGAAAGAGAGATTTTTCCTTGAAAAATCTTTGGTCTTATAGAACATTTTAATACAGATCCTCTTAGGAAATGTGATTGCTGTGGGGCATCTGGCTTGCAATCAGTCAGTCCTTTCAGAGCCTAACTCTTCCGTCCTGACATCGGCCCAGAGCATGCCCAGCGAGGTCCCGGGGAGCCATGCGCCTTATATGTCCACTGCAGCTTGCGGGAGGTCAAGCAGGGGGAAGCCAAAGGATTTCTGCAAATGGTGGAGCCAAGCAGAAGGTCAGGCATGGCATTTTGTGGCCATGGGAAAGAGACAGTTCTTTCTTCTGGGTCGGGATGAGTTTCCATCAGTGCCGAGTCTCAATGGATCATGGGGCTTCCATGGCTGGCACCCAGTGTTCTTAATTTTGTGGTGAATACGAGCCCTGAAAGCACATAATTTAGTCCGCCTGAAGATAATTGTCGAAATAAATCAGTCTCTTGTTTAAGGAATAAATCTTCAGCAAGTATCAAGAGAGCCTAAAGCACTGCTGATTTTAATCATTACTCTGCGTAGGGAAGTGCCTATACTGCTTAGCGTTTCCAATCCAGCAGTGATACTATTAAAAATTCAAGCCTGGATTGAGAAGCTGTCACAGTTCATATTAAGGGGTTTGGGGGATTCCTGAATTCACAGCTGAAAGAGGAGAGGCCTGGAGAGCCCTGACCCCACGGTCCACGCCAGGTTTAGCTGACCAGCACCACGCAGTCCGGTTCGATGCCTCGGTTTCCACATCCGAACGCCGGGATACCATGACCCGTGTTCCCGTGTGTGTTGCCCTTTCGGAGAGGAGAACTGCTCCATGTCAGACAGATATTTTTACTTTTTGGTGTTGATGGGCTGTTGCTGGAAGATGGGTTGGGTATGACAGGAAATGTGCTGTGGTGTGTCAGGCTGTCCCACACAGAGCGATTCCAGGCAATGGCCGGTGATTTTTATCGGGCTGCCCTGTGGTCATCCAGTTGGCTCCCCAGGGCTCTGTTGGTTGGCTCCAGTGATTTTCTTGTTCAGGAGCATGCCCTGCTTTGCTAGGGTTTTTTTTTTTTTTACGGCTTGGCCAGTCAACAAGGGATTTTTTGGGGTGTGAAAAAGATCAGTTTGGGTGAGATGGGTTCTAGCAAAGTAGAAATTACGCTGGTCAGCTGTGGCTGGAGAGTCACGCTTCTCCAAAACTCCCCAGCCTTGATGTGGGAGCTGCGCTATGACAGAGGCAGGATGTGGGCTGTGATAGCCACTGAGGCGATCTGTCACCAGCCGTGGGCAAGGTAGGACTGAACAGACTAGAAGTTCTTTTTGAGGCTTCATGGTTGAATTAGCACTGGGCAATTCGGTGGTTTCTATAGCAATTCTCTGGATACCCTGGCTGGTCAAAAGGCAGATCATTGTCCACCTAATTTCTGATCTTTTTGTTAAATGAAATGGCAAAGATCTTGGGTCATTTATATAAAAAAATATGAATCCTGCATGGATTGAAGACAGGTCGCTGCTGCTTAGCCGTATTATTCCTGGCCCCCAGTTGATCACCATGAGAGACCTGGTGATCTTGATATTCTCCCAGGTTTTTTGATCATTTCTCCCTTTTCTTGGAGAGCACCTGGAGTTCTTGTTTCTGGAGCTTTCCCGGAGGAACAGACACTGCTTTTGCCTTTTCCACTGCAACCAGCCCCATTTCTCCATACTCTCCAAACTGGGAAGCACTCGCTACCCTACTCAAATTGATTGTAGTGTTAAAAAAAAATAAATTCATACAGCTTTTGGCTCAGCACCATTTGAATAATTCCAAGTGGCTGGGAATTAATTCACTGTGCCAAGTTGCTTTGAAGAAGAGATCTAGCTACAATTTATTTTGGTTATATTTTGTATGAAATGTGTGGGGTTATTGGAACCAGATATATTGACTTTGCACTAGGCTGGTGTACACCAGTTCTAAATGTGTCCCCTGGCATATGGAATCAAAACTGAGGGTTTTCTCAGACACAGATGCCATCCAGCTCCCTCGATTCTTGGTATCCTGCTCCCTGGTACGTTACCATGTCTAATAGATATGAAAACACAGGGCCCCTGTGCTATTTCCAGTGTCTCATCCATTTTAGAGATCTTAGAACTTGCTTTTGTCTGAAGCAAAATATTTGTCGCATGTTGTTAGAAGGGGCCAGAAGCTACCTGACTGTGGAATAAATCAGGAGTAACCATAAGGATTTAGAACATAGTTAAGTATATGCAAGTGTGGGACGTGTTTAGCTCCAAAAGTGGTTGTGGGTATAAACAGTGTGTCATGAGCCATTCCATCACATCTGAGTTACAATAATGTACATAAATCACAGACGTATCATATGTCATAAGCACAAGCTTCATAGGCAACCATTTTTATAAAATCTTTGCTTGCAGAAAATGTTGGGAACGGTTGTCTTTGTTCAAAGTTTTTAAAAAAGTCCACTTAGAGTACTTGTAAATCAGCCCCGAGAGAATAAATTGCCAGAGGAACAGCACGGAAGCAGAAGTGTGACATTTCCAGCTATCTGCAGAGGGAGGTCTGTTCTACAATACATTTCAGGTGACAAAACACAAATATGATGCACAGTGCCAAATGGGAAGAAAGAATAGACCCTCTGCTGTTGGGAATAAAAGAAGACTATAGTAATGTGATTATGGTAATGGTCAACAAGTCATAGTCTTGTGCCTTTGTTCACTGTAATTAACTTCTTGGAATGCCACAGTTGCTTTCTCTGTGCTCATCAGATGGCCCTGCTTTTGTGTCCACAGTCTGTTATTTCTCTTGAAGGGACTGCAAGCCTCCAAGTGCATTACTAAATGAATTCATTGCTGGAACAAAGATTCTGCAGTAGAATAGAGATTGATATCTTTTGTTGTCAGACATTCAATACCATATAGCAATCCAATTACTTAAGCTGTTTCTATCAGTCTTATTACGGCTCACTATTGAGGCATGCTTTAAAGCTGGATAATTCTGTCTTGCAAGAATGTAGTGGAACAGATTAGGGCTTTAATGAGAAGGCTTTCTGTGAGCAAGCGCATTTCCATTGTACCTACTAGGATTGAGGAATCATACCTAGGCAAAGGCCTGGAGTCATTGTTGCAAAGACCGATCAAAGGAGAGCCTGAAATCTGTACAACTGCTTGAAGAACTTCTATGGGTTATAAAATAAAATAAAATAAAAACTGGCAAGGTTTCTGTCTGTTATTGCCTATCTGATGAGAATCTGTGGTACACGGGGAAAAGGAAATTGCTTATTGGAATTCAGATTGCGGGATGGATATCTCATTTTGTGTTTGAACTTTTCCTCCGCTGTGCTATAGGTCAAATTTTGTGCTTAGCTGTAGCGTTTTTAGGAATGCTGGCAGCGAAAGTTGAATACAAGACTTAGTATGTATCCAGGGTAGATACTTGAAGAGGCATGTTTCTAGCACACACACACCAGAAAAGAAGCCTCTGAGCTTAGACTAGCAAGTCAGCTTTTGCATGGTTGCAGTCTTGCTCACGCTCTCTGTAGGAAAAGCAGGTGTAGACTGGGTCCCAAAGGCAGCTGAAAGCTGGAATCTGTAAGACCTCAGAGCTGTGGCTGAAACAGGGAGGTGGAAAATAGTTATTTTTCTGTGGGGAAATAAAATCAACAATGTAAATATAAACAAACTTAATTACTTTGCAGTTTTTGTGTACATATAAAACACTCACAGAGTTTACAAGCAGTAGGGACCTGGGAGATCCCAGGCTAAGTTTGCATGTCTGGCAAGACATTTTTTTTTTTTTTTTTTTCTTGAATGTACGATTTCTGATGGATTTTTAAGACATGGTAGAAGTCTCCAGCTTACTCTTAAGCTCAGCAGAAACATCAGTGCTCTGAGACAACACAGAGTGAGTAGAAGCAACCGAGAGTTTGCTGAAGATGAAGTAAATTGGAAACATAGTTTAGAGTGCTTTTGTATGGAATACATGCAGCCTGGCGTCACTCATGAAAATAAGCCTATCTAAACTTGCCTGAAATTCCACCTCACTACCCTTAAATATATGAGAATATATATATATATATATATATATATATATATAT
>CM021733.1:6280621-6327754 GCA_011075105.1 Heteronetta atricapilla
TTATTTTATTTTATTTTATTTTATTTTATTTTATTTTATTTTATTTTTTCAAGCCCAGTGACAGGATTTAGAAAGCTCCACAGGATGCTGGAGCCAGCCACCTTCACAAAACTTTTCCATGTGATGCATGTCAGTAGCACAGCTTCAAGAAGTGTCTTCTTGTTTTGCTTCCCACTTAGCATGAGTTTAATGGCTGTCTCAGAACACCTCTGAACATGGCAGGATTAGTGTATGTGATCTGGGAATAAAAAGAGAAGGCAGAAGGTGGGGAAAGGAAGGTAACTGATAGCTGGAAGATGAACTGGTTCCAAAGGACACCCTCCAGCAAAGGTTGGCAGAATAGAATTAGGTAGATTTAATTTTAGTGTGAGAAAGAACAACCCTTGCGTGTCAGCTGGGACTCATGTGGTTTAATGAATTACTGGAAGGTTAGGAGAATGGAACATGCCCTCTCCAGAAGCATCTCTGAAAGATCTGAAAGAATCCTTAGCTCAGTAATAAATTTCTCAATCTCAAATTAAAAATGCAGCCACTAGTGCGGCTAGGTATTCATGAATGACTGGGTACTGGATTTCTAACCCTTGGAGGCCAATGGAAGAACTCAGTACAGCCAAGGGATTAAAATCAGAAACTATCTGATTCATTTGGTGAAAAAAAATATAAGGAGCCATTCCAGGAGCAGCAGGAGCCCAGTTTCCTAGGGAACCATATCCTGTGTCTCCCATGCATATTTGAGGGGACTTTCATGAGACCCCTGCATCCTTCCCAGATCCTCCTTAATTACAAGGAGGGCACAAGGCAGCTTCTGCTGCATCTGCTGTGGATCTACACAAATACTGATTAAAGGCTAGAAGTAAGGTGATTTGTATTGATTGGACACGTAACCAGTGATTCCACACCTTCAGGGAGATTTTCCTCTGCTTGGGGCACTGGTTTAGGTCTCTTACCGCTGTGCAATGACTGATTTTCACAAGACCTGTAGGAACATAATTATCCCCAAGTCTTCTGCTTCTCCCCTGAGAACTTGCATTGAAATGTGCCAGTGGGTTTGAAAGTTATTAGGGGGAGACAGATGAACAGACAGACAGCATGGCTGCATAAGCTTCATTTCCTTAGGAAATCAAGTGGAAATGTTTTTGTATAGTTTATATACAACACAATATGGTTTGTGTCTGTCTATTACATTGAAGGTTGTTGTAGAGCTTATATATTCCATTGTTGTGCTTCATCTAATCCAAAGTTTCTAAAAATACTGCGTTGGAGCCTTTGTGATTTGCTTTCATGTATCTCATAGGAACCTGGGACTGGAAGGGGCATCCTGGGTCATTGTGTCCAGGCTCCTGCTGAGGTACATGAACTGTAAAAGTTGAAAGAGAAAAGTACTGTATAATAAACTTCTGGTTGGTACAGTGGGAAAGTTAATGAGACAGATGAAACCTTCCGTGTGGCCTTTACAAGGCTGGAAGTCGCAGCATGGGGCAGTCCCCTCGCAGATTTTGGGTCATTACCTTATCTTCTGCAGCAACTGCAAGGAAGCTAGAGATTTCTGAGGATGAATGAATTCTCACCTTTACAGTGAAGAAGTATGAAGTATTCACATTTTCTGAAGAGAATCCTGGGGAAAAGATTGCCAGATTTTATTTTTTATTTTTTTTTCATGTATAAAAGTTTTAAAATATTAAGCACGATTACACAGAGGAAATTATTTGGTCCAGGGAAAGGAGACACATCTTTTAGCTTTTAAATGTGCTCAAATAACACATTAAAACATGTAAGACATGTTCAGCATTCTTTAGGAGTTTCCTAAACAAAAAAAGAACCCAGAAATCCTTCCATGAAATAAGACAATAGGTGAGAAATGATGGCAGTTTCTGATTACATACTGGGTGCATGGGAGCAATAGCATAAGGTTATTTCTGAAGTTATATTGTAATGCTAGAAAGAGAACCTGATAATATAATGCTAAAAACCCTAACTGCCTGTGTTTCAGCATCGGTGCTGTTTGTCTTAAGACCTTTGCTGTGCACTGATTCTTAGTATTAAATGTGCTTCCTTAGTATTTGTATTTTTATTTTATATTCTTAGTATTAAATGTACTTGCAGACGGTTAAGGGCACACCTAGACTATTTATATTCCAGAATATCTAGACTGTTTCAAATCAGTGATGAAATGCCCTCTGCATAGAGTTATAACAGATGCAGCTGTTCAGAAAAGGTCCAGTCTGATAAAAGGCATGGAACAATAGCATGCTTGGCAGTTTCTGGAACACAAACAGAAAACAAAACAACTCTTTGAAAATCTCAGTTTTGCAATATTTAAACTGGCTGTGGTCAAAAATAGAAAAATCATCTTAGAATGATTTCAGATCATTTCCCTTTTTGAAAGCAGAGTCAATATGTACATAAAGAGTAGACATTTTGAATGTTTTATATGGGCCAGCTTTAGCATGAGCTGGGGAAAAAAATGACTTACCTTGGCAGTGTCTTTGGCTTGATTTGGCTGTGTTGCAGTTGTACACAATTATCCCTTCCAGCAACCAGAGTTTGGTTCGGCAAGACAGAGAGTGCTCTAGGTAGAGCACTTGAGGTGTGAGTAGCTTTAAGGGTATGAACACTCTTTGACTTAGGTTGCACCGCTTATATCCTACAATCTGTAGGGCACTCTTAAATACTTCACCAGGTTGTAGAGTGCTCCAGACTGAGTGCTCCTGAGCCCTGAGCACAAGTTGGGCTGGCAGTGGTGAACTGAGCCCCATCAGCCTTGTGCTGGGTACGGACACCCAGGAGTGAACGTGCAGCAGGCTACTTTCTGTGGGCAGCCTGGGAGACTGTTATAAGAAAGTTGCAGTTGTATTTTAGAAGAGCCCATTTATTATTATTAAAAAAAAATAAGATTACGTGATTTAGTAGAATTAGGCAGTTTCAAAAAGTCATTCCAGTGTCTGAATAATTAAGCTTTGGATCTTTGAAGATATTTAACTGTTAAACTCCTGAGTGAATGAAAACCTATTTCTGGAAAGTTGTAGTTACTTTTGTTTGAAGGTGTTTGGAATGAGCCTACTCTTTTAAACACTATGTTAATGCTTTCAGTATGTTAATATTTAACAAAGAGGTTCTCTTCATTAAAAGCACATTTGCTGCCCAACAGATTTTGATAATGTTTTCCATTAAAACTCTGAAGACTGCTAAATTTGACAGTGCTGCTAAGTTTGTTCAGTCAGGCTCAGCTTTCAGAAACAAGTCTTCTAACTAGAGGTTGGGGATGATGGTTATTGAAAATCTGTCACTCGGTGGAAGGATCCAGACTGCTTTCCATTGCCAGGTAGCCCTTCATCACTCTCCGTTGTGATGGCTTGAGGCAGCTGTGACTCGTTTGTATGACTCTGGCTCTCATGCAGCTTTGGCAACCCAGTGCACCAGCTGCCTTTGAGCTTAGTTGTCTGTTGTAAGTCTCACCAGGACCCATTTCTAAGCCCACCTTATCCTTTACTCATCTAATTTTGCACCTAATCTTAAATTGCAGATATTATAGCATGGCCAGCATTCAGTGACTGATGATTCCAGTCTGTCACTGATCTTCTTTGTCCAGCCCCCAGCAGTTAAATCTCTTTCCAAGGTGCCTCTGCAGAATTAGGACTTTGTCAGTCTCAGGCACGTTGAGATTTCTGCCCTCGTTTTTCTCTAAGTACATTATCTCCATACTTCTGCCAGATGAAGCTCAACATGGTCTTTGTACAAAATCTCCATATAAAATACCTCTGGCCCAATCCTACTTGCATCATTCACCTCACCGTTGAATTTACTTGACTTGAGTGGAACTAATAGAAAGAGTGAAGACAGTTGGCCAAGCCCTGTTCTCAGTTACCTTTATGTCATCTACACTGACTCTGCTGAAGCCAGTAGAGAAAACTCAGAATGAACAGTTTATAGTCATTTATGTGATAAATGTAAAAGCAATTAAAATCCTTTTTATCAGTATGTATCACAATGCCATAAAAAGTTAAAATACCATCATCAGCCTTTGAAGAAACCGAGTCCCAGAAGTATGCCCGTGGTCGCACAGATTGTCAGACCTCAGCTGTAAATTCTTATTTCTGTACCAAATGCCTTTCTCTACAGGACTTTTTATTATTATTATTATTATTTTTTAAGGGAAATACTTGCATAAGAAGAAGTGATACAGCAGTTGTGCATATGCATCACACTCAGAGAGGGCAAAATTCTTAAGCAAGATTTGCCATCTGTGTTTATAACACAAACATTTTTCATTAGCAAGGGAGCATCATTTTAAGTTTTATCCTAGTGTTATATAAGTACAATAATTGACATTCCTAGCTCCAAAACTGATCTTTAATATAGGTTGAGCAAAAAATGTATATTCACTTGAAGTTCATTACTATATTTACAACACTGCTTTCCCATGCTTATTTTAGGGTCGTTGGGGAAAAAGCTTTAACTCCAAAAAAATGAATGCATTGCTATTCTGGGAGTTAGATTGTCACTTAAGAAATATATTTCTGATAATAAAAATTGGTGTAGTTTTCCTTGCAGGGACTTATTAAGAAGAAAGTTAATAAAAACTGCATGGAAAAACTAGCATTTTTTTTTTTTTTAATGTTGTTTGGAATTCCTACAGGAAAATTAATCAAATGCAAAAAAAAATGAAGAGAAAAAAGAGAAATGTTTTGTGATCATTAAAACCCAAAGGTAAGATTCTCTTAGTAAAGCTACTATTAAGCAAGGTAGCTCTGATGAACCTTTTAAACATCTGTTAAGAACAAAGACCTAGCTGGCCCTGCTGATGGGAAAGTCATAATGTGGCTTTTTTCCTGATCGCTTTCTATTCTTTGCATGTGTGACAGATGTCAAAGAAGTTGAAAAGCGTCCATTTCCCAGCAGGGTGCCGGCTGTTCCCCCCAAATGCCTGGGCAGTTTATAGAGGCCCTAGTATCTCCCAGTCTTGAGTGAAAGATCTGTAGAGAAAGCATCCTGCAGATTAGAGGCCTGCTGCCTTTGAATAGAGGACAGCCAGCAGCTCTCCGGGCCTCAGCAAGAGATGCCACTGTACCATCAGGAAACTTTGATTTATTATCTGAGAAATTCACCATCCATCTGCATGAAGAGGTCACAGAAGCCGCTTCCTTAATGTGAATCTGAGACCCCCATTATTTCCCACTTATTGCTACAAGCATGAAAAATTGCTCCAACTGAGAAAGTTGGGCTTTCAGGACTTGTTGCCATGGCTGAATTTATATGAATATTTAGGAGCAATGCTTAGCGAGTTTTTCTGAACCTATAAATTCCAACAATTTTCACAGTTTTTTGCTAATTAATGCCACCACTGTGGAAGTGGAAGCAGTTCTGCAAACAAGCTGCGACAAATGGGATTTTTATTGCCAGTGGAAAAGTCTAGGGAATAATTAGCGGGTCCGTAGAGATCTCTTGATTACAGACATCTGCATTGGTAATGTCCAGACTCAAAGATCGCTGAGGGAAATGTTTAGGGATTTTCACCTTAGGGCACATTTATGTTGTCAGCTACACCCTTCAAACTGCAGTCGGACAAATGTGGGAAAATATTTTGTGAAATGTTAGACCAATGAACCTGATGTTGACTAATCTGGACTAGGGAAACTGGCTTTGCGTTCCAAAGTACTGTCCAGCAGCCAAGACTTGCACATGTAATATTTTGATATCTCATTAAACTTGATTTCATAGAGATATTTCTCAGTGCGGCATTTGAATCACAGTGTGTTGCCTAAGATGCTTTTGCAGTTATCACTGCTTTGTTGAATAGGATGAAGAGGAAACAAGACTGGTTATTAAAAACCACATGACTCCTTTAAAATGAAGCACTGAAAAAAGAATTCATGTCAACACAGGATTTATTAGTGCAGGTTGAAGAGTAACTTGATTTGGGATCTTCCTGCTCTTGCCAAGGTGATTCACAATATAAATCATGGATGTACTTATAGAAGCAGTCAAAGATTTGTCTATTTAAACAGCAGTCCTGGGTAGTGAAGTATTCATTTTAGGCCTTCAAGCAGAATCTTAAGCTAAAGAGTTTTAAAAATACACAATTATATTTATTTCTATAGTAGTACAGTGCAGTTGCCCCAGTCAAAGTTTCCTGCTTTATTAAAGGCCGTGTAAATCCCATCAAAAACTCATTCC
Source organism: Heteronetta atricapilla (assembly GCA_011075105.1). Classification (NCBI taxonomy): domain Eukaryota; kingdom Metazoa; phylum Chordata; class Aves; order Anseriformes; family Anatidae; genus Heteronetta; species Heteronetta atricapilla. The sequence continues at coordinate 6,286,796 of CM021733.1, forward strand.
CTCTCCTGAATAACTAACAGGTAAAGAATTGGTTGCTTTTACCAATTGTATCAGGATATAGAATTTAACATAAATTAAAAGTGTAGTGTCTTTTGTTTTAAAATATCCATTACACTACATAGCTTTGTCTTGCTTAGAATTTCCCTGTGACAGGATCTTCGCTCCCACAAGCCTTGCATCAGAAAATACCCTTAAATGTGTATTTAAACCCATCCTTCTCCAGGAAAGCCATTAAGGAAATGATTAATTTTAAGATACATTTCAGTCCCAGTGGCATCATTTATCCTACTCACTGGCCAGGCAGTCACTTACAACAAAGTTAAGTACTGACCAGGCCTCATTCTGAATCCAGGCTGCCCTTCAAGATGTCATGAGGAGCAGCAGTAATTCTCCTGGCTTTTAAGCCTCCATGCACAGCACACATATGTAGAACTGCACCCGGTAATGCATCAATGTATGAGTGAGGGATTAATCACCAGCATCTTGCTGTTGGCTCCTGAAGTCCCGAATCGATGGGATATAACAAGTGCTTGGTCATAATCAGCTGGCACTGTGAGGGTTTGAACTATCAACTGCACCCACAAATAACCATTTTTATCCCCACACCTTTCTTAGAGGAGAAAATTGGGTCAGGCATTTCCAAAGATCTCTTTTCACTTAGCTTTTTCTGGTCTCTTTGGGATGTGGAGTGGGAGTGGAAGGAACAAAGGGTTGGGAAAGCCGAATTCAGCATTGCTGGGGATGCTTTTGTTCACAGATAACTAGGGCCACTGTGACAAGAACTTGTATTTTCATGGGCATTGAATACCAGAACCCTGCTTTGCTACTGTCTGACATAGAAAATGTACAGACATATGAAATAACTTCAGAAGGAGGTTTTTAATAGCCTGACTCCTTATGAAGTCTTTCCAGAAGACCCCAGAGACATTTGTGATCACACATATATTATTGCCACTGGCCTGGACAGATGGGAAAGTCCCCAGAGAAATTGCTTCAGAGTGGTGTTTACCGGTCACAATACAGGCTGCAGCAATGCTGGTTTTGTAGAATATGTACTTTTTTTGAGGGGTTGAAGCTGAAGGGACACTACAGCTTACAGTGTCCATTTATTACTGGGTAGTCTTTAAAACTACATGGTTTTTACATGCATAAGCCAGATGACTTTGAGCTCCAATTCGGTGCATTTTTTTTTTCCCAGCTTTATTTAAGGAAATGCTTTACAGTGGTTAAAGGTATGACTGTGTAGCATGTATATCTGCTGTTCAGAAATATTACATGAATTCCTGTAAATAAGGTATTTAAATATAAATGTGTTTGACTGTTTTCTAATGAGCCTTGTTCACAGGCCCTGCAGGGTTAATTAGGTACCTAGATCTTATCTTTACTCTATTACACAAAAGGCAAAAACCTCTACAGGAACTGAATCCACTCAGAAAGAGCAAATAAACTAGCTCTAAATGATCACAACCTGACCAAGCTTTTCTGCTTCAGCTCCCTGTATGCCTTCAGGCAATGGGGATTTAAAAGCACTGAGATTACAGGACCATAAAAATACACATTTACATTTACATGTGGTCACATGCAAAATTTAAGATTTAGAGAAAGCCACAAAGGGAATGTTTAACATAAGTAGCCAGGCACAAGCTGAATTAATGACACAGCAGCCCCAGCAGAAACACAAGAAAAACATGTAAACCTTCATCTATTATTAGTTGCCGTAGCCCACACTCCAGAGCACAAGGACGCGTGGTCACTAACATGGTCTTTGCCACTGGATCTTTTAGCTGCCGTACGAACGGGAGCTGGGCAAGTGCTGAAGTGCAGGGAGTTCACGTGACAGTCCTTGCTTGGAGTTTGGTTTCTTTGTTTGATGATTAAATCACTAATAATATTAATAGAGCAGCTGGAACCCTCCCCGACCCCTGACTAGGTAGGGAGATCCTGGGGGAGGGCTCTCCATGCTGTGCACGTCGGACGGCTTGGTCACATCACGAGGGCTGGCAGGAGGCTGCAGGCAGTGCTCTCAGGGCATGCATTGCTTCCTTCCAGCGCCGATGGGAAGAATTCACACTCTTGCAGACCCTGGCAGACATGCACAACTTTTTCACCAAGCCATGCACATCTGCTCCAGGCAATCCCTTCCCTTAGCAGTTACACATCATCACGTAATGCAGACATTCTTTTACTGAAAAGCTTCAGGAATAGACTCTTTCTTCCACGTGCTGGTACAGCACCTAACACTCTAGGTTGTGCCTCAAGCAGGCATGCCTCAAACAGGCATGTTGGCTGCTTATGCAACTGCAGCTCAAGTAAATGCTGGCTAAGAAAAGAAACAAGTTTTTTTATTTTCCTTTTATATATATATATATATGTATATATATATATATATATATATTTCCCTTCTTCTTTTCTTGCCTTGAATCCTTTTTTTAGCAGGGAATAAATGATTTTTCAGGAGTGTCCTTTGAGAGAATCAGCACTAGAATGGTTTAATTTAAGCAAATGTGAGTTCTGGTTGTGTAATTACGGATCTGCTCATGTGCTTGCAGATACGCACAAGAAGAGAGTGCAGCAGTTCCCTGGGGAAAAGTAATGAAGTCTGTTTGTCTTGCGAAAATGAGGTTGTATTATAATATAGCAAATGATAGAATGGGGATTTCTGATGCAGGACATTATTCAGTAATAAGTTTCCAATGACAGATGAGTTTCAGAAACTAGTTGTCCGGTTGCAAATCTTTTTCCCACAGATGTATATTTGTTTAGCTCCTCTGCACACTTCAGATTACTCACCACCGCAGGCAGGGTCTGATCCTCAGCTGGTCGAGCTCAGCACGGTAATGGAGATCAATAGTGGTGCTATTTTATAGCAGCCCTGGTTTTAGGATGTTGATTGTTTAACCTTGCGAAGCGGAATGCATTGTGTTAGTTACAACCTAGTGGTTGGGAACGCAAGCTATCAAGAGGGATCCTTGTTTAGGAGTCTCATTTAAAAAGGGGGAAAATTAATTGAAGTTTGTGGCATTACTGCTGTGCTGAAAGCTAAGCATATGCAGAAATCCTCACAGAATGAGGAAATACAGACATGGATTGTAAGACTGAGAAAAGAAGAAAAATCAGAAGGTCATGTCTTTTTTTTATCTCTCGGAGTTTTCTCCTAGGATTTGTTATGATTTACTGTCATTGCATATTATGTAAACAGTCACTGTTTCCATGAAGTGGGAGGTCCCGTTAATCTTCTTCTGAGTAGCTATTGAGCATTGTTTGTGAGCTTAACTGGAAATATACATCCTTACTGTAATGGAATGATCAAGAATCTGTATATCCCATAGCCTCTGGTTATGGTTCTGACCCTATAAAATGTGTAGGTGGGGTTTCCCTATTAACAGTCAGCCTGTAAAGCCAGGGGAAATCTGAGATGGTTTCCCGGCTTCCTGCAGTTGTTTCCTCTGTAGTGGATGCTCTTGACTCATCCACATCAGCAATTCTCTGGCCCCAGGGCCCATGAAAATACTTTGGAGGGATAACTCTTTCTGAGCTTTAAGAACTGACTGAACGTCAGGTGCTTTGAAAAATAATAAACGGAGGATGAAGCCTCACTTTCTTCCCTTCCCTCTTTACAAAACTGCATCTTTACTTCATCCTCTTCCAGCAGAACCCATATTACTCTGTATATAGGCTGTCCATGCTTTCTTCAACAACAAATGCAAAGCAATTGCAGCAAATGCGTTGCTTGTAATCTTGTGTGCACACTGACTGTTAGATCTTTCGGGGTCTAGTTTCTGCTTAAAAGGAAAATAAGTCTATGGAAGAAGTGCTATGTCCCCGAACTGTTCTGCCAGCATTAAGGTACTGAATACTCTGGGATGCGATTGTCTTTCCAGCTGGACATAGGCTTTCTGTGGTAATATTGAACCACTTTACTATAATATAATCCTACCCTCAATTTCCTGAGGACTACGTGACTGAAACTTATCTGACAATTCTGGTACAGTCTGAGACACCCCATGATGATGTCTTTTAGGGATGTCCCAAGGCAGTAGAGCTTTTCAAAGCAAAAGAATTCTTGTTCTTACATGAAAGGTTGAAAATAGCAAACTTGTTGCATAATCCTGATCTGCTTCATAAATGAGACACTTACAAGGACATATTTCCACATTTTACTCAGATGTGTGTGTCTCCATTAATTTGGAAAAGCTCAGCTGAACCTAAATCCTGTATCACATAAAATTACTGATTTAAATACTGAGAGTACTATATACTTTTTCTTGTTGCCCTGTCTTTCATGCTTGTTCCCTCACCTACGCCCAATATTTCACTGACATCAGTGGGAGTCTTCCTAGAATGTCTGACAGTAATGTATTAATTCCTTTTTTTTTCCAGAAGTGATTCCTTCAGTGCTGCCACTGCCAGTGGAGATTATAGTTGGATCTCCTTCCATACAAGTCACTGCAGCAGAGCAGATCCTCTGGCTGCGTTTCCTGTCATCAGGTGTCACCCCAGCTTGATGTCTGCAAGGAAGCGGTAAGAAATCTACAACAGTCCTCTGCTCACTCACCTAGCTGCCAAACATGCACATTTCACTGGTTTTGTGAAAACACTTCCCCGCGGTAGAAATGTGATACAACTGACTAGGTAGGCCAACAGCCAACAGCTCTCTGATCGTCTGTCTGCTGGCCTAACAGATTAAATATTAGCATTTATGTCTCCTTGAATGCAATGAATTCTCTCCAAATATGGTTCTCAAAGAACATTTCTTCTTCTGCACCAGATAAACTGTCAGACAAGTGACATAGATAGGCAGGATGGGAGTTTAAACACATGACTGGCAGAAAATAGAACCTGTTATTTGGGTTGATTTTTTAATTTGCTTGCTCTCCACTGGTAAATGAAACAAAGCGCACAATTACAGCAAGACGACTACACAAGTTAGTGAGGGAGTCCTGGAGGCATCTGCAGGGTGAAGACCTCTTGGCTGTTAGCTGGTGAAATCTGCCCGGGAGACAAATACTTTACAAAGAATTTCTTCCATGAGAAATCTTTCAGCTCCTTGGGGTTTTCATTGCTACTTCTGCTCTACACTGACAGTGTATATTTGTTTATAGATGTTGATAGAATTTGAAGTTTCTATAGATGGGTAAGTTTGAGCTGAGTATTTTTTTTTCCCAGCTAACAGAGGGAGGAATATTTGAAATAGATTTAAGAAGTAGACAGAGGCACTCTTAATTTGTTTCTTTAGGGTTTCATTTTTCTGATGTAAGTTACTCATAACTCCCACAGAAGCCAATAAATTTGTAGTCCTTCACAGCAGGAGAGGCACTGAAGTCAATAGGAATTATTTGTATCCTGCAGTTGGGGAATAAGCCTCCTGGGAAACTGTGAATCTCCTGTTTGCCATAAGCAATTAATTACTGCACTGTCGGTAATTAATCACTGCCGAATTTGTAGGAATCCCTATTATTATTTAAGTGTATCTATGCTTTCATTGTCACTCCTTTCTAATATAAAAGTGACTGATGCGAGTTATAAAATGTTAATATATAGATTTCATCCGACACTTGGTTTATGGCTTATCCTTCGTTCCCTGTATCATAGCACTTGTTGCCTCAGACTCAGTGTTACGTCCAGGCCTGCTGCAGATCTCCTCTCCTCAGAATTTCACCCATTGCTCGTGAGAATTTCAACTTCTGGATAAATAAATATTTTGGGTCAGGTCTTAAAAACACAGAAGTCCTTATTCACATGTTATTTTTGGAATCTGCCCATGTCTTAGTGGAACTCTCATACCACAATAGCTGATGGAAGAAATAGAGAACTGTAACTTCATGCCTGTACTTTGAGGGTCAGAGAGGAGGGGAGCAGAGGAGATGGGAGAAGAAATACAGAGATTCAGTGACTAAGCTTTCCCTGCAGGGAAATAAAAAGGGTTTAGTAGTGACAGTAAGAAGAACAAACACAGAGTCAAATGCATGCATCTTCCAAAGAGAGCTAAAAATCTTATCAGGGTAAAACAAACTTACATAGCAGTGCTGGTGGGTTGCAACAAGCTGAGCTCCCTCTATCCTGTCCTTCTTGGCCTTTTTTTTTTTTTTTTTTTTTTTTTTTTTTGGTGACAGATGTCTCTTCCTCCCCAATGGTCTAGTTCAAAAATGAAGAAACTGTTCTCTGAACTTTTTATTCATGGTTGCCTTCATAGTCTTTTCTATTCCTAGGCTCTGAGAGTAACTCCACTGTTATTCTTCCAATTATCAGTCTCTTCCTCTATTGCTTTATTTTTTATTTTTTTTAAGAAAATACTGAGCTGAGTAGTTAGGCCTATGTCGAACTATCTCAGCTCAGATATTTATCTGTATCCAATCTCTAACAGCAAACAAATAGAAGGGATTTCTAGACTGGGAATTTTCCTGTCTTTAGACTACTAAGTTATGTAGTACTTCACAGGCAGAAATAGTTTGAGGCCATCTTTAAATACCAGAATTAGAAATTGATCTGAAAAAATAAATAGAGTAAAGGAAACCTTTGGGATAAAGTTTTAACTTTTCAAGGCACTGAAAAAGATAAGATTTTGTTAAATATATTCATTTTATCAGGCGGTTTTGACAGTGCCAAAGATCTCTTCCACACTCATGTTAGCGAACTATGTCTCATGCTACAAGATTCTTCATTCTCCTCCAGACCCCTTAAAATAACAGGGTAAAGAGTGACCAGTCAGACACTCAGAACAGGCTTCTGGGATTTGGAAAAATATCATGAATGGGGAAAATCATGTGTAATTGGTGGGCAGCTGAAGGGTGTTTCAATAGAAATGTGGTTACTGTGGATTCAGATTTGGAACTTTTACGCTGTGAATGAGTGCCCCTATGAAGTTCTAGCAGAGAGAGCAACACGGGTTTGTGGTGACAGATGGTTCAAGGTGGAGGCCATTCTGGCTAAAGAGCAGAGCTTCACAGAATTTCAGCGAAGGCAGGTAGAAAGGTTTGGGTAAGAACCCTTGAAAACTTTCTAGTTGTCTATGAAGGCAATTAAGGAAGCATTGCCAGTAGATTTTCTTGGCAACTGAATAAAAAATATATAAAACAGAGCCAGGTTTAGGTCACATAGTAAGTTTATAGTTTATAGAGAGAGCCTACAGTTATAAAACACCCTGCAATGGCTTTAATCATGTGATTTATACACCATTAATACTTTAAAAAATACCAAACGAGAGTCAGCTCTATGATCAAGTCCTTATGCAATACAAAGAGCCATAGGTTGATTATCTTCCTATTGAAGAGCATTCATTGGACTTCTTAACCTCTCTTATCCCCCCAACAGAAAGGGCCCATATGATTAAATGTTACATTTCATAGATCAGTGAGATTGCATTGCATATGTTTTCTACAATTATTACTGTTTTACTTTGGACAGCCTTTCAAATGTTTGCTGCATGGGATTATAGCAGTGTGAAATCCAGCAATGCCCTGGTGATTTGACACTTGCTGCTTCCTCTCTGTTATCTTCTGTCAAACACTAACCCCTTCATGGGGAGACTGTAGAATATTGATCAGAGCACAGAATCATTAACACAATGTAGTTTTCCAAATCCTGCCACATATCTGCTCATGCAGTTTATGTTCAACTTTGGCGGTGTAGCATTTGGGATGTGGAAGTCTTTTCTAATCAAATATCACAAAAGAAAGGCTAGATCCACAGCTTCTGTAGATACCCTGGCATTTGCTAATTTGTGTTCAGCTGCATTGATTTTTCACCCTCTGTAGAACCTTGTCTCTGAAGCTTATAAATTGAGATAAATACTTGGTCTTGCTACTGAGCTTTCCAGTAATCAGTTGGAAGCCTGAGGTCCCCTGGCTCCATCTGGGTAATAAACTGCAGATGCTGGATGCCTCTCCACCTGATGAGCTGTCGGTGTTCTGGGTAGATGAGCTGTCAGGAAACTAAAGAGGTTTCAGGTTGAAACCTTTCTTGATTTTTTTTTCCCTCCGTAATAATAAAAAAATAATAAAACAAGTAAAAATGGTTCTGTGGAATGTCTTGATTTCACCAAATCAGCATTTCCTCCAACCAGGATCAGTTCTAAGAGAAGCCAGAAGCCTGTGAGTTCAGCTGAATTTTGGAACACTGCTGCTGCAGTGCTTTTGAGTGAGGATGGTTTAGGAGGGCAGCGGCTAGAGATTGCCTGGTTGCATTGCACAGACAGCATGGTTCTGTGGTGAGTCATGAGGCAACAAGGAAATAGGGGGAGAGTTCAGTGGGTAGGGTAAAGGCCTTGAAGATGGAAAAGTTAGTGCTAACAGGGACTCATTTCAAGATCCCTGAAACACTTGGCACTGCATGATTTTAATGTATATGGTTATGAGGTGGGCGTTACATGGAAATCAACAAATGAAGTGGTTGGTTTAAGTTCAGAATGCTTGTATAACAGACTGCGGATAAGTTTTTTGGAGTTTCCATTAAGGGACCGATAGTGGAAAATGTGTCTCATATTATTTATTGTGCTAGAGATACTAATTTCAAACACTTCACTTTGTTTCTAACTACTGCTGTCCTGATCAAAGTTAGAAAGTGTTCATGTGAAGAACCTTGAGTAGATGGAACTGGATCCTTCCTCTCTAGAACTCAATGGGAGCTGTGCTGTTTATTTCATTAAGGATTAGATTGGGCCTTTAGGAACAGAGAGTTTAATTATTACTAAAATGGAATGGATCCAGCTCATAGATTTTTTCCTCAGCTTTGAAAATTTCTCCAGTAAACGCCAAGATGTTTTTAAACAGAACAAAGCATCCACAAAAAGCCTAAAAGTTCCATCTCTAAATCTCTCTTCAAGCATGAAGGTGGCCCTAGCAGATATGTTTAATAGCTAGCACTCAGGATATGGTAAGTCTCACAGCTGTGCTTTTGGGCCAGTTGACAGCAGAAGAGAGTTCCCGTGTGAATGCTGGGTGCTCCGGCTAGCTCTGTCGAGCCAATCCATTTCTTCAAAGACTAGACAGTGCTGAACTTAGTAACATGAAAAATGTGACTTTTTTAAATTCTATTTTAAGTCCACAGCTGGATTTTCAGTCAATTAAGATGTTTCTCTTCTTGTGCTTTCTGGTTAAAATATTACCTTAAGTCAACCAACTTATGTTTTAGTCTGCTCTTGATACATGGAAAGTCAAGCTTGCATTTTTATGAATTTTCAAGACCAAACTTTTCTTTCTTTCTTTCTTTCTTTCTTTTTTTTTTTTTTTAAATAAAATCTGCAATTGGAAAGTGATCAGAACCTGAGGTTTTTCTTCTACATATCTGATGATTCCTGCTAGGATTTCTGCTAGGATGGAATAATCAGCCAAAGCATCATTTTTAAAGTCAGTGAGGTCTTGGAAACCCTCCGAATAACTGTAAATTGTAGTTCAGATTGTACATTCATCTAAAATGACCCTGACTTAGAAAAAAGGTATTAGCATTATGAGAGAGCTCATAAAACTTTTGGGGTCAAAATTAGCCTCTAGAACTATACTTTGGTTTTCTATTACAGGGCACATAGAGCCAGTCTGGTTTTCCCAGGGTTTTTGTTCATCTGCTTGCCAGCAAGCTATTTAAATTGTACTGCATCTCAAATCAGTGCATTTCCTTATAAAGTACTGAGTAAAATTTTGTACCTTCTACTACAATGAATATGCCCTAACAGAATTCATTTTCTAACAGCATTTCCTTTTAATCAGAGTAAAAATTAAGGCTGAATGAAGAAAGATGCATAGGCAACACCGGGTCCATATTCTAGTGAGATGGTCAAAGTTTCTTAGGAATCCCACGCTCCTAGCATGCCTCAGCTGAACAGCTCTGGGGCTATCTATGCTTCAGAATGCATCTCTTGAAGTAAATACTATTTACCACTCTGTCACTGCATTTCTTCTTCGTGGTTGCCTGGGATTTTTTGGTGGTATAGCTATGGTGTCATCTCTAGGTTTAAGACTTCTTAATTCGACTGACATCAGGATTTTCTTTCACTAGTCTGCATCAGAACTTTGGTTCTGCAGATTACTCTGTATTGACAATTTGTTTACATATCCTGTCTGGGACAGTTATTTCACTGATAACTGCGTGGCAGATGGAATTATTGCATGGCCTTGGACTTGGAATTTGTGGAGTCTGGTCTACAGGGACTTGACACACATTTTATTGTAAGGTTAGAGAAGGACAACTATGTTCTGCAGCACACTGAAATGTTAGTTTGGGGAATTAAGACTGACACTTGCTAGGTGATTTTGCTTTGTTTTGTCTTTCTTGGTACATGCTGTTAATTTGCACAGTGCCATCTTCTGTAAGGCTCAGAAGCATGAAAACTAAAATTTCCATATCCAGTTACTCCACATTAGTTTCATGTACTACAGTTAAGAAAGAAAGAAGACTGACAGAAAAGGAAAAAAGAGAAAGTGAGAAAGAATTGGGGGATGAGGAAATAAGGTAGAGAAACTACCCTGTTTTGTATTGATTTACACACCACAGTATTTGGTTTCTAGTAATGTTCATTGTCCCAGGCACATGCACCATCCTTTGAAACAGAAAAGTCTTTGAAGGGCAGTCTAACTCAGAGGTTTGTGTGTGTGTAACAGGAGCATTCTAAATGACCTTTAAAAGCAAGGTTAATAGCTGCCTCTACTGTGTCATTTCCTCAGCTATGCAATGGGAAGATTATAAAGTATGGCAAGACTATTATTCCAGATAATTGATGTAGATAGAGTCTAGATATGAATTAACAGAGAAGGAGATAGGTGAATCTGGGTCTTATATCCTGTAACATCACTGTAGATGGGGAAACGCCCAATTTAAAGTCTCCGTATTTGTGGATTTGAGGAAAGAGCAACGGGCTTTCACTTAGCAAGTGTAAGACATTTTATTCTTAGAAATAAAAGCAGAACCCTATAAGGCCTTGTCTTCAGCAGGCACAAATGCATTACTTATAGCCAGACCATCTTTCTAAAATGAACATTTCTGACAAAAAATCTTACTATATTTTGAACAGTTTTTTAAAATAAAAAAAGGAAGAGAATTATGAAAACATCCAGTAGTCTCAGGTACTATGATGCTTCATTTAAAAAGCAGCATTAATTATACTTAAACATACTTGAAAGTAAAAAATGTTTCACTTCATGGGAAACAAAATGTTTCACTGATTCTGAAACTCTTCTTTTGAGTAAATCAGTAAAGGAAGTAGGCTGATGCAATGCCAAGATTTGGGAATCCATAGCATGGACTCTCCATATCAGACCTCTGGAAAGAGATTCAGATAAGCCAATATGCTGGGTAGAAAATTACTAATGAGATTTAAGTTCATCCCTCATTAGATCATCATCTGTGCTTGGGATCCTCCCCCCAAGTCCCCCTTCCCCCCCCCCTCCCTTTTTTTTTTTTTTTTTTTTTTTTTGAGAGAGAAAGTTGTCTCAGTTGACTACACAAGGTAATGATAAGAGCATTCACTTTCATGCTTATTTTCCAATTGTGGTTCCAGTTGTTTTCCCCATCTAATTGAACTCACATTCTGGCTGAAGAACATGGCTTTAAAATGAGCCTCTGTTCAGCTTTTCCTCTGCATAAAAGGTTTTCACCTGTCCATTCTTGTATGTGTACACATTCCCATATTGAAGTTCCTACCTTGGAATGATGAAAACCTCATAAAAGAGCATATGACATTGAAAGTGTGAGGCCTGTGGTTGTACAAGCTCACTTTTCACCTCCACTCAGGCCCACTGGCCCTGTTTAGTGCTGGAAATCTCTTAGGCCTCCCTTTTCCACAGGAGACCCACCCAACTTTCAGCAAATGTCTTCTATCACATCTTGGAATTCATGGCCTTGAGGGATGTAGCTGTCTTTAAAGGTCTTTGATGGAAAGTCAAGGGATGAGGCAACTACAGGGATGGGACAACTACAAGACAGAAGGAATCATTTAGTGTCATGATGCTTTTTTGAGAATCAGGCTTCAGTTTGTTATCCCACCACAAGCTGCCTAGTGTTTCGATCTCTCCATTCCTCACCTGCCCAAAAAATGTTTCCTTATTTTGCCCTTAGAAACACTTTCTTAAAAGCCGTGATTTTCTCAGGCACTTGAGAGGTAGGGGATCTAACAAGTATTTATGCCACAGTGCTGATGTTTCTCACTCTGCTGGACACTTGTCACACTTTTAGTTTGGGAAAGTGCTGATATAATGTCCTTCTGTCTCTCTGTCTCTCTTTACAGGCTTCAACTCTCTTCAGCTGTCTGCAGCCTTGAAGTTCACTGTTGACTTCTGGAGTACCATTTCCATCCAACCTGGTGCTGGAAGTATGGACTTTCTAAGGCTCCAGGCTTGTTACTTTTCTGTAATGCTAGTTAGGGTCTCAGCTGCATTTGGCCACATGAACAATAACCACTGACTGACACTATGACATCTCCAAAGCATTGTCTGTCCAGTTCGGGTGCAGACCCCTGTTCTTGGTGGAATAAAGCAGCCCTCATCTGAATGGAGAGGTTGAGAGAAACAGCCCTGTGGCTGCATGTTGCATGATAACAAAGAAACATGCCTCATTACCTGGCATTAATGGCAAGAGGGATGTCAGCTGGAAGCACTTGAGTTACTCTCTCCTTCCACCCATAAACCAAAGCATTGGCACCTAAGCCTTATAATTCTGAAGAGTGAAGAGGGGTAACATACTTACTGCAAGACTGTGGAGCAGTGAAAGGAAGTCCATACTTTTTAGTGTAGCCATTGGAATAAGATAAAGCAAGGACCTTTTTACCATTTTTCACACAGTGCTTAAAATGTCAACATATTTAACAATTTATTGTGGCAAAACCAAGGCATGGGAAGAGAGCTTATTTAACAGTGAAAACCAGTGGAATTCCTGAGGAAATTTCCCTTTAAAATGGCCCTTATTGGCCCTGCCTGTGTCCCTGGGGATTGTACTGATATTCTTGCCCATGGCCTAGGACACCATTTCAGCCTGGCTCTGGCCTGTCACTCCCTGCCCCAGTAATGCTGTAGGATGTCACTCTCCAGCTCTGGCATGGACCTGCCCAGCCTGGGCCTGTCACTCCCAGCCCCAGCCTCAACAGTGCTATAGGATGTCCTTCTCCAGGGCTGCCATGGCCCTAGGCCCTGTTGAGCCAGGCCTGGCCAACAGAGCCAGGCCTGCAATCTGATGTCCTGGTCTGGCCTCAGCCTTGCTCTGTCACCATGAACTTGGCTGGGTCTCTGGGCTCGGGCCTGCCTCCAGCTGCTGCCCCAGGCCTGCCCTGCTCCCCTCGCTGGCCTGTCCCCTGGCAGTGCCATCCATCACACCCATCTTCTTGTCCCTTAGGGAGTAGCTGGCCCTTGCTGAACCATGACATGACGCTTTCCTTCGCTCATTCTCAGGACTTGGCTGAATTCTTCATTTTCAGTCTGTAAAGTGCAGTTCCACTGCTCTGAAATATTTAAGCTGTTTGTTGCCTTCTGTCTGGGTAAGAGGCATCTTCATAGTTTGTGTATACAATTCATCACAGGTATCTAACCTACTCCTCTGTGAGTCATCTTCCAGGAAAACAGTCCATCGGGAATTCCAGATGGCATGTGGGCACAATTCAAGGGAAGGTGTATTTGTTATCTCTTCAGTGTATTCATCAGAAAATGTCTCAGAAAATGTTTCTGCTATTCCAGCTTTGTTAATTTTGTCTGATTATCAAACCATCGATGTTTATAATACCATCAGTTTGCCAAACAGTGAACAAGCTTTTGGCGTAGTCTCATGTCGTTTTTTACTTTACACTGGCAAGTATTTAATTGTTTGGGAGTTAGTCCAACGTACACTGCCCTTCCCATTATTGATCGCTAGAGCAGCCAACATGTTTTGTAACTGCCTGTTTTAAAGACCGACAACTGCATTTGAAGTGTATAGTCTGTATTTTGTCAGCTGCAGCAGGGAAACATCATTGGAACTGGATCACATAATGTACAGACCTGATAGATGGACTCAATTAAATTAACAATAATATAGCAGTTGGCACACTCAGTGTAGCTACTCTGATCCTTCTGTAAAATTTTTCCAAATCCTTTTTATTCTCCAAGCCTCTGATCAAAACTTTAGGCCCTTTATAACCCTAATTCAAACATCACTTCAGAGGTTAACACATTTGAACTCCCAAAGCAATGCTTTTAACTTCTATCCTGTGGTCAATAAGAGGCTAACTCTATCTATAAACAGTGTCAGATGGTGTCTCACACATTGCACTTAAGAAACCTTACTCCTGATAGTTCCTTGACCTTGGTGGCCTTGCAGACCAGGCAGCTTAAATGACACTGAACAGGGTACCAATGGAGAGATCACATGCTCGATACTGTAAAGCTGACAGTAAACTGACAGTGCTTAGGGTGTGAGGAAGGAGGCTAGAGAGCATCTGAGGGAAGGGAACAATGAAATCTGTCCCAAAGCAGCAGGTTGGGTTAACAACAGATTATTCTTACAGGCACATCCTTGTATTTTTTCTGTTGATCATATATTAGCTACATGCACATCCTCTAGAGAAGCAGAGAAGATTTATTCCCTTTTGTGCTTGGTATTGTTGCAAGTTACAATAATGCCAGGAATAATTTGGACAAGATGAAGTATTAATGCAGAGCAACATCCTCATTGGCAAAACAGAGGCCGAATCTTCAGCTGGTGTAAATAGAGAAAGGTTTTATGATATTCTGTTAAGTTAGTTTGTACTAGCTGAGGGTCTGGTCCAAAGAAGAACAAAGGGGAATTCAACATTCTGTTCTATTGCAAACCCTCTAAAAGTCAAGTGACTTCAGGCATGACAAAGTTGAAATTTCATGAATGGATTCAGATTATTCAGTTTTGGTCTGTTATTTCAAGACACTTGGTTACTAGGCAAAGCAGTTTAGAAAGTACTGTGAAAAGTAGTGGTACCCAGTGTTGAAGAGAGGAGGGAGGGTTTTCATCCTGGTTTCTTTGTTGAGGATGACTGTACAAAATCTCAGGCAAGGTCGAGTCAAACCCTTTGCAGTTCTTCAGAATGCACTCCCTTAGAAAGTGTTGGATGTAAGTCCTCAACACCAAACTTTTATTCCCAAATCTCATTCCAGATTTGCACTGGGTGATTTGCATCAGTAGCAAATAGTGTATGATCTACAGCTGATTCACTTGTACTGTGGATGCAACCGCATCAGCAAAGCTCTGTTCTATATCCTTTTGTCAAGAGCTCAACTAGAACACGACAGTTTTACAGCTGTAAATAAGTCTGTAGAGGCAGTTTTTGAAATCCAGCTGTGTCCATCAAGATCATTTCTCTTCATGCACCTGATGGATCTAGCTATGTTGCCACAAGTCTGTACTACACATGCAGCCCACAATCTATTTCTAGGCTCTCAAGCACACAAAATATTTATTACACATGCCTGTGCTCCGCAACAGCATTCATTTCTCCGTTATATATTGTGGGAACAACTTGAACATGCTGTACCAAAAAGTTTACATATGCTGAGCTGGTTGGAAGGATGAGAGAAGGGGAGGGAGATATGTTTCTGACATGCTGACTTATTTCAAAGGCTTCAATTTCTTAGTGTTCAGAACTGCAAATCATTTGATCACCGAGTTGTTACAGTTCAAGTTTACAGAGAATGATACAGAGAAAATGATTTTTTTTTCCTTTCTTCTCTCCTTCCTGTGGTTGGCCCATCTGAGATCTGTGAGTTCTTCAGATTTAGATTATTGAAATTAATCAAAGTATGAATGAATGTAGAAATGAATGTAGAAAATCAGACAATTTCAGAAATGACTGAACTGATACTGACTGGTTAAAGATGGTCAAATCTTGAATGAAGGGCTTATAATGTCAATTATTGGGCAAGCTTAAAGTGACAAAGTGGACAAGAATGGCGATTGCCACCCTTTTCTTAGCACAACATTTGAAAATACTTAGTCAAGATGATGAAGATTTTTGATGTTTTCCCCTCCTACCTTCTACCTCATACTGATCATGTACTGGGTTATAAAGGTTACCATAGCTTAGGTTTTTCCTTTGAATATAGTTACCCAGAAATTCTCTCTTTAGTTGATGCTGTCAGAGGCAGGTAAACTGTTTATACAGCTGATTCCTGTTTAGTGGGTATAACGTTACTGTTATTTATTTTGTAGGAAAACAGCGAAGTTTTTGTTTATCTCCAAGTTTATTTTCTCAGGGAGCAGCTGAAAAGCTTAAATAATAGTAAATCTCTGGTTTTGTTTTTTCCAGATATTTGGAAAATCTCATTTCCGGATACCTTTAGAAATGTTTGCTTGTAGGCAATTTTCAAAGACATAACATTTGACTTTGCTGATGCATGTGACCCCAAAGTTTTGACAAAATCTTTTCAAAATTTCTCCAATTTATTCTCCAAATGTATAGCAATATTTTCATCACTTGATTCATTTTTTTTTGGTGTTATTCAGGACCAAATGACAGGTTCATTGATCAATTCTTTTGTCTATAAACATAGTTTAAACATCACTTTTAAATGGAAAAGATAGACCAAACAATCTGATAAGGATTCCTGATTGTGTACACTGCATGTCTCCTTGTAATTGCATAGCTCTGGACTCACTGGTCACAATACCTTTATTATTAATAACATAAATAGACTCTTCAATCTCTGTTTCTGTAATTTATCCACTGGATTGAATTCAGCATATAGTTTTGTAGGTCTTTTGTCTATAGCCCGTACTTAGATTGTCCATGTCTCCTACTCCAAAATCCCTGCTTTTTGCTGGAAAAAAAAAAAAAAAGAAAAACCAGTGAATGTGGAGCATAGATGTGCATTGCATTCCTTGT
This sequence comes from Heteronetta atricapilla, assembly GCA_011075105.1. Classification (NCBI taxonomy): domain Eukaryota; kingdom Metazoa; phylum Chordata; class Aves; order Anseriformes; family Anatidae; genus Heteronetta; species Heteronetta atricapilla. Next base: position 6,303,600 of record CM021733.1, read on the forward strand.
TGCCTGGGCGTGTTCTGTAGCTCACCAGTAAAAGATGTATCACAGCACGGTTTAGCAATCTCTGAGAAGATGAGAGGGCTGTTGTGCAAGTTACTTTCTGAATAAATTAAATAATAATAATACTTGTCTCTAAACCCTGACAATGAAAAGAGACAAAGAACGGGAGAGAAATGTTATTGTCTCTCATTTATTCATAAGATAGCATGGTGAAGAAAGCCCATTGCTCCAACCACCTGTTGATACAGAGCAATTTTATGTCCGTGTTTGAAATTAAACTCTGGTTGGGCTAACTGCTTAACTAGTTTTTCTCTTTTGAGTGCATTTTTCCCACCTCTTCCGTTTTCAAATAGTCTTGTGTAGGACTGAAACCAGCACACACCAGGAACTAGAGAAATGCAGCCCTTTGAGAATAGTTTTGTTCTTTTCCTTGTACTTTGCTCCTCTTTTAGACGACTTTTGAGTTTGAGCTCACCTCTAATGAACGCTGTGAACTTGCTAGAGAAGAGAGCTCTATTCTACCTTACTCTTTTGAAGGTTAGTGCCTGACCTGGGATAACTGACCTCTGCCTCTCTCAGCGTGTGTTCAGAGGGGATGGCTGAAGTCAAGTAACAGCAGCTGAGTACGAACAGCAGAGATAGCCTGACTTCCCCAGGAGGGGAGGAAGGTTTCAACCATCCAGGCTAAGTGTCAAATGTTTTTCTCACCAGGGAACTCAAAAGGATTTTTTTTTTTTCTCACCAGGGAACTCAAGGGTTGTCACTGTGACAATCCTTGTCCCATGTTACCTTGCTGCTTGAGAAAACGTAAGTACCAGCCATAAGCTGGCCTGGAATTCCCCACTTAGGCTTTAACAATTTCCTCGATGAGTGGAGGAGAGATTTGATTGTCTCTATCTTTGAAAGGTGATAGAAATACTCCAGAAAAGCATGCGCCAATTGCATGCATTAATGTCTCCCTCAAAAGCTAATTCTCAGCTGAGGATACTGTGCAGACAGTATCTCCCATCAAAGCACAGAGCACAAAAAACAGGGTCTGACGTGAGCGATTGATTACTAGAGGGAGAGAGATACCTGCAATGTCTTGTGAATTTCTCAGGCCTGTTGCTGAGAGGCAAGGGCTGTTTAGTGGATGAAACCGGTGTCTCTGAATCCCTGACCTCAACAGATTTTCCTTCGTTACATAAGAGTGAGAGTGCTGCCTCTAAAATAAGAAAGGGGAAGTTATTGTGATCATTTCTGACAGCTACATGCAGGAGTTGCACAGGGACATTTGACCTCTGGATTTTTTGAGCAGTGTGGAGTCTGTTTTACATAGTGGGTACTTTGGAGAGTACCCACAACATGCATTTGATTGTGAAAATTGGGGTTTACATACTTGTGAAAGACAGAGTATAAGTACAACCAGTATAGACATCTAAAGTGACTATTACTTCCTAGCTTTCCTGGCCATTTATATAAAGTAAGAATGAATACAAATACACATGGAAGATGTGGGCTATCCTACTCCTTTTTTTTTTTTCCCAGTCTCTAAGAGAGCTGTACTGGGGATTAATTAACTGAAAGGAAAAAGTTGGCATGTAGCCCTTTGCTGGCATAATTCAATACAGATACAAATGTACATCAGCATCTGATTCCTGCTGCCAGGAGAAGAGGGGCCTTATGTCCACCACAGGGCCCTTCAAAACCTTCACAATTCTGCCAAAAGCCAAGAACTTGCAGTTAGGGCAAGAAACATTGTTGAAAAACTGTGAATTACAGCAACAGCCACAAGCGTGTGCAGCTTTAGAGATTAAACTCCTCCCTTTTTTCTTTTGCATAAAGTCTTGGTCAGCATCCAAAGCAAGGAGCTCATTCTGAGATGCTTTGCTGTTATCCTGTGTCAAATCCAGAACCCTGCAAGGCTTCTTGGGGCAGGCTTGCAGTTTTTGGAGGTTGCCTCTGGTTTTCCTCATGGAGGATCTCTGGAGAAGAGTGATGGCTGTAAGAGGGTCCCAGCCAGCATGTTTTACCGGTTACATCCAACCAAATGCAGCTCCACTTGTGGGCAGTCCTGCATTCTCCCTTTGAGATGCAGAGATTGGGTCAGCCTTAGGTGATTCAGTGGGCAGCGAAACACAAGTGCGTCGGCCCTTGGCTTGCGTGACTTGACAAAGCTGAATTGCCTTCAGTGAAGCTCTGTGGGTTTCTAGCAGCTGAAGAACAGCCCCAATAGGACACGAAGAGCTTCCTACTGCAGATGAAGCAATTCGCCACCCACTTCTATTATTAGCAGTTGAAGGGTTTTTGAATCAGGAAGAATGGCAAAATTGACTTCCTTTTTTTTTGGGCTCTGAAGTGAAAAATGGGCTGTTGTCATGAGCAGTGTTGAAAAATACCTCCCGATTTTGAGAAAACACACAGCTGTTGTCTCGTATTAATTATTTACCAGGATATTAAGCAGCCATTAATCGTGATGGGAATACATGGAATGTTAATATAGGCTAGGCTGATAATTTAGGGAAATAACATTTTTTATTTTTATTTTTTTTTCCTGAAAATTGCATTAAACCATTGGACTGCCCTGCACTGCAATAGGACATAAAGTGGGGCTGAGAGCCTGAGAATCTGAATTCAATTTGTGACTCTGTCACTGACACCCTGTGTGACCTCGGGGAACTTATATAAGCTCTGTGTGCCCTGTTTCCCTTTTGTTAAAGGAGAAAAAAATCCTTTCTGTTTCTCATGTTTGCCTGTTTAGATTCAGGGGCACTCATTCTTTCTGTACTGCACCGAAAAGAGGGAGGCCCAAGTCTCTTTGTGAGGGGCCCAGGGCTTTGCCATAGAAGTCATTATAGAAAGAACAAATTCTGTATATCTGGAATGTTGAATCCCAAAGCTAAATTAGAACAAGGCAACTCTGGGCTTGTACACACAATGCTGTTTTTTTAATTACTACTTCAATCATTCATTATTTTTAAAACTAAATACAATGATGTTTACAAAATAAATAACTACATATTTCCTTGTCACCAGCAAAGTGCTAAAAGGAGAATAAAGGAAATCATGTAGAGCCCTTCTTCAGTGGGAGATCGCTCCGAGAGAGAGCGGCAGAATTGGGTCCAGCATTTACCAGGCACTGATCAGTTTGAAGCACAAATGTTTCCTCCTAGTTCTCACACTCGTAGGGACCGAGTGCTGCTTTCCTCTGAAAGTGCAAGGGTGTAGCTCTTCTTCTTCTTCCATGCTTCTACAAAGTGCTGGAAGTTCTCTCCCATGATTTCCTTGGTCCATGCCCCACATGCCCAACCTCCCCACTGTGCTTGGGAGTCACAGCTCCATGCCACTTGCCTGTGATCCAGCAAATTGAATATGTTCACCGGGGCCTGGGTATTTAAGAAACACGTCTTCTTTCCCTTCAGAGATGCAAAATAGCTGAATAGGGTGACCTAAGACAGTATATCACGAGATTCCCTTGGATTCACAATCAGCCGTCTGCCCTGGATACAGATGGCATGGGATGAGAGTAAATCCCTGAGGGCGAAGACCCATATGCCCGTGTGTGTTTGCCAGTCGTATAGAGGGTCACCCGCTGCAGCACCTCTTTAAAAACTTATCATTAAGCCTGTCTCCTTTGTGAACTTTCTCATTATCATTTCATTGTGCTGTGCAGTTCTGGCCTGGCTCAATGAATATTGACTTCATGCTTGCTTTTCTAATTGAATTACAGGGGAGCAGGCTGAGCCACTGAAGTTTCCTGCCTGCAGTCCTGCTTCCCTGGCAGCCAACTGAATAGAGCCTGAAAGAAAAGCTGTTTGCTTGGGCATTATGGATAACAGAGACCTGTCACAAAGCTGCTACAATGATTTATTAAAAGACAGAAGAAAATGAGAAAGAATCTTGCTCACTTCCAGCAACAGCTGCTTGCTTTGCTTGCCTTCTTTTCTTTCTTTTTCTCTGGTTCTCCTTCTTTCATTTCTTTCTTTCTTTCTTTCTTTCTTTCTTTCTTTCTTTCTTTCTTTCTTTCTTTCTTTCTTTTCTTTCTTTCCTTCTTTCTTTCTTTCTCTCTCTCTCTCTCTCTTTCTCTCTTTCTTTCCCTCTTTCTTTCTTTCTTTCTTTCTTTCTTTCTTTCTTTCTTTCTTTCTTTCTTTCTTTCTTTTTCTTTCTTTCTTTCTTTCTTTCTTTCTTTCTTTCTTTCTTTCTTTCTTTCTTTCTTTCTTTCTCTCTTTCTCTCTTTCTCTCTTTCTCTCTTTCTCTCTTTCTCTCTTTCTCTCTTTCTCTCTCTCTTTCTCTCTTTCTCTCTTTCTTTCTCTTTCTCTCTTTCTTTCTCTCTTTTTTCTTTCCTTTGTCCTTTCTTTCTCTCTTTCTCTCTTTCTTCTTCATCATTATCTCTCTCTTATTTCTCTATGTTTATCCCTTTCATTCATTCTGTCTCTCTCTTTCCCTTGTCCTTTCTCTCCCTTTCTGTCTCTTATACTCCCTTTCCCCATCTCTTCCTCTCTTCCATCTCTTTATTTCTCTCTCTCATCCTCTCCTGTCTGGGCTTGCCTTGCACTATTAAAAATAGAAAGAGAAAACCAAATATTTTGAGAAAGTGCTTCAAGCAAAAGGCATCTCATTCCCCAATAACTTTCCTTGCCTAAGACAGATGTGTTTATCATTGCAGTCAATTCGTAGCAAAGAATACAAGCATGTCACTGCAACTGCTCCAGCAAACAACATCCCATAAACGTCTATGCGGTGTTAGCAAGTCTTGTTTGGGAAAGCTTACTGTAAAAACAAACAAACAAACAAAACTGGATTATATCATAGTTTACCTTTCTCCTCAATTACTGTGATGGTCAGACTCCTATTTGCAGATTATTAACTAATTATATAATTTCTTTTGTCCTGTCATTATTGTTAGCTTTCTTCCCTGATTCTCTGTCTTTCCTATTGTCCTGTACTATTTATTTTCTCAGCTTTTATGGCTTTTCAGTTTACTTTTCACATTTTTGTATCTTCTTTCCAATTCTAGCTAGTCTCAGCATGGAAAGTTGCAATCTATTACTCCAGGAAAATCTCACTGTTCAGTGGCTGTCATTTTCCTTAATTCTGATTTAATCCCTCTCAGTGATTAATCAGGAATTTATCTTTGTTTGGAATAAGTGTATTGGCAACAGCTCTTTGGTAGCTAGCTACTAAGCTGTTTACAAATAGCAGTGAGTTTTTTTTAGTGACCTCATTGAAGGTGAGGTGGATTTATTCTCAGGTTTACATGACTTAAAAGATCAAACATGAAGCTTCAGCCAACGCTTTGCATTTTAAAGAACACATCCACCAGGCTTATGTGTGCTTGTTTCATAGGTACACTCCACGTGGAAAAGGACTGGCTATTGACTGTAGTTGAAGGGCCCTAACTTAATAAATGACTTTCTGGCACTTAAATGATTGGTATTTGTTGAGAAATAATAGACGGTTACGTTAATTCTCTGACCTGTCTTGTCCAGTTCCTGATTTTTGCAACTGTCTGTATCATTGGTAAATTAATGTCTCTTTCTCAAGTCTTCTGCTGTTTGTTTCCCTGCCTTGTCTACTTTGTCTTTAAGCCTTATGGGGGGCACTGTCCACTAAGGACGTCAGTCAAATACTTGTATTGTGGAGTCCCCATCTCAGTCAGTGGCACTAAAATGTGAGCAATTAATGTCATTGTAATGTTATTCTATTTTATGCAGTGTAACTTATGTATTTTATGTCTTGTATTGTGTTGTAACAACAATACACAGAAGTGTGAGTAGTTGTGTTATTGGACACAGGCACATGCACATACACAGTGACAGCAGATGTAGGATGCTGTGTCCTTGGGCTGTATTGAGATGCAGGCTTGCGTAGCCTCCCCTGCCTAAAACTAGGTGCAGTTCAAAGGTTGTATTTGCCAGAAATTATGGTTACAGGACAGAAAGCTTCCTTAAGCAAGTAAAAGGAGTCACTTCATCACCTGAGTTGGTGCTGGAATTGGTACCTAAATTGGTCCTGGAATGGGTGCTGTTCCCACAGGGACTTCTGGCAAAAGTCAAAACTTCTGGCAAAACTTTTAACTTTACTGCGACCAGGGTTTAATCCACCTCTTTTGCAAGTTCTGTAAAGAAGGGCTATTGACTATATATATATTTGGGAGCAAAATGTAGTTATTAGCACCTAGGATTTACAAACCACAGCATGAAAACCATAAGAATTAATGTGCTGAAAAATGGTGCTATGGTTTCTCTCAGTACAGAAAAAAAAAAAAAAGTAAACAATAACAATCTTTCACCATGTTTATTTAGCTATTTCATAGATTGAGGAATTGAGTATAGTTTTTTTCATGGCTAACTTGTTGGCCTGAGTAACAATTGAGCCCTTGAAGCAACACAAATGATTCTGACCTTTTGCTTAGATTTGGGGTCACTGTAGAAAGGGAGTTTTATAAGCCACCTACACACTATTTCTGCCTGAAACTGGGGAGAGAATTTTACTGGATTGCAGGCATTTCAAACCCATGAACCAGCTTAACTTCTCAATTCATGGCATGAGGCTAAAGACAGGAACTGTTTTGTGTGACATTCTCACATCAAGACTGGTACCCATAAATCAAAACAAATGTCTTTCTGAATGACTTGCTACAGCTCAGCCACAAGATCTGGGCTTGTGGCAGCGACCGCTCGGTGAAGTGCTTTGGCCTGTGTTATTCAGAGGGTCAGGTCTGAAGATCATAATGCTTCCTCAAATGTCTGTGACTTTTCACATTGTACATTATTCCGCGTTTCTAAAGTGTGTGAGAAACAGATTTTTAATTGCTAGTAATTGCTTTTCAGCAAAGGAGGCCATTGTAACTTAATGGTTAACCATTGTAACCCAAAGTTGTGTACATTTTCTGAAGGAGCAAGAAGGAAAAACAATCCTTAAACTTTGCAAAGCTCTGATCAGTTCTTCTTTATGTTGGTAGGGATTCTATGTTAGTCTCCTGAAAACTGACCAGATTGCCCGTTGCAGAAAACCATGATAAATAACATTCCCCATTTTTCACAAAAAGCATCACTTACAGTGCGATCCCAGCATCCTGCAGCGTGTGCTGCATTTGGTTTTCATTTGGTATTTGCAAGCCGTTATTACCATTCAGCAAAATTAATCCTTGAGAGCAAGGGATACTCTGTCAAGTCAGGGCTCCAGCTGCATGAGTACGAGCCTGCTTTGCTCATTCTGGCAGCAGTCAGGAGTAACGCCTTGGATAAGCCACTCCTGTGAACAGAGCGGGGAACTGGGCTGGCAGGTGCTGGTCTGAGCTCTGTTACTGACTTGCCAGCTGATTTTAGACACGCAACCTCATTTGTTAGTTGCTTCATTTTCCTTCCTACCCTTTGTGCTCTTTGCCCACACTGTCCTGTCCCCAGGGCAGACTTATTTTCTTTATATTTGTACTGTACGTAACAGAAGAGTCCTCCTCCCTTGCACTTTTAGAGTAGCTCCAAAAACAATCCTCATGATGTGCTGCCCAAACCACTACCCTACAGAGCGTGTAGGATGCTGTAAGCCTGAGCATGGTACATAGATGGGTGCCTGTTGGTCCTGCCAGGCCCCACAGCCTGAAGCTCTCTGCAGAGTGCAGTTCAGGAGGGAGGGATGAGATGGGGCACCCCGTGCTCGCTGCTTCACCAAAGGGCTACGTGCTAGGGCATCATGGAAAACAACCCTTTCTGGGTTTCAACACTGTTACCTCTGCCGGCAGCCAGCCTGCTGCAGCACCTCCAACGTTGTTTGCCACCTTTTCCTAAAATATAGTAGCAGGTAAATCCCTGTCTTGCTTGCAGAAGACAAGAGGGCCAACTTTTTCAGAACTCTGGCATGCAGAGCTCCCTGTAGGTTTATTAGCCTGACATCATGCTGCGGGAAACATCTAAAGAGGCTCTGAATCACCGAAGCAACCTTTTAGTTTTTAAAAATTAAAATTATATGCACTGCCCTCTGAATATAAGTATGTGTTTATCAATCCATTTAATTAAATATGTCTTTCTTAATTTAACAAGTTTTGCTCAGCAGGGCAGTGATAAATGCACACAGTTTCACACTCCCGACAGGCATGTTTAAAAAGAAGGTAGGGAGGGAAGAAAAAAAAATGCAACAGAGCTCCCTAAATGGTAATTCAGCTTAATTTTTTAACAAGACTGTTTTGGTTTCGGAGTGATTCCATGACCTACAGCAATGATCAAAGTGATGCCGTAGTGGTGAGTCTCATACAGCCAGAGTACTACTGAGTGTGCCATGGCAGGCTCTGCACTGTTTAAACAATCCAGCAACCAGGTGCTTTGGTTTCCCCTGTATCTGTGCTGCTGGATTGACTGCATGCTCAGGTCCTTTATCCAGTAGCCCACAGCTTAATCAGGACCATGAGAGGTACAGAGAAGGGGTGACAGAACAGAAAGATAAAGTCTTCAGGTGTTTGGAAGATCACCCAAGTTTCCCTTTCTCAGCCACAAGATAAATATTTTTAGTTATCCTGAGTGGTTTGGCTATTGTTATTGTTTGGCTCTTTTTTGGTCTGATGGACTTAATGCTCAGTAGGAACGATGTCTTGCAATCAGAAGAGCTTTTCCGTTTCACACTGAAGGGAAGAGCTGGCTCTGCATGCTTCATGTCTGTGAGATTGAAGCAACGAGCTGGAGGACACTTTGTGGCATCACTATCTTGGTACGTATTGTAAGCAGTCCCCGCAATATATATGTAATATACTCCGTAACCTTTGCAGCCATTTCTCAGAGGAGTGTTTCAAGGCACAAAGGCTGAAGAATTTGAGAGAGGCTGGTGAATTTCTCAGTGTACATGAAAACTAGTTCGATGCTGGCATAGAATTGCTCCATGCTTAGACCATTTATTAAAGTCTAGACGCAACATAAAAGCATGTAAATTGGTTCCAGTTGTCTCTAGTAAAAACTTCAGCTTGAGCTGGGAATTGATTGGTGAATCTCTTACCGTAATTAAAATTGACTGTTAAAGTTTCTCCCGCTTAATTGGTAACACTTTCTTTGGAAGACAGCGAGTTAAGATTCTTGCTGGATCATTTAAAGGAGTTCCTGGGTATATGATCAGAACGCAAATGTAGTTTTATAGAGAGGTTTACAGTTATGTTCCACCCTGGTGGTCTTTCATCCTGTATCTTTCCTATTTCAGTTTTATGCTGTCATTCACCACAGCTTAATTGTGTTTTGATAAAAATGAAACGATTGCTGACGCATTTCAGACTGAGAGCCGGTGATAGTTTGAAGCTTTCAGTAAGCTGAGCTGAAATACTGTGCTGCTCAAAGCCCCTGTCTCCCTGCAAGTCTTCATTTTTAATTCCAGCATTTGTTAGTTGGTTTTCTATGGATTCTGATAGGCATCTATAACTACGCTCTGAGTGTCCTGCCAATGGTGTGTTATTCAGTATGCCTAAAGGCTGTCCCGTGAACAGTTTTTCATTCTTTCTATAGGAGGAGTAATGTGTGCAGTTTAGTCTTCTGTTTTAGATTTTTAAAAATTAAAATTACACAGGTTGCTACTTTTTTGTGTTAATGCCACTTCAACACAGCACATCTTATCCTGTAAGTACCCAGCAGCAAAGGTTTCAGTGGCTTTTAGCTCTCCAGGGATATCCTTCCACAGTCTTGGGACAGGACCAGGTCTGGAGGTGGGTGTTATTCAGGATGGCACTTCCGGACATACTTAGCTCTCTTTTAACATAAGCTTATGTCTTGTCCGGACTAGTCATGGACTTAATCACAGCATTAACTGCTCTCCTGATTCAGGCACTAGAGATCCACTTAATTCTCCCCACTGTCACAGTATTTTTAGCACACCCCAGCCACTGCTTATCGTTGGTAAAATGTAAATGTGTCAGGGGATCATATTGCATCTGATATTGTATGCAATGCAAACATATCATCACCAACGAGACTTAAGATGGGGAGCTTTCATAACAGCGATTAATAGCATACAGAAAAGACAGGAAGAAACTCAGAAAATTACTTGGCTGGAGGATAACACAGTTATGTGCTTGGAAATTGTCTTGGAGGATACATAGGTACTTGACAACATGTGTTCAGAATCTGTCACGGAGTGAAAGAAAGCATTTATTGAATCTTGCTAGCTAGCCCTCACAGCCATGAAAATTGAGGCCAGTTAAACTTTTACATGCCATGGTGTCCCTGCTCCCATGTATAGAAACATGTACGTGAAATTCTTCCTGTGCCACCCTGATGGGCATAGCAGAGTTTGGTACATAGGAGATCAAGCTCAGTTCTCCGTGCAGTTGAGCATGGTGTCATCAAATGAAGCATGGAGTCACCAGGACTGGTGCCAGGGCCTCTGAGATCAAGCCCTGGAAGTTTAAAAGGTGTTCAAGAGTAACACGTGGGTCTGATTGCAAACCACAGAAATCCCTAGGGATACTGCATTACCATCAGTGGATTTAGCTGATTCTAACACAGGTATTGCAGAGGTGCAAGTTTAGCATTTAATTTGTTCTTAAACACTCTTGTGAGTCATTCTGCCACCCTGAACCAAGGGCCTCTGGTAACAGAATTCCAGAGCTGTGCAAATTATATCTGGACAATTCCAGAGCTGTGCAAATTATATCTGGACTTCAGTAATGATTTTCATCATGCTAAGATTAAGCTGCCTAAACAATCCTTGCTAAGCCAACTACATATGTGTGCTTGCGCTTGTATTCCAGAACAGTTCTGTGCATTATACCATACTGTATTCCTTTCAAAGCCACAGAGCCACTTCTTACCCTCATCATCAGGCCTCCAAGCTACAAAAAAAAGCAAAATCTTGAAAAAATATATATGCATTCTATTTTGAGGTGGACATGCCAGTTGTCTATCATTACTTCTGTCAGCTTCATATATATATATATATATATATGAGTACATTACAATGCCATCGTTATACCTCTCAGTTAAAGTAATGGCGTGACAGGGAATGCAGGTATTACTGTGGACAGAATCAGGGATGTGATTTTAATACTCCTGTAAAATGTCTCAAGAGAGATTCCTGAAAAAGATTAGCTTTTTCTCCTTCTTATGCTGTTGTAGTGTCTTTCCCAGTAACAGGCCCCTGGTTTTCTGTAGGTATATTTACATGTATACATATATGTATACATACTCAAGCATGTGCTTGCACTCATATTTACAGCACTGAGCTGTTCATTTGTATTCAGAGTGAATTATTTCAGTTCTGCAGAGGGGAACACAAAGGCTGTATGAGAATATATGGCCCCTGCCATCCTTGACAATAACTCCTCAGTTACTCAGAGAATCTGCAAAATCTTTTTGGCTTTAAAATCTATCCTCAGTATATGAAAAGATGAGTTCTTGATTTGGCCATTTTCTCTGCTTTTGACAGAGGATCAGTGGTAGAAAGTGGTGATGAGCATGCCCAAAGAGATTCCTTTAAGCATTTTTGCTTTGCTTTTCATGTATGCAGCATGATACTCCTTTTAACTTACTCCTGATTCCTTTTAAGCAGCAAGGTCATTTAAGTGTGCCACGCCAGAGGTTTGCCATTTTCTCCTCATTCACTTTCTTAAGTCTCATTGTCAGCCATGTTCCCTTTGACTAGCAGAGCAGCTGCTTGGGGTCTGCTTGTGTGGTTATAATCCCATTTAAAACCCCTCCATTATGTTGCTAATATATTTATAAAGAAACTAGTCACCTGGGATGAATGGTTGATATTTCTCTCTGGACATACTGTACTAAAACAAAATCATTCCCAATCCCCTGGCTTTTTAGACGCAACCAGTTGCATTTGTCATGGTGCCAAATTGGCTGAAATAGCTGAGCAATTAATGCAGAACATGCTTTCCTGTGTTTGCAAAGTACTTACAGTCATCACTGACAATCATATTCTCATCAGCTCTTTCCTGATGGCGCTGAGATGGCAGATATGCTGGGGCTTTGGGAGCTTACGGTCTTTCATGGGAAATATGAAAGGCATTGAAAGAACACCCTGACAGAGCAGGTGAGGAATCTGACAAAAAAGAGCCCTTAAAAGCCATTTCTAAACAGATAAGCCTGTAGGTTTATCTCAGCCATTTCCAAGTATGTAAACCTGAGGAAGACAAAGGAACTGTTGTGGGGAAAGGATTCTGCAGTATCCCTGGATCCATCTGTGCTGACTTAGACGTGAGTGTCGCTGTATGGGCACCTCAGAGGTCACTTCAGACTGGTCTGAGCGGGGTACTGGTCACAATGCTCGGACCCATGCAGACTCAGCCATGGCTGCAAAACCCACCCGGGGTGGTTGAGTGAGGGCTCAGGCATTTATCCCATGGTAAAAACCCACCTGAGGTAGCTCAGTGAGGGCTCAGGCATTTATCCTGTGATAAGGTTTGTGCTGCTGCCACCTCTAAGTGGCTAAGGGCACTTCATGTGGCTACTCCCTGAAGAGTTGCAGTGATTCTGCCGGATTGCATTGGCTCTCTTTGTGTGGCCTGAATTTACAGGTAGGGTCTTTCTCACTTTCATCATCACCTGAGGGCTTGCCAGCAGTCTGCCTACAAGAAGAACCTTTGACCTACTGCAAAGAACCTTTTTTCTGGGACCTTGGTGAAGCCCAGTTATCATCCCAAACCTTGTGTCTTTATTCAGTATGGCCAGCTTCAGCATAAGAGGCTTCTTAGAGCTCCAGCCATCTGGAAAGACTTTCCTTTATCTATTCATCAGCCCTCTGTCTCGGTTGAAATCATCTCTCTCTTTCCTTCCCTCTGTTTCATAAGTTCATTCTGCTCCTGCTCTTGCTTCTCTCTGTATTTATAGCTTTTGTATTGTAAAGCATTTTCAAGTCCAGGGTTGGGGGACTTCGTTTTGTTTGAAGGAATGTTGTAAGATGAGCTCACCTCGCATTGAACTGTGTTCTGAACAGGAGGCAGAATGACCTTCTGCAGGAGGCAGTGGGCTGGGAGTTAATAGGTTTGGGTGCAGTGCTGGATGGTCCTGTAACCCTGCGCAGGTCACAGAATTGCTGCGTGTTTCACTTGTCCACATACAGTCTATACATGCAGTGTTTTTCTGGTTGTTGGGGCAGGTACTGTGATGTGTGTGTTTTCCTAGTGCCAAGCACGAAGGCGTAGGCTCCTGACCTGACTAGTATGGGGCTGTGCCTGTCTGCTTGTCTGAAGGCAAGGGGTCCGGGAAGCAGAGCAGCTCAGACCAAGGTGGCTGAGGCCAAACACTGGGCTCACCAAAGCAGCTCCACTGTAAGAGATCTGACTGTGTAGACTCTTGTACAGGCCTGCCATATGGCAGTCTGTCTCTCTTGAATCTCTGTTCTTGACACCTGCTAACCAAGCTTTTCTCCATACACATTCTTGTGTTGCTCTTATGGCCGCTCTGTGTCCTGAGGTGCACTGACTGAGCCAGCTAGCCTGCAGGAGCTCCTCACTTCGATATGACATCTCCGTTGCAGTTTGAGCCCCACCATGATGTGGAATTTTTTGACGGCAAACTACAGTTTTGGAAGACTAAAACTAAAAGCACTGTCTATAACTGGAGCAGTGAATTGCAGGGGTACGATGCACACAGGAGAACAAAGCGTTCTGCAAAAAGGAGTCCTTCCAAAGTGCAGTCTAGCTGCCTTTAACCAAAACGTCTAATGTACAGCTTGCCAGTGGCTTCAGTCTCTCTTTTCATTTCCTCTTAGGGGAAACAGTTTGCTGGAACTGCTCTGGTCTCCGCACACTGCTATGTTGGCAGCAAAACCTGCAGAGCCAGCTTTGGGAGCCTCCTGCCAAAGGTGTTAGGGAAATGCTGGTGGGTAGCGAGCTGGGGTAGCTCCCAGGTCCCTGAGTGCAGCCCAGCATGTAGGGTTCAGTTATCTCTAGCTGTCAGGAGGTCCCCGGGCGGCCCTGAGTCAGGGACACAAGCCTGAGTAGATTTGAGGCGGTTCTTAATTGCACTGGGAGGTCAAACCGCTCTTCCTGGCCATCAGGACTTGAGGTCACAAAAAAAAGCTGTCTTTTACCCAAGCCAGACACTCTTCAGTCACAGGCTGAGTGCAGCCTGAGTGGAAGCAGGGGATCCAGCCCAAAGGTCTTTCTGAATGTTTCCATTTCATGTGGCTTGGTATTGTAACATTCTCCCGTGGTTCTAGAAAGTTGTGTAAAATTGTGAAGCCAAAGCAGCATTCTTCCTTTAAAGTTTCAAAATTAAGAAAAATGGTTGTGGGGTTGGAAACTTGGGAGAGATGTGCTGTGGTTATCTGCTGGTCCAAGAATAAAATTCCTATGGCTTTGTCCAAAAGCACTGAGTAGTTGTGTGCTAAAAAATAAAATAAAAAATGAATTCAAGTAGGACACCTTTTTAGTGGCAGCTGGACAATGTTTAGAGGATTCGAGAAGCCGCACATTTCCTTCTCACATGCCTCTCTGCGATTCAAGTAAGTGCAAGAAGTGCAAGTCAGAATTTTTGCTGGGGGAACTGGGCAGACGAGGAGCAGCAGACATGTAGCTCATGCAGCTCGCAGCAGGGCTGTGAAAGGAAATACACCTTTGACATGGGCAGAGCTGGCATGCAGCTGGCCAGGCTGCAGTGTCAACCACACGGTGCCTTTTGGGCCAGGGCAAGATGATGACTTTTGCAGCCACGATATGTTATAGCATCCCGGCAGCTACTCAGAGGTACACCTTAGCTGCTCCGAAGGCACGGAGTTGGACTGCTTGTGACCTTAGTGGTGGGTCTGGCACGAGATATCCTAGAAGTGGTTAGGATTTGAGCAGGAAAGGTTCAGTGGCTTATAGTTGCTTCACCCAGAAGGGGCCAGACTCTCATCTTCATATGTGGGATGAAGGAGGTTACACATTAGCTATGCATGAACAGGGAGATCCATTTATACGGGGGCAACCCAGGCTCTCCATGAGATTGATAAATGACTCTGAGAATGAGTAAAAATAGTTGGAAAAGCTTTTAAGTTTTGTTTAAATTTAACCATCAGAAGTCAAAACATTAGCGGGTGTTTAGAGAAGTGCCTGAAACTTGGAGACCCTGAGAAGAACCAGAAAGGGAATCAAAGGGCCTGGCAAAAAGAAAAAAAAAAAAAAAAAGGAAAAAAAAAAAAAAGAAAGAAAATTAGTGCAAGAGAGATTAAGATTAAACAAGCCCATCAGAATAAAGCTGATCAACTGAGAACCTGCTCCGCTGAGATCAGCTGGGTGCACTGGGGCCTCGAGATATTACTGGGAGGGAGCCAAAGAAAGAGAAAATCTCTGTGCTTTGGGTTGGCTGGGAAAGGCAAAGCTGGGCCCAAATGGGTGGTGAAGGAGGATCCGGCTGGATAGGAAGGGGTAAAGTGTGGTGGGGGTGGCTGCATGGAGAGGAAAGGAGAAATTACGAAGGCCCCAACCAGCTACGTATGGTAAATCTGAATAATGGGGTGGCCAAAGGGAAAGGAGTTCTTGGCAAAGTCCGGAGCATTAATGGGAATCCAAGTACCAGTCTGGAGCATCACTATTTATTGCCGTGCTGTCGGTTGTCAGTGCTAAGAACCCTTCATTATATCACGACAACCTGTCTTTGCTGCAATGGCCATAACTCAACCTCCTGTGTGGCTTCCCTGCCTCCCCCGGCTCAGGTCCTGTGCGGTGGCTGGTTAACTTGTTCAGTGCCAGCTGCCCACCTCCAGCCTCGCACATCAGTGGTGATTTGGGTGAAGAACTCATTTTGGCTGCTACAAGGCCTCTTGCCGGGCCAGAGTTTCTCCTTCCTCTTAGCTCCCGCTAAGAGATCCCCAGTGGTGCCAAAGAAAATAGTGATAATGTTAAGAAACAAAGCCTTGGCTGTTAGTATATTTATTGCACTCATTTTCTTTTTTAAAAAATCGTAAAAAGAAAAAAAAAAAGAAAGTGAATTTGTTTTGTTTAGCCTTTGTTTGTAATTATTGCTGTGATTACGCCTGTTATCGCTGCTCACATTGACCACTGGAACCTCTGGGCAGGGATTGCTCCTGGCATTTAGGGTCCTGAGCTTGATTTTCTGGACTCCAGGATCAAACCCACAGGCTGAGCACTAAGGAATTCCTGCAAAGATTTGCATGTGCTTCATTTTACATGCTGGGCCCAGCTGTGAGCCTGGCGATGGCAAGGAGCCCTCTTTCTCCCCTGCATGGGATTTGCAGGCTGCCAGACCCTGCACAAGGGAAGAGCAGATGTGACCGGCCTGTTTCTCCTCTGCTCTCGCATGGAGCAGGGAGTGAAATGGTGCTGCGGCTCCACCCTCCCCAGCACGCCAGCAGAGCCGAGCCAGTGAAGGGAGAGGGAAGTTGTCTATGAAGAAATGAGCATTAATCCAATGCACATCATCCCAGAAGGAAGAGAGACTTATCCCTCTCCACTGTCCCCTGCTTGCCTTGCTCAAGGCTCAGTGCGGCTCTGCACAGGCTGGGTTGCGGGGTGCCCTCATGACCCGCTGTCCGTGACCCTGTCCAATCTCGAAGGCTACTCATGGTGTGCAATGTTACAGATGTGTGTCAGGGGCTGGGGCTGTTCAGGCATGTTCCACATTGCAGGTCTCTGTTGTGTTATATTCTACAAATGCAATTTATCCTGGAGAACTGAAGAGTCGCTGCTGCCAAGAAAACATCAGATAATCTGAAATGTGTCTACCTTTATGAGAAGACCGTTGTACAATGCATAGAGGAAAGATCTCCAAAAGCAATTCCTCACTTCTCATCTAATGGCTTTAATTAACCTGAGCAGTTATGCTCTTGAATTGTGTGTACTTCAGGGACCAGCTCAATGGCACTCTTCCGGCTGCTAGGAGAGTACGAGCATGACAGTTCAGTTATTGCTGTGCATTGTTAATATGGTTGATTTTGGTCCTGCTCCAAGAGAACCACTAAGAAATCATGGAAAATGAAGGGTAACACATTTTTAGAAAGGATTCTGGATAATTTTGGCTATAAAACAGGCTGCATAATCTTGGCAAAAAGTGGATGAATTCATTATCTGCAAATAGTGGAAAATATTATAAATGGCAGTAAATGAAATAAATGGGTGTTTCCACTGTAATATGCTATTCTCTGAGCCACCCAGAAAGAATACAGCTTGGTTTACTGGGTGGGTAGTCCTAGATTAAGTGAAAGATCATGTTCATATGCTCAAATACTTGTTTGGGAGTGAGATATTTTATGCCTTTGTTGCAGAGGGAAATCTATACATTTTACATTTAAGAAGCTGTATTTTACAGCCACGTATGGATGTTGGAGTGAAGCTAAAACTCTGTATGTGCCATATATCTGTTTGCATTCCACAGCTAACCCCGTTTTCATTTGCTCTACTACACCTTAAGGGTTTGGAGAACTCAGTGACTCATTCTAATGGAAAGTCACTGACCCTTCTTATTAGAAGAAATTGATCTTTTTGTATATTTTGGATTTGTTTATGGGCCAGCACTCTTGCTGTGAACGCATGGAATTAAAGTCCTGGCAGTTTTTAATAGAAAAAAACAGAACAAAACAAAACACGTTGCCCACTAATGAGCAGAATTTGGCTGGGTGCTCTTCACTCCCACTTCTTTGGCCTTGGGATATATCCTGCCTCTTGAGATTCCCTACACAACAAAGTGCCTAAGCCCATGCGTATCTCTGAGCACATGCATAGTCTCAATAACATTTGTAGGCCTAAGGTTATTCATGTGTAAGAGTTTTGCTGGATCAGAAGGTGCCATTATGCAGCTTCCCCTTATGTTCGGGGAAGGCAGTCACAGGTCCTGCATTTTGTCACTCAGTTCGGCAGGGTCAAGGTTTAACTGCTCATCTCAGGGTGCCTCTCCAAAACTCCAATGGCTTTAGTGGGAACCAGCGCCAAGGATGAATTGAATGTCTGTGCCATATTTTTGTCATTAACACCTGGAACCTTCATCAAACAAACCTGTTCCTTTCATCCTTTTGCCTGGCAGTCAGGTACAAGACATGGTGTCCGGTTTTGTTGAGAGTATTTGTAGGTTGTTATTTCCACTTCTCGATACATCAGGTGGTTACTGGTTTTGATAATACTTTTGCTACAGTTCTTACTTCTATATTGTTTAAATAAAAGTTACCTCCATCTTGCCTATATTATATACCTGTTAAGAAAGGCATTTCCTCCCGTGCTTTGATAAGATCACGGACATTGCCATGGCAGTTTTGCTGCCCCTTTTCCCAGCAGTAAATACTATTGCAATTTACTATTTTGCAAAGAAAAATGCATACAAGAACAAACTGTCTGCACCCATGTTCACATCTGGCTCTTCATATGCATGCATATGCTTTTACATACACATAGGTATATATGTTTATATATATAAGTTTGTGCACATGTATGAGTACATTTATCTAATTGATTTTAATTAGGTAAGCTTAAGAAGCTCTTACCAGCTACAGAGATATTACTAACTCTACTGGTATTTTTCCTCTGAGGATACTTTAAATGTATAACCACTGCTTACATGCATTTATGTACTATGCTATGCATGGACAAATCTGTGTTCTCATGCCATGTCTGCTCTTGCAGCCATCGTTCTGCATTTATAAACAGCTGCACCCCAAATTCTGTGAGTACAAATAATTTCAACTAAAGAGGTGAGCATTTATAGCTGGGATTTTCAAAGGAGTCTAAATGAGTTAAGCACCCAAATCTCATTGAATTTGGTTACCTAATTCCTGTGGCTTCTTTGAAAATTCCAGGCTTAATTAACTATTTATCTTAATTAACTAACTCAATCAACTATCTGTGAAACAGGCAGGGTAGTGGAGACATAACACGTTAAACCTAGTCAGTTTTGGTTGCACAGTAGCTACCTCTGAATTTTCCAGCTGAGAGTAATGGCTTTATTATTGGCATCCACTATCAGTGGATCAAACTGCAACATGGATCATAAGCACTACCATCCATCCCAGTTTTAGTGTGGCTCTCAGGGTCTTTGAGTTGACTAATTTTTGTGTTTAGACTTGCTAACGAAGATGGATGGTGAACTTCATAGACCTCCCTTAGGCTTCATCTCCACCTTTAGATGCGCCTGGGAGTTCCTTGTAGAGACTGCATTAGGGATAGCTCCTGTGAAGGTTCCCACCAAACACTGAGCCCTATGATTTGCCACTTTACCTTGGTGGCACCTTAATCCACAGAGAGACATCTGTATTTGAGGAGGCATCTGTGTTTTGCTTGTTTTTCAGCAAACGAGACAAAAAAAAAAAAAAAAAAAAAAACCCCAGTTTTTTTAACATCCCCCCCCAAAATTTTTTTTTATTTCATAATATCTTTTCCTCTTTTTTTTTTTTTTTTTTTTTTTTTTTTTTTTTAAATCTGTATTTCAAAAAACTTTGATGTGGGTTTTTTATTTTCTGTTTTGAAAGACTATTCTGCTAAGTATGGAAAGCCGCAGTTTTAACAGTTCCCCTGTTTGTTCAGAAATAGTATCATTCATATTTGGCATCAGAAGGAAGACTATACTGAAGTCCAAATTTACTCCTATTAAATTAAACCTAATTGAAAAAAGGCAAAGGCATTCATTAACTGGTTAAACAAATGGTATTAAATGTATTTTTTATTTAAAAGAAGAAAGAAAACAACTTTAACTAAAGAAACGTAAGTGGAAGAGTAGCTATTAAAATGTGTGATGGAAGAAGTACACGATGTTGAAAACTTAAGAAGAAACCACAAACATGTATAACAATAAAAGAAATGTACCTTCTTGGCCATTCCTTTTCTCTGTTATTCTGTCAGATGTTTCTGATTTGAATAAGAGCTCTCGTTCACGTCCCTGAGCTTCTCAATCCATTTGACTTTACATTGAAGTCATAAACCTGTAGCCATGGAGACAGCTGTGACATCACACATGTAGCATTAACTTCACCACAGGGCAAAATAAATGGCTGGGATGGCCTGTGAGGAGAGAGAACCTTTGTTTGAACCAAAAGCCAAGATTATCTGAGTCTTGGCCTGGAGCCCGGGACCCCTAGAGCCTTCAGTGGGATCTCAGCCCCGTCTTGTAGTCACGGAACAAACAGGGCCTTGTAGCAGAGACCCTCTCCTGGAGCTGATGGTCTCCGTAGGCAGGACATGACATAGAAGAAAGGAAGCATTATCAGCTGTTTTAAGATTGGAAAACTGAGGAAGAAAGAGTAAGCAACTTTACCCCAGGTCACAGAGCGGATTTGAGGCAGAGCCCAGAACTGTGCTCAGATAACTCAGCAGGAGCTGCTGGAGATGCTGAAACGCAGGAGTCAGAGCCTGTTTTTACACATTGGTTCCAGGAAGTCTTTCCCAAGCTCTCTTCAAAACTGAGAAAATATGCAAAAGGCAGTAGAGCTTGGGACAAGTTGAAACATTGCTGCAAGCCTTTTAGAAAGTTCAAAATTGCTTTGCCCTCTAGGAAAGCTTGTTTCAGGAAGGTGTATATCTCCAGACCCACATGTGGGGTGAAGTCTTTCATGGCAGTGTTCCCACATACTTCCATGGGACCAGGATTCCACCCATGGCTTTCAAAGAGCAACATCAACACCTTGACTTGCATTTGAATGGAAAGAAGGAGCAGATCTTTCATAGATCATAAACGTAATAGCTGTTAAGACAAATTAAATGGGTCTTGGCAATTGATGAGTTTTGCTTGCATTAGGCTAGTGATCTTAGCACTTATGAGGTTCATCTGCATCTTTGCTCCTGCTGTCAAGGGCTGGCACTGCTTGTGTTACAGCCTCTGCCTTTGTGGCCAGCAGGCTGACTGCAGCAGTGAGCCCCATGCGAGTCTCCCAGTTCAGACCACCCACCAGTTACAGCTGGCACGGTGTGTTATAGGTGGCTGGCTTTGAGAGTAGCTACGAGAGGTGGATTACTCCCAGGTGGCCTACGCTCCACGTGCTCCATACTTTCAGGGGGAAATCACCAGTCGGTTATTGGCCCAGCAAAGGCATCAATCAGATTCTCTCCTGAAGTCAACGTAATGGCAGTGACTCCCACCGGAGAGGGCATTTTCACCCACAGTCTTACCCCCACCAGCACGCAAAGCCTCCAGCTTTGTGAGAGCTACATGGAAGGTTGCCATACCACACCCAAGGATTTGAACTTCTGTTGACTTTAATGAGAGCTGTGTGGCTAAATCCCACGCAACTCTCAAACTGTAGGGGTTAAATCCATTTCGCTTTTGCCTGTTAGTCTGTGGTTGAGAAAAAAAAATCCCATGTGTTTTAAATTGTTTTAACTGATAAGTCTGGCCAGCAATCCAGAGTAAATCATGGTATCAGCACACACCCACAACCTAGCCTGATAAATGTCTACATTTTAAAGTGACATAAATGAGTCATGAGAGCAGAGTTTTAATTAAGATGATTAGAAATGTCAGAATTTTCTTAAATCTGTTACAAAAAAAGACTTATCCCTCCACTACAATTTTGTGGGGCAATAAACTACTGTGATTTGTATAGTATAATTTCAAAGATAATTTAGTAATTTTCTACTTTGAATGCTGAGGCTTTATTAAGACATAGTATATGCAGAACTTGTACTTTTATTCCAGTAATTGCTTTATCATGTTAAGTTATTAATCTTTGAGACTGCAATACCTATTATATTAGAAGAGGCTTCTGTAACGCTTGACAAAAAACACCATCAGAGTATCACACCACTTCAGGCCAAACCACATGTACTTTAATCAAGCAAAAGTCTTTATGAAGGTGTGTACAGCAATGAATTAGTGAAACTCATGCTAATTCTTGATTATAAAATCATGGTGGCTGGAATAAAATCCTATTATTTAAAGTCTAAATTCTCAGTGGAGCCACCTTGTCAAAATACAATAGTCTGATTTGCCATGAAGTGTCAAATGGTGAAACGTATCAGTCACAAAGCCAGATAGAGGAAAAAGAATTCTTAGACAATCAGTAGAAAAAGAGGTAAAGAGAAATTCTTAAAGAACTACTTTGCATGTGCGAAACTTGTTTTCTGTTATTATTCACAATTCATTTATGTTTGGATTCTGACAGCATTTAATGCCAAGGGACTACCAGGGAATATATTTATCAATAGCAAATTTTAAACTAAACATTTTGATCAGAAATCCAACAAATACAGATAAAAAGCATCTCTAGAATTAGAGCTGATCATGACAAAATTAGAGAGGGAATTCTGAGCTTCCAGGCTCAAGGCAATACTTGACTGTAAAGACAGGGAAGAGACATTGTGGGAGTTAAATTACTAGATGCTGCAGCAGCTGAGACCTTATTGATCCCTCAGGGAAATCTGGTGCTGACCACTGTAAGAGATAGGATATGAAGCCAAGCAGATTGGGTCAAATCTTATAAGGTGTCCGAGCTGTTCCTAAATTATTCAGGCTGGAAACAGGCACTATCCCGGCTAATTTTTGTCATTACCAGTTAGTGAAAGTTGAAAGTAAAATGCTGGATATTTATAAACAACCGTTAGAGAAATTTATAAATTTCAAAATCCTCATGAGAAACACCCATTATAAATTTGAAATAAATACAATTTTAGAGTTTAAATGGACAGACATTAGTATGAATTTATTTGCTCATCTATAATGAAGGCTTATTTTTTTCTGCAGCAATAATTCTTTCTTTAACGTGCATAATCATTGCACTGTGTAATGTACTTTATAGGGCGTGGTGATACTCCTTGTCAGCTAGCAGCGCAGTGCCAGTATGAGCAGCTACCTGGCAGTGCTGGAACCAGCCAGGACAAAGTAACGCTACATGTTCCCAACACCATGCATGACCTGCAAAAATGTGTGAGAGATCAGTACAGAGAAGAACTGAACCAGTTCAAAGTGAGGCTCTGTTTGGATTGTGCTGGCTTTTAGGAAATGTAGCTCTTGTCTGGAGAGCTGGGCTGATTATATACACAGCTTTTCAGCCAGTCCTTTAGACCAAACACTCTCTCCATGCACCTGTCCTTGAGAGTCCTCCAACTATGTTAATTCCATTAGTAATGTTAACAGATACACCTCAGTTTGAGGGACTTTGACATCCGTTCCTACACAAGCATCTGTGCGGATTGGACATAGATGAAAACATTGCCACTTGGCCAATGGAAAGGCAAGTGTTGAAATATTTCTGCTGGGTTAAGAGCAGTTCTGTTCTTGCTTTGTTTCATTTCCCAGTCTTTATATAGGAACGACAGGGCTCTCTATATTTTATCATTACTGTGTACTATGGAAAGGGATTCTCTGGAAATTGAACATTTTTGTTAAGAAGCTAAATTTTTATGGCTTGGAGCATTTACTAGCCATGTACATGGGAGCAAAATCATGGTGAAGGAGAGATTTGTCATTTCCTGTATGTGGGTGGCTGTGCCACCATAGATGTCCATGAAGCGCACCCCAAAGGTTATCGTTTTATAGGAAATGCAATGTATTTATATTCTACCCATCACCATGCTCTCAAGTACCTTGACAGGTAGGACTGTGCTGGTTATAGCAACTAGCACTAGGCAGTTCTTAGGTACAGCTTCAAACCTTGGTTTTGCATATAGCTATCAGAAAGCCATCTTTTCTTGTTTGCCAGTTTCTGAAATGGAGGCAAGTATTGCATTGCCAACTTCTTCTTGCTTGTGCTACAAATTTATCTTAGTTCATCCTGGGGTTATAAGGCCCCACCTAGAAGCCTGGCATATGGCCAATGCTAGAGGGGAGCTGTAGAGCAAACCTCAAGAGCATTCTTGAGGTGTTTATTTTCCTTTACAGGCATAGGGTCAAAGAAAAAGAAAATGCATGGGAACCCAAGAGAACACGTTAAAGGATGTTTTGGGGCATCAGGAATTACCTGATGGCTCAGAGGCAGCAATTTTCAAAATAAAGGTCCTGAGAGAAAATCATGGTGTTAAAGAAAGGGTTGTTTCCTTTTCAGCAGAAAGATGATACAGCAGGAGACACTTGCAGGAAAAGAGTGGGAAGACTTAACAGAAGAGCATTTCAAAAGGCCATACTGTAAGGCTTGGATTTCAGGATGAATCTTTAGGTCCTGTGAATAAGTCTAGCTAACTTAAACAGTTTTGCTAAATAGCAGAGCTAAAGTGAGGGACTGAAATGGTTCCTAGGCTCATGGATTGGCTTATCATTTTAAAGAGTATTTTGGCCTTGGCTTGTTTTATAAGCAAACAGGTTGCCATTATCATGTTCAAATGCCATTTTTAAGAAACATAGAAT
>CM021733.1:6327764-6410736 GCA_011075105.1 Heteronetta atricapilla
TCCTTCCTTCCTTCCTTCCTTCCTTCCTTCCTTCCTTCCTTCCTTCCCTCCTTCCTTCCTTCCTTCCTTCCTTCTTTTCAGCTTCTGTAATGAATGAGCTGGAGCGAGTCTGTGAGGTGACAGAGTTTTGCCTACTGCAGTGCCATTGTGCTAGGTGTACCAACATGCTGCTTGTGGGAGTTTGTGCAGTTTGGGTTTAAGGACTTGTGACAGTTTTCAAGATAAGAAAGGATGTAAATTGGAAGCACAGTTACTGTATCTGATTGATCAGTTTGGACAACCTTATTACAAAATCTAAGTATCTCCATATGGTTTTATTCCGCAATGGCTATTCTATTTTAAATTCACACTCAGCCTCTTTTCTGGAATGGCTTTTATGCGTAGAACGCCTCTAAAAGAGTATGATTGTAGTATGATGTAGGAGAGTATGACATAGAAGAAAGAATCAGCTAAATAGGCAATGAAAAACTTAGAAATAAAAACCACAACACTGAGGCCTTAACCCACAAACAGCAACATAAGTAGTGAAATCCACAGGAGGACTGATCTGTTGTCATCTTGTATTGTACTCTTTTTACTAAAGCACAGTTCAGTGATGGACAGTGTCAGTTGGTCCTGTAACAATTATCTGTGCAGGCAGCAGGGAACACCTCTGCTTGGAATTCAGGGTATAATTTATTTTTTGCCATGAAGAGGAATGCTTTGTGTCTAACTCTAAGAGCTGAGATGTGGAGGATCAGGTGGCAGTTCACTCAGTTGACACGGATACTTGGTCATGTCATTTACGGGCTGGATCTAACCTGGTTTACATGAATGTAAGTGAGGAATTGTCCCCAGTGAAACACAGGGAAGCAGTTGATGTATAAGCAGCCTACTTTATTCCTCCTACATTAATTTTCTGCTGGTAAAATGTGGGGTGCTCATGCTTCTTTTCTTCAATGTGTTCTTGATTGCTTGTGCAGAAGTGAAATGCTGTGGTGATAATCTTCAAAATAAAGCCTGAAGTCATTACCACTTTTTTGTTATCATGCTAATTGACTTTATTTCATTACCTTATGCAATGAGAAGTTCCCCTCATTGTTTTATCCATAATTAATCACAGTGTTTCTGGCTTAAAAAAACACTTCCTTTATATGTTTAGCTGTTCATTATTACTCTTTAGTTAGTTCCATACAGTCAATGATTTTTTGTTTAGCAAAAGGTATGCTTAGACCAACGCCCTGAACTCCACAGAGACACCATCCCAAATTAATTCTCCAGGTTGCAGCTGCATGATCTTGCTAAAGAAGTGAGTAATATTTTGACATTTAATATTAAATGAGTTATCTTTGAAAAATGCTTCCCTGCCCCTGGTGTACCTCAGGCAAATGGAAACATGCTTAACGTGCATAATGAAACCTTGGTAATGGAAAAAGTGGGGAATTGAGACAACCTATCAGCATCTAGAATCTGCAGAACATAAAAACTGATGGTAAAATGCTGGTGAGGTTAAGACATAAACTAATCAAATTGATTGCATTTAATTGGAACCCACTTTACAATATAGCTGTGTTTATTCTTGATCCTCAGCAACTCTATAAAAAGACTTTTGGCAAGTGTTTGCTTTGCAGTGTTGCAAATCAGGTTGTGAGATTTTCAGAAGCACTGAGCGCACTCAGTTTTCCAACTGACTTCAGGGACAATTCTGCACTTTTCAATTCCTTTTCATCCAAAAAGCACTTGCGGTTCACGGGATTATCCCTTCTTATTTCAACCACCAATTGCATTGGTATTTCCAAAACTTACTTTTAATTTTTAGGAATAAGAAATCCGTTGGTGTCTCTCCAGGAGGTTTCAGAAATTGTGAATGCTCAGGAACAAGCCATGCAATTATGTTAGGAGGGTGAACATTGAAATGAAGCGTTTGAATTTCATTGCTTATCTGTCAAGTTAAGCATGCATTTGCCTTAAGAAGCAGAGGTTAAGAAAAAAGCAGGGGTCTGATTTAAGTGTGTAACAATTTTTCTGAAATATATAGCATCATCACTCCTTGAGGACATTTTGCATAATTCACTAACCATGAGCAATTCAGCTTTTTCAAGCCCTTGCCAGTGAAGCCTTTGTACCATCACATGCTATCCTTTGTCTGCAGTTAGATCTAGTTTTATCTGCATATATCAATACTATGTTTCCGGTAAAGAACGTGATTGCATATACATGACTCAGAAACCTGTCGTCTTTATTATTAGCAACCCTCATACAGAAGAACTGACTCATCTTTTAAAAAAATGTCTGTATCAGAATATCTGAAATTTTTACAGGGATTTTAAAGTAGCTAAAGGTCCAGTTCTATAAGAGGTTGAGTGCTGAATAGACTTCAGCAGGCTGGGAAGGTCTAATTCCCATTGTTTTCCTGAAGGGTTGTGACTGTTAAGTACTCTACCACTTCGGGCCGTTAGGGAGTTCATTCTTCCTCTTCCGCTACTCTATTCTAGATAATTTTCCCTCAGGTTAATTGATTGTCAATTTGAGGTAATTTAGCCAGTTGTAATGACTGCTCCCTAGATGCTTGTTCAAAGCTGCAAATATTTGCTGCTTATCCTAATTGCATAATGGATGAGCAGATAGTCTAAGATTTAAAAAGCACCTTATAGACAAATCTTACAATTTTTGCTTGCATGTGAACAGTCTTCTAAGCAAAGGGTGTTTTCCACAGTCAGGAAGAATAGATGGTGTAAAATTCTACAGATTACAAATCACTGCCAAAGAGGAAGGTGGTTAGTCTGTTCCATTTGTAAAGTAATTAGCTGATGTTGCAGAAAGAAAAAAAATCTCAAGTTCAAGAGCAAATTGCCTTTCTGAGCCATACAGTTTTATTCAGAATATTTGATGTAAAGCAAAGGTGCTTTTAACAGTTATATAAAATTTATGATGTCTGTAATATTAGTCTAAACAGGGAGAAAATGTCGACTAAATGCAAAAATAACAAATTATGGCACCTTATGTATTGTGTTAGACAGAAAACAAGATAGATAGATGGTATAGTGACCAGTATATAAACTGCTTGGCTTTCAGGCGTAGAACTGTTCATTCTTAATAACAACCAAAACGCAGAAATGTGATGGGGGAGCAGCCACTTGCTCCACATGGAGAATGCCATAAAGCACTTTACTGCCCCTGTTTGTCCCATGGCACACTGGCTCCTCAACCAGCAGAAAAGATGTTCCAGGGGCAGAGGGCTTGCGGTCTTGCTGCCAGCCCTGTCCCTGATGGTGGGCAGGCAGGAATCAGCTGCTGCCATGCCTAAAATTTTGAGTCTTTTGGGAATTTCAGATGAATGTGGGAGAGTGGAAATATTCTGGCAGACCCACTGAGTACATCGAAAGCAAACTGGGTCACTCAGTGTCTCAGCTGAAGATGTAATCAGAAGGGAACGCAAACATGCACCCAAGTCTAGAGGCAATAGCTGCTGAATCCTGCTCAAGAACCATATCTCTGGCCATCCCCATGAGACAGGAATGAGCTAACAGAAAGAGGAAGCTAGGTAAGAGTAGTAGTGCAGATTCTATATCCTTACACAGTGCCCAATACACTTTGGGTACTATCACGAAATAATAATATTGATTAAAAGAACCCCAGGTTACTCCATTCAAATAAAAACAAAACAGTAGAGGATATTTTTTTTTTGCTTCATTCAGTATGTAAGTAGTTTCCATCTTCTTTTCTGATTATATTTCAGTGGTCAAGCATTAAGCAAGATTTAATATTAGGATAACTGGAGTCTTTTATCTGTTTGCCTTAAGATGAGTCCATTACAGAATTCCTTTTTATATATTATGGTGGAAGATGGAGTTAGTAGGACAGCTACAGTGTACATAAAAAAGAAGCATGAAATACCCTTTAAGATTATATTGCTCTTTAGAAATAGCTTATGAAATGATAGACGTATATATACTTAAATATACAGCATACCCCTAATATGGAAATGCAGCATATCCATGTCCAAGCCAAAAAAGAAATTTTATGTCTTGTAGAAATCTTGAAGTTTAAAAAAACTAAATCAGCTCCCATTTGGAAGTAAAAAGAAGCCTGTTATGGTTTATACAATTAAGATAAAGATATGATTTACAATTTGAATACATGTTTAAAATCCTTCTAATTACTTTTTAATAAAATAGAAGTTGATAGAAATATTATACCAAATTTTTGTTTCAAATGCTTAAAAACTTTCATTTTAGAAATGCTGGTGCTGTCTGTTTAAGAACTTTCAGAAAGCAGTAAAATTATATTAGAAACATTTCTATGTTATTAAATACATATTTCTCATAGTTTAATTCTACTTTACCTACAGGGATTACTGATTCATGGGAAAGGAGTTCTAGCAGGGCTTAGGGTAGGAGAGCACATTGTTTAGAGGCGAAGGAAGCATTAGACTCCCTTAACCATATACCTGTGAAGTGGTGTAGTACCAGTGCAAAGTGCAGCATTCAAAAACAAAGATGATGAACTCCTGTAGAAATGCTAGAGATTCCTGCAGGCAGGAATGAATACAGTGGGTCTTGGTTTTGCCTACAGGTTCAAGCTTAATAATAATTTCAATAGTAATAATTGTATGCCAAATCTTGGATCAACTAGAGAAATCTTTTTTTTTTTTTTTTTTTTTTTTTTTTTGTGTGTGTGTGTGTGTGTGTGAAAATAGCCCCACCGACCTCTGGGCCTGCTTTGTAATTATCATGGCCAGTTAAAATATTGCACTGCATTAATCTTCATCCTGCTGCATGAGCATGGTTCAGGGGTCATGTTCAAGAAACCCCAGCATTTTCAGAGTTGAAACACAGCTGTACCAGAAACAATGTGTTTCCTTCCCACCCTAACTGGAAATTTTTGTCCCCTCACCTGCCCATCCCAATAACACTTCATATACCAGTGGGATATGTGTAGCCCACTGCTGACTTTTTAATGGCTTCACTTCCATGTTGTGTCTTGCATCAACAGTTGTTTCCAAACACTGAACTGGCTGAAGTCTCAGTCCCTTATTCATATGAGTAATGTGCTTTCATACAAGTAGTCACATTGACGTAAGTCACAGAATCCGGTGACGCTGATTAGATGTTTGTGTTACAGGGAAAGTTGTCTGTGGCATGGTCGAGACATGTTATGGTATGTATAACATGAAGTCAAGAAATTTCCATGAGGGCTGGCACTGTTTCAGACTCACCTTTTCAACGATAAATTCCTTCCTCTCGTCTTCAAAGCCTATGATGCAATGTTATTATTGGGGCAGTGAGTAAAAGCAGCAATCGATTCAAAGTAATACAAAATCATAAGTACGAGGTATTCATTGACCCATTTCTTTGCACTTTACTGGTACAGTTAAGCACAGTTATTCTTTGCTTTTATCATTTAAAGAGTGACATACCTTCTAAAAGGAGAAGGACTTGAAAGTTGATATTGAAGGGCTTGTATAGGATTTTCTTCATTAAGGTAAATTAAATTTCACCTGAAGTTATTGCAGAGAATTCTGAAATTGCAAACCTGAGTGGCTATCAACAAATATTTCTTGGACATTTTTGTTTTCTTTTCGTCATGAAAAACCTCCAGAGTTTTGCACTCCAGAGATCTACCAAGAAAATTTTAAAATATAACCAAGCCTTTTGCACCTGCTTTGATTTTGTAGATTTTTTTTTCTGATTTTTAACACATCAGTTTTAGAAACGTGGAGAGTTTTGTTAAATATTTTGATATTAAGTGTATTGCTTTCTTATATAAATAAAACAAAGTCCAATAAAATAACAGAAAATGGTGAAATTCTTCATCCATAACTGTATCTCCATTTAACAAATGGGTGTGTGGTCAACGATTTAGATGGCATTGTTGATATAAAACAAGCATTGACTGTTAGTGATAGAAACAATTATTAATTTGCTTTTATTACCTCCACATAAGAAAGAGTACCCATTAACTACATGTGGTCAGAATGGGTCTATTGTGCGCAGTTTGCTCACTGTACCTGTGGGAGGTCCACAGCTATCAGGAGATTATCCTGAGTACTTTTCTGAAGTGGCTGAGCAGACCGTATTGTGCGTGACTTGTGCATGATTCTTCTGTGATTTGCTTTCCTTTTGGAGGAGCAGGAAGAAGATCCGTGCGTATGGCGAGCATGCAGTCTTGCAAAGAAAAGACATTGAGGATTTTGCAAAGAGTTAGAATCCCACAAAACTTCTCAGCAAACTTGCCTTTCCATCTTCTATAAAATTAGAGTGGATTTGCTTTCTTTTCTTACACCAGTCAGAGTGGAACCAAAGGCCCTCTTCAGTCCTTGAAATCATAAGATTCCTGCATTGATATCATTGCTTTCTGGGGATATGACACCTTGTAGTCATGACGTGTAACAAAAAATATTTTTTGAAGAGGAGGATGAATCAGTGCTTTTCTTCTTTGTGCTTTGCTAACCAAAGCAAACAATTAGAAAATAATGTGCTTGAGCAAGAACTAAAGCAGCCACTTTCTTTCTCTTTCAAGAAAATGTGAACCTCCCAGATTACATCCATATTTTGGCATGAAATAGAATATATATTTTGGATTACAGTATGACTTTACTCTCCACTTTCATTCTGTTGCGAGGATATTCTGAAACAAAAGGTAGTATTTTGAAATGAAAATACATAAAGATTCATTACAGAATGTCTAAATGAAATATTTTGGCATTTCTGGACTGGAGCATGTAATTTCAAGAATAGTTTCCTCTGGTGAGTCTGAAAAATATTCTGGGAAAATTAATTTAAAAAATTGAGAAGTTATTCCTTCTATTCATCTCCCCTCAAAATCATAAAGTTCAAATATTAAACATTTACCCATTATTACATTATGATAATTGAACAGTAAATTAATACTCATAATCCCTTGTAAGAAAAATAACGTGTCTATTGGCATGTTGTTTGCTTATTGTTTTTTAATGCAGGAGTTAAGGTCACCAAAAGAAAAGTAACAAGGAAAAATTAAATGAAAAACAAAACAAAACAAAACAAAACATTTTGCTGCCACCTCCTTGTGCAGCATGCTCACAGGCAAAGAAAATTTGGTGTTTGGGTGCTGCTAAACAGAAACCAAAGAAACAGTCACAAGAAGCATCAGCATTGCAATGGATGGAGCAGTAGTATTTTATGGTTTACAGGCGCTGGGTAGATCCTGTTCAAAATCCGTAGTTTCCCCTTGGTTTCTGCATATATACTAACATATTGGATAAATTGAACTTGGCCTATCTGTTTTTGAAGGATTCAGTTCTAAGTACTGGCCAAGGACTGGCATAATTTCAGAAAATTGTTAGTTACGCTGTTTTGCATTTCAGCTGCGTTTCAGGTGCTTGTGTAGACCTGAGAATCGGTCATCTCCCTGTCTTTGATGCATTAGCTCCTGTAATTCTTCTGTGGGGAAAATAACTTGCTCATTTCCATTCTGCAGAACTCAGAGGACAAAGAGGTGGTATGAAATTGCAGAGAAGCTGGGTTTTGAGCCCAATCACGGATATCCTTGCAGTTCCCAGGCCTTGATTGCTGTGGGTCCAATGTTCTTTTCTGGAACAAATCACCTGGTTTTGTTATTAATTGTGTTGAGCAAACCTGGTCCGAGGCAGAACTCGAGGAACTGGCACAATAACACTGAATCCTGCCTGAGTGAATAAATGTCATTGTGGGAAAAATGTTATGAAAGCAATAACCCTACCTCCTCATTAAGTGCATGCGTGTGGGAAGCTGGGGCGGGCAGAAGGGCTGGGTGTGACCGGAGGCAGCCAGGAGAGGCGTGCATGGCCAATGGCAGCACAGGCACCAAGCAGGTGCAGCCCTAGAGGCTGAGAGATGCGACTCCAGCACGCAGCAGCGAGGGAGGTAGCTGTGAAAGGAGTGAGGGAGAAGAATTTATAAATTGTAAACAAATCCATTTAGGCTGGAATATATATATATATATATATTTCCCCCATCCTGAAATTTGGTCGTGTTTGGTTCCTTTTTTAATGGTGACAAGGATGAAAAACTAACATTCAGGAACATTTGAACATTTGGCACACTTGTGGAAAGCTCCTCCAAACTAATAAAAGCCTTGCCCTCCTCAAGAGACTTTGATTAATACCCTTTTACCTTTAATGTACCTCTATGGCATCCTCTCCCCAGAATTTTCAGAATAGTTCAGGGCTCCGACCCAAAGCCAGTGGGAAGAGTCCTATCAGCTTCAGTGAATTAGGTCCTTAGAGTCCTTTGCACAGATGCCAACTCACTAAAAAGGGTGTAATATGCAGGCTAATCAGCTACTTAAAAAACATAATGTGAGCACAGTTCTCCACTTCATTACATCGGTTTTACATGCCACTAAAGCCAAGGGAGTTACACTGGTGGAAAACCAGGATCACAGAATGGAGACTCACCCCCTGCATTAGCCTTTTAAAACCGGTTTCAAAGATCAGAGGCAGTTAGTCTGTATCTATACTAATGTTGGGCCTGGTCCAGAGCTCACTGTAGTCAACTGGAAGAGTTCCATCAGGCCCTAGGGATATATATGTCTATGTGTGCAGATATGTATATGTCTCTCTGTCAATCTATCTGTGTAATTTATCTATTTTTACCATGCTCATCGCTGGAGTGACTAAGAGCGTGAGTGACTGAGGTTAAGCAATATGTAAAGTCCCCAAAGCCTTGATCTAATATATACTTGCTGATCCTGTAATATAAAAATAAATGTAGGTTAGTATATGATCTGTGGGACATATACAGTCAAGCATGCAGAACACACAGAAAGAGCAGGGCTGTTTCCCATCCAGTTGGACAGGTTATGCCGTTGGCAGGACATAGCAAGCTGCTGCCAAAAAGGCATCACCCATTTTTTAATTCTCAGACTCTGTTTTTATATGCTGCTGATGGATATCGGATGAATTGCTCATTGTAAATCAATAATACTTCATCTTCAGATTAATGAGGAACTAAAACTGTTTCTAATAAATGTTTAAATGCTTAGCATTTTTTAGAAACCAAGCCTTTTATGAGGAATCCTTTTTTTTTTTCTTTTTTTTTTTTTTTTTTTCTTTTTTTCTATCAGGCAAGAATGGTATAAAAACATTCAGGATAACCTTGTCAATCGTGAAAAAGTAAAAGAATAAGAGGATGGGCATGTATTCTAGCCCTTTGCTTTATAATTTCAGCTGCAAAGAACTCTGTTGTACAGGTAAATAAGTCGTAGTATCTATTTTGACAAAAATGAATGTCCTTCAGAAAAGCAATCACACTTTAGTAATAGTAACGTACCATAGCGGTGTTGTTATTGCGCTGCCTCAGATTACGTCTGACTGAAAAAGATCTGGGCAGACTGCAAAGGGGAGAAAAGTTTGCTTCTTTTCTTGTTAGCTTCTGAGCCTGAAGTTTTGCCTGATAGATAGCCTGAAGGTATCCAGTTCTCCTTTAGCTCTTTAATAATGCCTTCTGAGAATTTTGTAGTTTAGTATTTAAAGTATTTAAAAATTTATTATTATTATTATTATTTTAAAGAAACATAAGCTGCTGATAGATGATGAGCATAAACAATACTATTGAAAGTCCTGGATTCCAAACTTTTTCCAAACAGAAATGACTGTGCACCTTTGATCCATCTCACAGATCCCCTGCACAACTGCACAGACAAAACAAATTTATAATTTTTACTCTTTCATGTGTTTTTGTGGGCTGATTACAGGCCTAGGCAAACACTAGTATTCTATAGTTTGATCTATATTGGCTTAGATGTTCTTTTTCCCCTTTCTAATCACAGAAATAATTCATATTTGATGGAGCACTGGAACAGGCTGCCTAGAGAGGTTGTAGAGTCTCCTTCTCTGGAGATATTCAAGGCCCATCTAGATGCCTACCTGGGCAGCCTGCTCGGAGGATCCTGCTTTGCAGGTGGGTTGGACCTGATGATCTTTCGAGGTCCCTTCCAACCCCTACAGTTCTGTGATATTCTTTTCAATCACACAAACATACATGCTTAGCTGTTAAAGGATACTAGTGTCTCCTAATTGGGGAAAAAAGTCTCTCAGTCTTTTTCATCAGGTGCCCATCAGCTGATAAAGCTGTGTCCTTTACTTTGATGGTAAATGGAGCTTTTTTATGAAGAAAAACAGGAATGTTCTCATTTTGGGATGTAGATCTGTATACTTATGGCTGTACATATAATTTTCCCTCAAATTGTTGTTCAGTTTTCCTGGAATAGGATAGGAGGCAGATATACACTGCTGAAGACTGAGGTTAGTCTGTTCAAGTAATGGACAAGATGATAAGCCCCTGATCTGCCAGTGGGGGTTATGGAGGTCCCAGCACCTGTTTTCTGTAGGCAGCACCAAAACTACCATTTTTTGGCACCACAGCAGCTACAGCTGGCAAGCACTGCTAGTCCTGTGGAATCCAAGGGGCACTCCAGCTTTGCCCACAGGCCAAGATTAGAGACACAAACTTCTCCACATGTGGAGTTTTTGTTTACCATCTTCAAGAAATGCATTGGGCTGAATTAAGCCTTAAACTGGCAAAGAAAGAGTTGTCAGGAGCTTCTGGGGAGGGCAATCAGTGGCGAGTGGCAGCACCTGGAGCTGCTGACATTTTAAGTAGGTACACCTGTCAGGGACTTGGCTTTCCTCTACCTGGAATGTGCCTTTAGAGCTCTTCTCCTAAGAGAAGGTTTGGATTGAAGTTTAGGATCAAGTTTGGTACTGAGAAGAGGCTTATTCTAGGTTAGTAATCTTGCAGTCTGATATTTTATGAAGAAACTTAATTGTTTTAAGATGTATTTATGTGGGGTTACCGCTGTTTCTGCATGCTGCTAGAGATGGAAAATTCTAGCAGGTTTTCTGACCTATGGAGGAAGTCAAAGCCATCTATGTGTTCAGTCTGGAGTTGCTGAGGAGGGGTTATTTCATGTACATGTTGTGTTATGTCCCCTCTCTGTTGTGTAGGACCTATCAATTGTAGGGTGGTAGGCCTGTGCTGGCTGGAGGGCTGAGGAGGATAAGCCTAGAGCAGTGCTAATCATCAGGCTGAGAGCAGCTTAGGCCCTAAGCATAAGGAGCTAGGCTTTTGTACCTTTCCCAAAACTCAGGTTGCTCACAGTACAACCAAGATGGGCTTGGGTTGGCCTTCTGTAAACAAGGTCTCCTTGGGTTGCTGGCTCTTTAGTGGGTTCCCTGTTTTCCTGAGAGGGACCTTGCGTGCAGATCTGTGAAGGCTCTGAATACAGGCTGGTGAAATCAGAGCGTTGCTACAGCACTGTGTTAGTGTGGTGCACAAGGTGACTCCAGGTAAACAGCCTTGATAAGAATGGTTTAAATGTTACTGGTCAAATTGGGATCTTCTTGCAAAAAGATGCAACAGGTGAGAAGGGATGCTGAATTCCTGCATCCTCTAGGAAGGTAATTGCATTCAGAAGAGCATGCTTCTCTGCTGTGTTGTTTTTTCTCTTAACTTGGCATTTTCACTTCTTTGTAGTCATTCTTCTCCCTTTGTGTCATTCTTCCTTAGCTGTCATGAGAAAGGAAGATTCTGGGCCTGTGAAGGACTTATAAAGGTGTTTAAAGAAGGGATTAGCATTGTTTTAAGGGAGGGACTGAAGAATGTGTTTTCCTTCTCATATTAGGGATTAAGGATGAGGGTAGCTGCTCAGTGGGAGCTGCCGCCCCTCCCGGAGGTAAGAACATGTGAATGTCCTACTTCCACTGGGGGCAGTGGGTGCTGCTGAGTTTGGGGCTGATGGGAGTGTTCCCCTGATCTGCTAATTCCCTCCTGCTAGCCTCAGGTCTGTTCTCCAAAAACGATGATGCCTGGCTGGGCCCTTCTGCCGCAGGCTGCTGGCCCTGCCCTTCAGGGGATGTGAGGCTTTGTGCATCTTGCAGGCCTGCCCTGGTCACTTCCCTAGGTGTGGTACCTCTGATTCTTGCTGTGGCACTACGAGGGCTCTGGGGTGCCGCAGGCTTCTCACCAGTTTGTGGGTTGGGGTGGTTCTTTTGTGCACCCTGCTCACCCTCCGGGTAGACGCATGGGGCTGTGGGTGCTCTTGTGGCCAGGGAAGGCCTAGGGGGTGCCACAGTTGTTCACGGCCCTGCATCTGTTCAGACCACTGCTTTGACACTGTGAGGAGGGCACACGCAGCTGCATGCTAAAGAGGGAACGCTGCACTTCCCCATACAACTGCATTTCTTCAGACACTATTTAAGGGACCTGAATTTTGACTTCCCATATACCCATGTTACTAGTCTCTGCAGCAAGTTACTCCTTATTGACAAGAGAGACCAAGTTCAGTTTACAAGCTCTAGGTTTAACAGCAAAAAAAAAAAAAATCTGTTGAGCAGTGTTGCTGCTCGACTGAAGTCTTCATGGGGATTCATGTGTTTGGCTCAGCAAACCTTGACGTTAATCTGCTGTTGGAACATCTACGGGAAAGAACAGCCGAGTGACTGAGGAATATAAGCAATCTTAGCTTGTCTGGCACAGAATAGCCTGCCACCATAAAGATGAAAACACGAGAGAGGAGGTAGGAGGAGTCCACTCAGCTGTTTCAGTTTTCATCAGGCAGTTCTGGGCTGGCTTCCTTTTGGTTATCAGGGAAAGCTAAGAAAAGTAAAACAGTGTTGCTATCCTCAGAAACCAGCCCTTGGAAAGAAGCTCTGACAACTCATCAACCTACAGGGCAGTTGTGGAAGAATTAGTGTGCGTTAATGATAAAGAGATAGTGTTAATATGGTTTCAAAGTGTTTCATATTTAGATGTGGCTCCAAGTTTGTTGTTCATAACAGGACAAATATAACGAAGGTGGGGCTGAGCCCAAGAGCTGGATTCCAGCTTGTTTTAGGAAGCCAAAATAAACGCTTAAACAAATACAACATTTCACATGGGCTGTTGAGCTAATTATCTAGTTTCTGATGCTGCCTTTTAAAGGGAGGTGGTGGTGGGGAAGACTAAGTGTCCAGGAAGCACACTGCTGGGAATATTGTGGGCTTTACCCTGATCTTGCTCTTGCCATGTAAACCACATCTGACTCTTCTGAAGCTCAGGATGAGGGTTGCCCAGTCTTTCTGGGATGCATTAGGATAGCCTTGAACTTTTTACAGAAGTGAAGCACCAGAGGTTAGTGGGTGGGTGCTGAAGTGAGAATCTGGTTGTAAGGCTTCTCACAGCTAGTTGCTCTGCTGTGTGTCTTGGAGCAAGTCTCTGTGTCTCTGTTTCCCACTTTGTCCAGTGGCTGCCAGCTCTGAACTATTTGTTTGCCTTGTGGTACTGTCTGTGGGCATAATATCTTCAAATTCACTCTACACCTGTTTTATCCCTCCTTGTTATTTAGCTTATCTCCTTCCACCTATACATATTCTACATTTGTATAATGAGCTCTGTCTCCGTGTCCAGTCTTGGCATTCCTGCTTACGCAGATTGTAAACTCAGAAGCAAATTGTCTGTATTGGTTTGCTGACTGCCTTGTTTTATCTTATCCCTTGTGATAAATATTTTTCTTAATAATAAGAGATGATTGTTACCTCAAATAACAGCCCCCCACCCCAGTTATGGTGTAATTTAATACTTCACTATAGTTGATGACAGCACTTGAAGGTTTAAGACTTGCATCTTTTGAAGCTTTTATAATGTCTCATGCAGCGGGGCTCTGGTCTTCTTCAGAGTCTTAAGGTGCTACTGTTATACCACTAATAAAGTGGTTATAAAACAAAAGTATTTAAAGCTACTTTATGTTCTTGGTATATTGCCTCAAAAAAAAAAAAAAACTTCTGTTTTCTGTGTCAGGAAAACCTCACTGATGTGTGTTAAGCTCTGTAGAGACCCTTTAATTACAGCGCATCTGAATGGCTGTCACATTAGGAGTTAAAGATCTCTATTTCAAGGAAAGAAGCATTTTTGTTTTTAATATAAATGAGTATGCTTCAGCCTTTTTTACCAAATTCAAACAGCATGGAAGGGTATTTCATAATAGACTAGGAAGGCAATATAAAATTAAGTAAAGATGGGTCTGGTGCCTAAAAATATTTGGCAGAATTCCCTGGAAAGCCACATTTGAACATTTTTAATATATATTACAAGGCAGACAAGAATAATTATCTTCTCTTGAAGTTCCCCAAGTGAGAGAAGTGTATTGTAATGCCCTTTGAAAGAAAATAATATAAGCTGCCAAATGATTATGTTGTGGAATTCTTCCCCACCCCCTGTCTTTCACCCATCTGATTGTACATTAGAGGAAGAATATGGTACAAATGAAGCAGTTCTTGTATTCCTCTTTAAAATAAAAAGCTTGACACCTTTAAGAAGATGTGCCTGCCGGTGTAGCCCTTGCTTACCCTTACAGGGTAGCCCTTGATAAAAAGAATTAAGGCAAGTATTTCTAAATGACTAAGCATAGCTCCATCAAAGATGAGGCACATCTTTCTTTAAATTTGACGTTGTGAATTCTTGGGAAAATTGAAGTAACACCATTCTGATTTTCTTTTTCCTTATGTTCTATATGTGGTTCAAAGCCAGGGATGTAAAAACATCTTTAACCACTATTACAATAAATGGCATGTTCCTAGCAGTGGAAGCTGAGACAAAACAGGATGAAGTAAACCTGTAGCATCAATTGATATTTTTAAAGGGCTGCTGGTAAATACCTAACTTACTTTAAAATTAATTGTCTGCATGAAGGTCCGCATGGAGATGGATAAAGGGAAGGGCATATCATTAGATAAGAGAATTTCCATGAAACATTGACATCCTCAGTCTGTAGAAAGACTTTCAATGCTAAGTATCTGGGCTTTGTTTTCTTTTGTGGTGCCTGTTAACAGGTAGCTGGAAGGAAGGGCAACTGTGCCAGCATCTCCTCTGGAGCTTATCTTGCTCTTCATACCCCAATAGCGAGGAGTGTAAAGGTAGACAGAATATACGAACCAAGACATGCTTCTTGGAAACAGAGTTAGTTGAGGACTTCCCTGTCAGCTTCAGTATGTAGGATCAAATGCGTGATGAATGGGGAAAGCTCGTGTCCTGACAGTGAATCCCTAGAGGCAGAGAGAGGCACAGGCTCATGGAATCAACATAGGGATAGAAGGGTTGAGGGAGAGTCCAAATTCTCTGCTGTTACAGGCTGGAATTGGCATCCTTTGGATAAGAATTTCCTTCTGATTTACACAGCCAAGTGGGGTCCTTGAAGGGTCTTGAGAGAGCTGCAGATACATGATCCTGCAAGTGAAGAAAAACCTAGGAGGGACAAAAGAAAAACCTATGGAGGGACAATGAGAGAGATTTTGGCAGCAAGACTTAAATTAAAAAAATGAAAAATAGGGTGGGAGGCAAAGCTGCAATGAGAATGCTGAGGCTGAGCAATCCTACCCTGGGAATCTGAGTGGGGGGCTGCAAGCTGCTTTCTTAATTATTTATATTTTCAGACCAGAGGATGTGAAATAAGGCCCCTATTTCAAGGGGAAGATAGGAAAACTGAAGGAGAATAGTGTTTACTTAATTTAGTAG
The DNA here is from genome assembly GCA_011075105.1 of Heteronetta atricapilla. Lineage (NCBI taxonomy): Eukaryota > Metazoa > Chordata > Aves > Anseriformes > Anatidae > Heteronetta > Heteronetta atricapilla. The sequence continues at coordinate 6,343,256 of CM021733.1, forward strand.
ACTCATATGAAATATACATGCATGTGGGTTGTGTGTATCTATTTGAATGAAGATTGTTGATTTAATCAGGTGATCAGGACAGATTGTTCATATCTCTCAGGAAATGTTGGTATGCATTTTTTTAAATAAGTGTCTTCATGCCTGGCCTGTTGCACGGAGATAGGGTACTTTGGAAACATCTGCAGAGTTAACTTTTAGAAGTGTTCTAATTTAAGCTGGATGGGGCCAGTAAAACTGCGGTTTCATTTTATGGCTAACAAATTGATCCTTGGAATACTTCTCTGCTGCATTCAAACATGGTGCTGCAACTGTAACTTTATCTCCCTCTGGCACTGACAGCAATGTTCACAAAGCAGCGTGGAGCTCGGCATATCCCAGGCACCATCTATTTGTCCTCCTTCTCGGGGAGGCTTTGCAACTGACATCAAGCTCAGCTTTGCAGCTGCAGTTCAGCACGTGCCACAGTGGTATTCTGTGTGCATACGGCCATGTCATTAACGTTTTGTTTGGGATGTTGGCTTGTCATCCTTGGTTATAGGAGAGCACTAACTGTCCTTACGCAAATTACTGTGATCTGTTGTATGGCATAGAAGGTACCGCAGCTGTATGCTGCTAATTGCTTTTATGGACTCGTCTCCCCAGCCCTTTAGCGAATTGATTCCTGTAGGCGACTGGTGCTGGGGAGGGTGAGGGATAACGCACTGTGGTTGAGAGAAGGCTCAGTGGTGATGACAATTTTTTTCTTCTCTTCTGGTAGTGAAGTGTATTGGAATAGATCTGTAGATGTGCTGCAGTTCATGAGTATTGTGCATATTTCAGAGAGGCCACGATGCAGTGATTTTAAAAGAGTCTAGTTATTCACGTGGTTCAGGAGCTCCACTGCCCTAGTGGTGCCACTCTGTCAGCTATTGTACATTTCTCAAGTCCATTTTTTTAATGTGACAGATCAGAGCTTGAAAAACAGGACGTCTTGGAACATGAACTAGATGAAAACAAGCTACAATGAAAGTGAAAAAAAATATCACTTTACTGCCGATTGAAAATTAGGACCAGATGAATTCTCTGAGGCCCTGGGCATTTAATTTACTGGAGTCGGTCACTCCTCTGTGAAACCAGCCCCAGTTTGTGTTCTCCGCACATACATGGTATCTTCGTTTGTTTGTATTTGACCTAATTTGTTGAGGAAAATAATGAGATGGATTGTTTTGGTTTTCTTGTTTGCGTAAACTTTACATACAAGTGATTTACTTTGCAAGCCACTATGATAGGGTGGCTGTAGCTTACATGGCCAAGAAATTCTGTAGAACAAAGCTATCTAATGAAGTGCTGCTCTGGTTGTGGAGACGTTGAGTTCTAAATAAACAGGTTGATGCAGGTTGGCAAAGGGTTTTTGTTGTTGTTGTTTTTTTTTCCCTCCATTTGCATGCATATGAGTTCTATCAGTCGTAGCCAGAAAGAAAGGTTGCCTTGCAATCCAACCTACTTGTTCTGTTTCTGTGAAGCAAACACACCTTTTCCTAGGGGCTCCTTGTCTAAGACTTTCATTGTGTGTACTCACTGGCTTGGTACCTTTTTAGTTTGTGGTCGTGTGTATGTACATATCTTGGTGTATTTGGCTGTCAGTCTAGAAGACAGTAGGGTTGTAATGGACTTCACACACCTAAGTGTCATTGCCCTTTGAAAATTCAGCTTTCTGTGATTTTTGTTTTCAGGCCAATACATCAGTCCTGTGGATATCAGATTTAACATTTTTTTCGTTTTACTCTCTGTTTTCAGATGTGCTTCTACCTGGACAATTTGGTTTACAGTCTGAATGCTTCTAACTACAGAGATTTTTATCGTGGTCACAAATCAGGTAACAAGAGAATCTCCCTCTGTATTTGCATTTGTTTGTTGTATTTTATATGGAACATGTTTTGAGGCAGATGTTTGGCAGTGGCCTTTTAGGGGAGTTAGGGTCTCAAGTAGTTTTACAAACACACTTCCAACAGCCTTCATGAGGAGACTATGCATTTCACATGGAAAAAAAAAAAACCACACCACACATGTAACCAGCAATAAAATGGAAGCCCACTGAGCTACACAGGAAATGGGATTTCCATTCCATGAGAAATATGGACTCATAAATAAGGATTCCCCTTCCAAATCGGTCCTTTTTAAAAACACTTGCCAAACAAGTTTCTATAAAAATGTTGATTCAGAAGTGCTGAAGCTTTTTTTATTTGGATAAAGCCATTTTTCTTTTAGAGCAAATTGTGGCTTTACCTTTTATGTTGCATTGATTTATTGTATAAATATCTAGAAATAGGAAGTCAGCAGGACAGTACTGAAATAAGACGTTTAGGCTTTTCGATATTAAACATTGTCCAACTGACTCCTCCCATGCCAAAAGAGTGAAATGTTTATTTCTGGAGAGAAATTTTGCTGAGATTTGATGTGTGCTAATAGCAAAGTCTTTGCCCAATATATAGTCTCACACTGGCCAGCTTGGTTGTAATGCCAAGCAGCACAGAGACCTGTGTCCCTTAAACCCTTATGCCTGGGTATGACATACTGGTATCCCCACTGGGCTAAACAGACATCTGGCTAGAAATACATATTTACAGCAGACTGGATGCGTGGTTACGTGCTCTGTATGGAGTTTGCCCTACGTGCATGCATGAAGGTGGTTTTGTGCTGAACCCCTCGGTACCAAGGGAAGCTATAGCTGTCCTCTGGAGTGACTGGAGAAGGAAGAAGGCCTCCAGACTGGAGGGCTGTAGGGAGTGTTTTCAGTCTTGCTGCAATGATTGTGTTTCCAACTGTTCCTGCCGATACAGAGAGTGTGAACAAATTGCACTCATAGGAGAAAATCAAGCCCAGAGCGCTTGTGTGTGCATAACACTTCTTTAATAGAAAAGCCTGAGAACTGTTTTCTTTTGGATATGTTCTGGGTAAGTTTAATGTGGTCCTTTGTAAAGAAAACAAAAGTCTGGAAACCCAAATCTCTAGGAGACTCTGCTCTATTAGATAATTTGAAAATCTCTAATGATCACACACATAGATCTGAGGGATCTCAGGCATGCAGCTGTAGTTTCAGAGCCCTGGCTGTATTTGCCATCTGTCTGTAAGCAAGCAGATCTTGGCTGGGTGTTCTGCTTCATATAGCTGAGTGTTATTCGTTTTGCTCCTTGTTGCCTACAGTCTGGGCTTTTCAAGAAGATTAATGGAACCTGAGAGAAATAACCTAGTGCCCTTCTTAAGAAAGTGGTAAAACATCATACCAGTTATTAACTCGGATCTAGTTGGTATTTTAGTGTTTGCAGTTTCTTAAATGGGTTGAAACTCCCATTCAGCCTAAAAATGCAGAGGTACTCTTCTGTTCAATAGCATCAGAATTTCTTGTCTGTTTTAACCCCAAAACTATGAAAACTCACTAGTGAGAAGGCAGAATGAAAAACTGTATCAATATTCTGCTAGTTAATATGGCGCTCCTAGAATCCCATTAAACTGTCAGAAAAATAAGCGACTAATCACTGAGAATCTCTCCTCGGTCTCCTATTTGCCAGTGGGCTAAAGGAATGTATGTTGTTTTGGGTAATGGAAGAAGCCTTTGGTTTTCATTATAGCCTGTAAACATCTTGGGCTGAAAGCCTCAAGAGTGGTATCATGTCATGCCGCATGTTATGTACCCTACCCAGCAAGTTTTGAAACAGATTTTTATGATGATTGTGTTTACAGTATTAAATGAAAACAGGGATGACTGGGCAATGGGATGCCAACCACTCCCTTTTCCTAAGCTGAAGTGTGTGCAGGGAAGTTGGTGCTGAGATGGTTTTTTAAAGCGCTGTGCTTAGCTTCTTAATTACCATAACATCAGTTGAAAGGCGGAATGTTTCAAAAATCTTGTTGACATCAGTAGGTTCTAGTCAGGCCCTAGATATCAGTATGGAGCTAATAACAATTAAGAAGGGCTAATGAAGATGAACTGCTGGCTGAAAAGTAATTATGAAGGTATACAAGTGTTTGATTTTGCAGATTTCAGGTCAATTCCATAGGGGAAATAGGCATATAGGGGGCAACCTTGTGAACATGTGTGTGATTTAAAACCTTTAACGTGTTACATTAAATTCTCAGTGATGCAAGCCTGTATGTGAGCAGTGGGGACAACTGATGGATTTGCTTCCAAATTGCACAGTTACTCTTCTCAAGTGCTGAAACAGATGCACTGTTTGGTTCTCCCAGATTCAGCCTATGGTGTGTAGATCAAAGCCTGTTGGTGGATGTATTGTGCTTTACATTTTGGAGACCAGACTATAGCTGATAATATCTCTCTGGTTTTACTGGCCTAAGTGTACCAAATGCTTCCTATAGAAATTGTAAAAGGAAATCCATCCATACTTGGCTATCATTGACACTACAAGTCTCCACCTAAAACTCAGCGGAGTGTCTTTTTTATTGGTTCATTGTACTGGACAATGATAGATGTTTCCAGTTAGCTGAGAGACAATCAAGCCAACTCCTTTCCCTGTGGGTTTTAAAATCCCTTTACGGTAATTCCTGAAAGTCATAATTGCTGGGGATTCATTGTGCAGACCCACAAGGTGTCTTCCCTGTACAGGGAACCTACACAACCACCACTCATGTCTTTTTATGCCAACAGTGAAGTGAATCCATGGCAGAGCACTGTCTGTGGTGTTGCTTTCTGTGCCAGCCTGTGCACAGCTGGCGACATCCTATGCTTTGGGGTCCCTTTCTGCAAACCAGGGATGAACTTGTGTCATTTAGACATAATTGAAGAAACAGAGGATGATTGGTACTTACGTGATTCTTCCCCTTTCCATCCTGCCTGTATTTGTGGTTGATTTTTGCCCGTTTAAAAGCAATGCTTGGGCACTAAAGTGAACCTCCAGCACCTACAGCTATGCAGGCTTTTATGGGTTTAAAGAGCTTTCAGGATTGCATTATCAACTTTCTGTCTGAGCAGTCAGAGGGTTCAGACTCAAGTGTGGTGACTGTCCACAGGTCAGTGTGAAATGAAGACAGATGTGGTCATAGTCCTTGCCTCAAGGCGTTCATACTTTGAAACTAGTAAATGAGAAGGGTTGGGGAACTTGCATGAACCTAACACGGTGAGTCAGCAGCCTGGTTAGACTTAGACCTCGTATTTTCTGGCTCTTGGCTCCACTATCTTCACATCTGCCTATGCTGTTCTCCTGTCTACAAAATCAGCAGAACAAATCTTTTAAACTGTCTTTTTGAAGCACTAAGGCTACCTCCTTTTCTTCAGCAGTGAGTGTTGATCAGGTTGTGAGTAGTGCTCATCTGCTGTGCTTCCCTGTGATTTTCAATGTCAGTACTTAGGACTCAGTTACCAGCTCTCTCTGTCCTTGAATAAAGCCATTGGCAATGGTTAGCAGTTGTGAGCAGTCCTGAACATTACCCTGTGATTAGCATGCGATCCAAGGGTCAAAAATTTGTTCTGCTGCTCCTGTCTGCATAAATAGATTGTCATCCTTGCTTCCCACCACTTCAGCATCTAGGGAGCAGGAGTAAAACACTATTCCTTTCTCTGTTGGACAGGTACAAGAGCAGTAAATGGAGTTCTAGCCTTCTGCACCTGGAAATATGTAGGCTCCTCTTGGTAACCACCGTGCATGACAGCATGTGACCACATAAACTCCAGGCAGCTCTGAGAACAGAGACCTTGTATGCTGAGAGGAGGGAAAGGGGGTGAAGTGAAAAATGTGGATTAACTTTCTCTGCACTAGTCTTCCTGGGTGGCCTTGAACATATCACTTACATCTTTCCTGCCCCTCCTTTTCCTCCTTGTGCTTCAATCTCCCACCTGTGAAATGAGGATAGAAATTTCCTCTCTCCCTTCCTCCAGCTAAGCCATTCAGGTGGTTGATCCTCCACAGCAGATCCTCTGTGCTACAGCACTGAAATCATTGAGGTTGACCTCATCAATGTGTTCACGGGTTAAGTACTACACTAAATGTTTACAAGCCAGTTTCTGCTGTAGGCTTCTGGGATGGGATATTCAAAGTTCATGAAAATGATATCCACGTATCAGTGAGATTTACCAGATTAATCACTCATACTCCAGGACATTGAAGTTTAATATCCATATTCAGGTCCCCACATCAGTGGCTTGATTCCCAGAAGTAGTCAATGCCCAGCAGCTTGCTGTAGATACAGTGGAGATGAATGTGGGTTGTTCAACTCTTCCGCAGTCGGGTTGAAGGTCTAGAGAATGGCTTGGGAACCTTGCTGTACATGCTAGAGCTTTTTTCTTTTTTCCTTTTTTTTTTTTTTGGGGGGGGGGGGGGGGGGGTGGGGATTGCATGTGTTTTCCTAACTTGTTTTTTTCCCTTAAACCACTGTTCCGTTTCAAAATGTAACTTGTTCACAAGGACAAAGTATGTGTACTAAGTGACTTTATTCATCAGTAGATTCTGGCCTGCCAGATGCATGTGGTGGTCTTGGTTACTGTCCAACAGAAAAAGTCACAAAGACCTGACAGTCGGCGTATATATTTACACACATAGCTTTTCTGGCATTTTGGTTAACTTGGCCATATTTGCTCAGTGGAAATGTGGACTGAGCATTTGCAGGAGCAAGGGGGTGGTCCCAGCAGGTCAGAGTTCGGGTTACTTGTAGGGCAGGGTGGGGAGGTTTGGATTGCAGCTGCCTACACAAAATGTGACCTCAGATTAACCAGACAGCTTCAGTTTCCACTGGTGCTGTCCCAAAGCCTCTATGAGCAAAAATAACCATAATACAACAAAAGAAAATAGATTTTTGGAATTCATACAAAACAGGCAAGAGAAAACCTAAAATGAAGAATTATCTTTTACTTTGATTTCTACCTGCTGACAGCTGAAGGCAGATGTGAGGGACTGGGGCTAGTACCACAGTAGCATGCACATACGTCAGTGTTAGACAGGTTAGACGAGACCATGTACTGATGTTAATCAACAGGCCTCTGCTGAAGTTGTGCCAGTTTACACCAGTTAAGGATATAATTCCTAATGTAATAATTTACAGCATTTTTCCCTTTAAAGTTTAAACTCCTCTTCTTTATCTTCTTTCTTTGAAGGAAGAGCTTTCCTTGATTAGATAATGGGTTCATAGGAATAGGGTATTTGTATTAAATATTAAGAATTTGACATTTAGGTTAACTGAAAATCCTGGCTTCATTTGGTCCTGACTGAAGCTGACAATGAAGAATATATGCTGTTCTTGCCAAATCCTGGTATGGTAGGGCAGCAAAATGTTTTGCAAGTGGTGGTGAGTCTCCCTTCTCAGAAGAGATCTTATTGAGTATCTGTAATGAAGGACAGTTTCAGAAAAGCTCAAATATGGCTTCTGTTTCTGAGTCTGAGTATTGAGTGCAAGTGTCTTTTGGAAAAAAAAGAAATCCAGAAAATTCTGGGTGCCAGAAACTCTTAAAATCAGTGTTCTGGTGTTGTTGGAAATGTTTCCATACATGCAAATTCTATATATCTGTAGGCAATTGTAGTCTCTTTTAACACATGAAGTGGAGGATGGCAATGGTGTAATTTCTTTTAAAGGACAAGGGAGTTATACTACAGTCTCACTAATTTCTTGGGATGAACTTAGCTAAGCTCTTTGAATATTTTGGAGGTGGTCTGATGAAAAAGTAGATATGTTTCATGCTTTTATATGTTTTGATTTGTTGAAAATGTTATTCAGAAAAACATTCTTAATACCTTCTTGACTTTCCGGCTTTATCAGAAGGAAGATGTGTCGTGCATCTTATTAGACGGTATGAGGATTGAGCCCAGCATGCTCGAGCATTTTGGATAAGGATTTGTGAAGCTTTAATTCCCTTAGGAAAATTAGACGTTGATTCCACACACTGCTTTAGCCCTACTGACTTTACAGGGTTACTGCTCTAATAGTTTCAGATAATATTTTGGAAAGATATACTATTGACCTTGTACCATGATACATCAGATCTCATCACTCCTATTAGCTTTGCTCTAGAATCTAATTAGACGTTCTTTAAACTTTTGCACCTTCCAAAATATATTGTTGAATTCAACTTTTTTTTTTTATGTAGATTTTTTGTTGTTTGACAAGAAATGTAGTAAATCAAATCTTTCCTTAAAGTGTCATAAATGACTGCCACTGTGAGTGGTTCCATGGACTGAAACACTTTCCTCAACAATGTGTAAAAATTTTTTTTTTTTTTTTTTTTTTTCTTTTGCAAAAGATATCTTCAGACCGCAGAAGCAATGAATGACAAGAAATGACCTACAAGAGTAGTCAGTAGCTGGGACATGAAATATATAGATACATAATATACACATAATATGAGCTTAAGATGTATAAAATAAGCAAAACTTGGTGTTTTAACCATTCTCTAAATTTGGGCATAAAACTGCTATTTGATATTGTTATTTTAAGTGTTTATTGATGTTATTTTTTTTTTTTAAAAAAAAGCTAACAGTTTTTTGCTCATTTTCTAAATAATTTCCCCCCATCATTCACACCTTCTACCTTCCCAGTTAGTCTTAGGTATGTGAAAAGTGCAGAGGGGAAATTAATCAAAAATAAAAGCTTAATGGTAACTCTGATTTTTTTTTTTAATTTTTATTTTTTTTCATTGGAGCATCCTTTTGCATTGTTGTGGCTGCAGGCTTCTCCAAAGGTTCAAAGATATCTTCAGTTATCATCAAGGAGTGTAAGAGTGGAATAAGTGCACTACTGCAAGAAATTTCAGGTCAGAGTTTCCCGTTCCCACAAAGAAAAAGTGGACTTTGTGGTAACCTCTTCCTCTGTATGGGTATATCTGGGCCTGTGTAATGAGAGGGAAAGGTTAGGGTTGCATCAGTTCCTTTTCTGGTTCCACAGTACATGAAGTGGTCAGTCTATACATATGTAAGTAGAGCAGCTTCAGCTCTTGTGGTGCTTGCTTCTATAGAAACACTTAGCATCCAAAATAGGACAAGTCACCAGTCCTGGATTGTTGGGGAGGTGGATCTTGGAGCAAGTTTTGAATGATTTCCCCAGCTCCTACTGATTTGCTGAAATGCAGGTCTAGAAACAGACGATTTGCACTCATTTGTGATCCCCCTTTGAAGCCCAGAGTATAGCTCCTTCATACTTCTTCAGCCAATGGTTTATACTGTCTGATACTCAGTCTTTCCTAATTCTGTTAAGTGACAAAAACAAAACCCTTCTAGTTTATACCATTTAATGCAAAGATAAATTGGGGTTAATCATAAATAAAACCATTTTTCTCCTATGTCTCAATTATTTGTAAGGGGAAGAACTAGTTTCTGTTCAGCTTTCACCTTCTTTGTCTGTGATTAGGTGTAACCATTGTTTTAGGGGATTAAAGGGCAAAGGAGATGTCAATTTCCTGTTCTACACGTGGCAAAGAATTCATAAGGGTTATTTTGGTGAGTTCCTACTCCTTAGACAAAGTTATGTCAGTGTGTAAAGATTTCTTTTGGGCTTCATATGTTAAGCAATGAAGGAAAGTAGTTTAGGCTGACATGTAGGGAAGTGTTGGTTCTTAGAGTAAAATATTTAAGCATTTTCTTCAGAAGTGTGCTGTTCTCTACACTATGAACTGTGATGTTGAATGGTTAAGCTTTTTTTTTTTTTTGTATTGACTGAGACAAAGCCAGTAAAATGCTGGGTGGAAAATCCATTATCTGAATAAATTACTCATCCCTGCATCATAGTGAGATGACACAGCCTTACAGAGCATCTTTAAACAAAGCAAATCATTTTGCTCTTTTCTCCCACGTTGCTCTTTAGTGTAACATCTTCCTTCCCGTGACTTGTTCCATTCTCTTCAGTGTGGCAATTTCAGCATGAACTTGCTCCCTTCAACAAGAGTAAAATGATTAAATCTGCTCCAGTAAATTGCTTCAGTATGTTAGAAGTGAGCTCTTCCTCCTTACATCTTCCCCCCCCTGCTGTGTTTTGATGCACTTGCTGCAATGGCCCAGGCTCTGCAAAGCATCTCGGTTCTGACCTGGGATGTGCGTTTGGTGTTTTTCTGCACACCTCTAAGGGCACACTGGGGCTTCTTGATGTGTTCAGGCTTATGGCACTTTTCTTTTGCCGTCTTCCCCTCGTGTGATAGAAATGAGGTCTGAACATGAAACTTCCTGGGTGAGGGTCCAGGCCACGAATCATCCAGGTTAATGCAGAAACAGGGTTGCAGAAGTTATCGCAGAAACATCCAGAGGGTGAGGTACGAATTGTCTGTGAAGTCCTAGACATGACCTTTTCCCTAGAAAGCACTTTGTAGCACTAGGTACAATATCTGACAGCCAATATTGAGATTTAAATTACTTTACAAACCTAAATTTACTGCTTGTATGTATGCGTACAGAACATAAGGATTTAGAGACAGTCTCATTAAACAAGATTAATTTACCGGTTTACTTATTCTAGCTTCAGAAACGATAATCAATCTTTTGTTCTCAATGCAGGGACACCTACATTTTTAGGAACTGGAGTTTTTAGTAGGACTTATTTCAGACAAACATAACCCCTCTGTAAGGGAACAGTTAGTAGTTATTAATAGGCTTTTACTATTGTCTCCTCTGTCTTTGTTTAATGTGTTTGAATGTTGAATCATGATAAATTATGTACAAGTGATAAATTATATAATGCTCCAGCATGGTGGGAATTAACTGTGGAACTCCCTTCATTTGCTTTTTTTTTTTTCTTCCATAAAACACATTAAATCTGTTATGTGGATGGCTTTGTCTAATGGTATTCATAAGAAAGGAGGGGGGGGGACACCCCAAACAAACAGAGCCTTGCTCCCTTTGGACAGATGGCGAGGGCTGAACCTTCATGAATGTTATTGACCTAATTGGAATCACATTTGCGTATTGTTCTCAAACTCTGCTAGGGACGGGGATGGCAGGGGTGGGGGAGAAGAGCCGCACTGCAGAAATGCAGTGCTGTGAAAATCCTCCAGAAGGTTAAGGGGGATTCCTGCACCTCCTGGGCCACTGCTGCTGCCCGCATGGCCCGCTGCTGACCCAGGATCAGATGTGGGCAGATGCCCTGCAGCTGCATCGCTTCTCCCTGCTCCTAGTGGAAACAACTGCAGGGAGTGGATCGCCTCAAATGGTGCAGCTGAAGCCTGGGAAAACATGCGCTGCTTCTGAGCAGTTTACAATACAGTAAATTAGAGACAGGTCTTGTAGTCACAATACCCATTAAATTAAATCAGGACTAAGCTTTTTTTTTTTTTTTTTTGTATGTAGTATTAGCTCAGTGTAAGGGCTGTCCTGCTTTACTAGTTGGAATGGTGGGTGGGATAAAGAGCAACTTCTAGGGCAGGCTGGGGAGGTGATTTCCTCTTGTTTGCACATCTGGGTACGATACGGAGACATGGTTTAATGCCTGGCAAAAAAAAGTGGCAAGTGCATGTATCTGTGCCCATCTGTTGCTTGCATGTTGCAGGAACAGTTTCACAGACAAAACAGAAGCTGTCATTTTCTTACTTAACAATGTTTAGCTGCAATATCTGTGGGTTTTGACCTTGCCCTAAAGAGGGACCTTTCAGAAATGTCAGTACTGAATATTATTTCATCATGATTCTGGTGTGCATTGAAAGCCAGAGATGAGATCCTTGGAGACCCGTGCAATCTGCAGAATTCAGGGGCTCAGGTTAACTGACTTCTCCAGAATGGCAGGAAAAGTTACTCTGTAGTTCCGTGAAGTTTAGACTTTGCACTTGAAAGCAACATTCTTCCTCTAGTTAGCTGTCTTTTGATCATTAATCATTAGGAATGGGGCTATTTTATATTCCTGCCAAAAAGTGAGTTGAGGATTAAAAAGTATTGGAGGTAGTGGTGTGTCCGATTTCAAAATTCATCACATTGCTCAGTGCTCTGGCGTGCAGGTGGTATGTGTGAATAAAGAGTAGAGGAAGTAAATTGCTCCTTCATCCCAGGGATGAAGAATGCGGTGACTGACTCTGATTTAAAAAAAAAAAAGCTTTTTTTTTTTTTTTTGTGGAATTCTTCTGTTCTGCTGCATTTTTTTTAAACTGGTGGGTGAGAAGAACATGGAGTTAAATACAAATAATAGAGATACGTGCCCTCTGGAGAAAACACTATCTTTTCAGCCTGTGTGTATATTGAGCTTATCCTTGTGGAGACCTTGGTAATGACCAGTATTGTTGCTGAGACCTGAATACCAATAAGGATAGTGCTATTAGTGCAGATTCAGACATAGGAAAGATTTTTCCAAAACTGGAAGAGAAATCAAAGTACTCTTTGTTCTCTAGGATTAGGGAAGGAATGCTTGTACCTGGAAAAATTACTGATGAAACCTTTGAGGTTCAATTTCAGGTTCTCAAGCTTTGTTTGTTCCTGATTTTTTTTTTTTTTTTCTTCTCGCCTTTTTGCTTTTATTTCTGTAACTCCTTATCCTTTTCTACTTACACAGTGGAGATGGAAAGAAAGTATACAACCAAAAGCATGTTCCAAAAATCAAAAGTTCAGTTTTCCACTTCTGTGAAAAATTTTCTTAAGCAAGTTGAACATAAAGGTTGTTTGTGCTCTCACTGGCATGAACAGCTCTATGTATGTACATATTCATACAGATATGACAGGAGCAAGGATGTTCTCCCCCCGTCAGAGCAATATATATTTTTTAACTTGGATTTTAAAAAAGAAAGGGGTAAAAAAAAAAAGGCAAGGATAACAATCAGGCAACTAATTTCCAAACGTAAAAGATAACTAATTCTGGGAATAGATAGAATTATTATCCGTTGTCTTTCCAATCAGTCATCTAAGCATGTGAGCGTGCAGGTTGAGAATGAAACCATGTCATTTTTGTATAGAGAGTCATCTAATATATAATTGGAATTTAAGGCTAGGGATAGAGAACAAAGATGGAGATTATCAGTTAATGAAAGTGCATCTTTCAGGAGCATTTTGGAGATCAGATCACTTGCTGAGTGATTTCCATATTTGAGCTTTTCTCTTTGTTCCTTGCAGGACAGAGCTTGTAAAAACTTCTTGATGGCTTTTTGGCACTCATATATTGTAGTCATAAATATATAATCCTTTGAGCCCGCCTGTAATTGGCTGCTGTGTTAGTCTTGAGGTAGAACAATACCACTACTTAAAACAAACATGCCAGAAGGTGCTAAAAGGCTCATGGTCTCTTAGGCTGTGCTGTGGTTTGTTGTTTTTTTTAAAGGCAAGAAAAAAATTCTGTGCCTAACCCAATCGTGCAGAAAGCTCACAACTTCAGCGTGAGACTAGTTACTTGTTTATTCTCTGATTATGTTCTTGCAGTATATTTTGCGTCCTGTAGTCTAATAGCTATTGGTGACTGTCAAAGGCTGCAGCTACATCCATGCAGTGCCTATGGAGCATTTGATTATTCCTTAACTTTCCAGTGTCAAGGCTTTCCTTTAGGCAAGTCTCTGTTCCTGCCAGGAGTCTTCAGATTCCTTTTGTGCCCTTTGCTTGCTAAATGTTGGCTGGACCTGTCCTGCCCTCTAGAAACCTCAAGCCAGGTACATTCAATTATTCTCAGGAGAGATGCAGTCTTTCCTTTGCCCCAGAGGGCTCTACCTGACCCCTAGCCCATCAAGGAGCACAATGTAGGCACATCTTGACTCCCCAGCACTTTTTTTTTTTTTTAACAGCACATACAATGCATAACCTTGATGCAACAAACCAGAGACAAATTAAGCTTTCTTCCATCTGTTGCATAATCTGAAAACCTTTCAGGCAACAGATGAGACTTTGCATTTGGATGGTGGCCTGGAAAGAAAGCAGTGAATGGGCCTGATGTATGTGAAAGCATGAATAGGTGCAAAGAGGTGATGACAAGGTGATGTGGTAGCTGTGGGGCTCTGTAGCCTGCTTTGGCCAGGAAGCATTGCAGAGGGCTCCTGTCCTGAGAAAGCTGCTGAATTTGCTTATTGTGGGAGCTGAGATGATAGCTCTGGAAAGGTGGCTGATGATATAGAACATGGCATGCTCAGCAAGAGCTTTAAAGTAGGAGGTTAAATGAGTGTCTGCAGAAGTGGCCTTAGGCTCTAGCTAGAAATGAGGGAACTGACTGCTATCCTGAATTTCCTGACAGCTCATCAAAAGCCAGAGATATAAGGTGGAGATATTGAGGTAGATTACTGGCTAATCTGACACATGCACTTATTTTGAAGCTATTACAAAAAAATAAAAAAAATGAAGCCTAATTTACGATGCTGGTTGTCAAAGTCACAGGCAATACACAAGGATTTATTGCACAGTGCGTGTGTGCTCCTGGAGTGGCACATTCCCTGGTGGATGGCGGTGTCATCAGACAGCGTGTGCTGCTGATGGGCGTTTCTGACCACGGCCTGCTGCTCTTCTAACAGCTGAAGTCCTGGATGCTGTTCATTCTCTGTCATGCGGAAAATTGTGCCATAACTTCTGTAGGTGAGACAGTTCACATGGCGCTTGGAGGCAGAAATGAATTTGTTTAAGGATGGAGAATGTCAGTTCAGAAGTTCCCATGAGGAACCCATTTATTTACAGACACTGTCACCCAATTTATTATTAGTTCTTGAGCTTTCAGTATTACTCTGTATCTATATATACACACAGAGGAAGAATAATTAACTCCTCAGCTCTGTATTGCCAATATCTGCAGTGATGTTTTATCTGGGAAACTGCTGTTTTTTAAGAGTTGTGCGTTACAGTGACTCAAATGTTGGCAGAGACTGCTTAATGCATAGGAGACTGCCATAGTATTTGCTATCAGAATTTTTTAGTTCAAAATTGCAGCTCTTGTACACGCTTCCTTTTATGGCTGACATTGACAACCTGTTTCTCCCTTTCCCATATGCTTTCTTTGCCCTACATAAAACAGAGGGAGTTTTGTTCTGTGCGCTCACCTTTTGAGAATCACAGTCCATTTTCTAGGGTCTACCAGCCTGTGTTTTTCCTCGAAGGAGATGCAAGTACTATGGAATGTAGATCTGTATTCTTAGTGCCGCTTGCTCTTTTACACAGAAAACCGCAGTCGTATCTTAGGGACTTCACAGAATCCTTCTAGAAAACTGGCAAATCTGCTGCTACCTTGTGAACAGGAACCCTCTGTAGATATTGGTTGTAGGAAGAAACCTTCCTTATTGCTTGTGACAACTTTCCCATTGGAAGCATCTTAAAAATAATGACAATGCAGATTTCTTGAAAACTAAACAGGACTGATTCTTGTGTCTTGTGAGACTATAACAGCTCCATCCAGTGGCTTCTGCTATAATCTGGAGGGAGGGCTTAGATATAAGGGGTTCAAGATCTTCAGGGCTGAGAAACTCTACTTTAATACATGTGATTTGACAGTTATCACCCTGCAGAAGAAAGCTTAATTAAAAAAAATGAAAGATGTAGTGTTTATATCTTGAAGTTAGTTCTGAGGAATTGCCCTACTTTTTTTTTACACTCCTTATATCAAATAGCTTCCATCTCTTGGCATTTGATGGCAGACCATGCCTTATCAGTTGCTGGAACATAAATTACTTGGGTTATCAAGATGTACAGAGTGGCTATAAACAACCATTTTTGAAAAGGCATAATAATCTACGTGGATTTGCTCCTGAAGCAAAGGCCTTCTCTACAATAAAGAGACTGCTGGAATTACTCAAATGGTTCATGGTGTCACATGCTAGTTGAAAACTTCCAATTTCTTTATAGGAGGTCTTTGACTTAAAAAATTTGAGCTTTAATTTCAAAACTTAGTTTCTCCATTTTTCTCTTAAACACATTATCTCAATCAGGTTGATATTTTTCAATCAGGTTGAGATTTCAACATTTCTTTCCCATTCAGGTTGGGGAGGAAAAAGCTTTCAAAATATCCAGAGTTCTCGTGGGCCAGAAAAAAAGTTTCCCACACAGCTCTAGTCAATGGGAGTGTTACCATAAACTTCACTGTGCTTTGGATCAGGCCCTGAGAGCATATCGGAGATTTTGTCAGCCTCATTGATTGCACAAACCAGCCTTGTTATGAGGAAACATTCCTGGGCCAGACAGCATTCTGACATTTGTCTGTAGTTTTCACATTTAGGAGAGATTATTGTCTCCAGAGGGTCATTCTTAATGATTTAAATCTGAGGTAGATCGTTTTTTCTGGCAGTGCATGTGTAATCTAATCCATATATTGTTGAAAATAATTGGAATGAGCATTGAGTTGCTATATGGCTGTGGTCAGTTAGTATTGACTGTATTGAACCTTGCCGAGTAGGTGGTATAAATTATAAGAGGACCTGGAAAACCAAAGCAAAAAGCAAAAAAAAAAAAAAAAAAGATATTCAAAACGGGGCAATGTGGAAGTAGAAACGCTTTCCACTGGGATTACTTTGGGAGCAAACAGTCTGAGCTTTAGAAAATTTACTCTTGTTAATTACATGTTGGATAACATTACATAGACCATATGACCAAGCGTATGTAAAACTTTTGTTTGTTCCCGTCACAAAGGGCTTGATGGGGACTTCAGGCACATCCTCTGAGCGAGGGATGGTGTGTAAACTGTACCACCCAAGGAGCAGCCCCGGGAGGCAGCGTGACTCACAGACACGCTGCTGAGACAAAAATCCCTCCCTGCTTTCCCTTGGCTTTTAATGCTGCAAAATAGAAAGATGTGGCTTTTTACCGTGGCAAAGCTTGCCTGCAGTGGCACAGCTACACGGATTAATAGCTGTGGGTGTTGGGGAAGGATGCTCCAGCTCCTGGCTCCTCTTCGGGAAGGGAATGTGTGGGCAACTTGAGTTTGTATGGTAGCCTAATGCCTGTGTAACTCATGGAAGTGAGTTACGTCTCGAGCCTGGCTTGCTAACACATTTCAACACTCTTCAGTTTTTTAATGTTGATTGGATTTAAATATGTGCTTCAAAGTAAGTGCTCTAATGCTTCACCAGAGAAAAATGTTGCTATGAGATTATGTTCCTTTGCATGTGTGTGCTCCAAGTTACAATTCAGTGTGTTACACCTAGCTTCTGTGAATTACTGCACTGTCCTGTGACACTTCCTGGCTTCGGTTTTGGACACCTCACTTCTTGCTAATTACAAAAATATTCAACACGTTGTTTATTAGGATTTAACGCTATCTATCAATATTTCTGTATACTAATGCTATGTTCCCTTTAAAAAATGGCCTGGGTGTGTGGGATACTCTAGGTAGTACCCTACATAACAATAGAAATCAACAGTTGTTTTTCCCACATGTACAAGGTCCAGTTTGATATATGTCTAACATATTGAACTGATTAAGAACGTATTTTAATAGGAAGAGAGCAAAATTTTTGCTAACAGGCTGAATTTTATTTCAGCCCCCAGAGTTAATTTTGCAAAAGAAATCAGGCCTCCCATTTCCCATCCCTTGGCACCTACATTTCCTCCTTTTCTTTCTGTGGTTGTGTTAATTGCCAGCTGAAAGAGATGTTGAATCCATATGATGATTTTTTCAGCATGAGTGTCTTAAAGATACTGCTCTTCGGATGTTCCTCTTGCACAGGTTTATGCTAAACATTGTAAAAGGAGGCTCTGTTGAAACTAAAGTTCGAAATATTTCACTTGAAATTTGGATCAACTTCTTAATACATTTTTGACAACTGCATCATTGACTGTTTTTAACTATTTTATTAACATTAGCATGGTGAACAGAGGCCTTACCCTGAGGTTTGTGGTGTTTTTTTTTTCTTGCTTTAATAAGTCCAACTATTGATTCTATTAACTGTTTTTCATGAATTAGGGAGCATTCGGTTAATGAACTGAAGACAGTGCAGAGTACAATCCTCCCAGCTTTTGGACAGGAGGGAGGAGGTTCCTGTAACTCTTAGATGCCTGAAAACAATCTACTATGTTTTCTTCCTGAAGTTCTAACCATTCACTGACAAAATTCCTCAGTGCACCAAGTGGGCATGAGTGATCTGTGTGATCAGTGCGTGTTATCAAGTCTTAAATCCGTAAAGATGATGCTACTGCTGAGATGCTGCCATGTCTCTCATTCTATCTGGGATTGTGGGCTGCTCTAGCAGTTAATACTACTTAAATAATTTTATATTCCATAAAATGATTCTGAAGTAGTCAGAAGGCCTCATTCAGTCTCTTGTTAGGTTGCTGCCTGTGTTAAATTGCTGAGGGATTGTATCCAAATGATGCTTATCAGTTCTAAATTGGGAAACGGAAGGATATTCCCTACTCCTCTTCTCATAGAGCAGTTTACGGTGCGTAACTGGTGAAACACAGGATTGGTCTAGCACAATAAAAAGCTGTTAACTGCATTGGAAGGTCTAGGAAACTAGAATTTATGACGCCCTTACTGGAGAAAGGAGTTACTCCAAGTAAACAAAGGTAGCTGTTTCCCTGCCTGCCCATAGGTGCACATGTAGTTAATGCATTCCGCCTGTGAGTCATAAGGGGAACTCCAGAGAAGCTTCAGGCTGCGCCTAAAAGACTAATCATAATGCATCTATTGAATTGACAAACGGCAAAGTTATGTGCGAGACTGGAGTATTGATTTTTGTCATTATCTTGACAGCAGTTTGTTCGGAAAACAGAAGCAGTGTTCATAGTTAACAGAGCATTTCCTATTTTCTGATATCTCACTGAACCTAAGCGTCATGAATGTGTTTTTTTTTTTTTTTTTTTTTTTTCTGAGCTTTAAGAGCTAGTTAAATTTAAGTCCTTTACTTGTGTGTTTCATGGGACCTCCAGTTCAAAAAAGGCAGGTCTTCTTTATACGTAGGACCAGTCAGAAGCACGGAGGATGATGGGCATTATAGTCTGGGCAGTAAGTGTCTGCTACTTGTGGTTTTGTATACGAGTTCTCCCTTTTCTACCTCCAGACTGTAAAGTCTTGCCTTCGGGGGGTAAAACTCTTCCATAGTCACATCACCAGTGCTGGGCATACCCAGCTGAACTGGAGTTATAGACAGTAAGCTGTAACAAGAGTGACAAAGCTGCCGTAAGGAAGGGAAAGGAATGGAAAGAATTAAGCTTGCGTTGACTGTATCGTGGGTATCTCTTAGCATGAGGTAGCAGTGGAGAACAATATTTATTCATTATGATATAATTGCTTGGAGCTAGATGTATTTCTGCCTTCCATGCTGGTTTTCTTTGAATGCCTTCTGTATAGATTTTTTTTTCTCATTGCTGTAATTTGCCATGCTCTGATGGGTTGAATGTCATCAAAGTTCTGAATCTTTTGATGTTTCTAATATAAGATGCAAATGTTTAACAGATGAAAATTATTTGCTAATAAGAAAATAAGTATCAAAAGCAGAAGTACAAATAAAAAAACCCTTGTGTAATAGTTGTTAGAAATTCGAGTGACTTATTGTTTAAACAGAGGGCAGGCCCTTCTTTGATGTATGTAAATATTTTCAGACAGGCATTCTCATAGTGTTGGTGTAACTGCTATTTTCATTTGCTTTTACACCTCACTTAAAATCATAGGAATACTCTGGGGAGGTGTAGGATTGGCGGATCTTTCTAGATACGTGGGAACCGGGCAATGGAGGCAGGTTGGAGCCCTTCAGCTGTTGATGATTGCCATCCACGCGTCTCTTCTGACCGGAAGACTGCCCTGACTTGCAGATCTGCCAAACTTCTCTACAGACTGCAGCAAACTGCTTGTGTTCAATGTTGAGCTTAGCAGGTTCTCAGATGCACTGGTGAAGCTTCTGCAGACTGTAACAAATACTGGGCAGCTTGAAACTGTCTAAAACAGGGTTTCAAATGTAAGGGTGGATTTGTCTTGGCCAAGTCATTAAATGAGTACCTGTCTTGCTGCTAATTGTTGCAGCCGCTACAGAGCAAGCCAGAAGTGCTGTTATATCATCTTTGTAGTACTATAACTGAAATCTGGGAAAGGATGTTGGGCAGGACATGATGCATTTTGACTTTTTTTTTTGGCTGATCAGTGTCTAGGGGTCAAGGTGCTTTAGCCTTTGGATTTATTCACTTGCAATTTGGAATGGCTGAAGTATTAAAACCCTTAAGTGCATTTCTTCTCAAAGGCATCTTAAATCAAACACAGCTTAAATGAGTTATTGAAAATAAACAGTTTCCACTTCTCCCTTAATCTGTCTCCCATGCTCGGTAATTGATGTCTAGTTTCATGAGTCATATTTAACTAGCCTCAGGTTAAATCTCTTGCAGCCTAATCCTGTACATCCTTCCCTAGTCAATGTCTGTACTGGGAGTTGGTGGAGGTTTTCAATGAGTAAAGACTGCAAGATGGGGTTCTGTAGAAACTTGCATTGTTTTTATCTAGGAGAAGAAACTTCAGGAAAAATCGGCATCTGTAGTCTTTACCTACAGCCTTTGACTGGGGAGGCTCCCAGGGTTTTTGGACTGGGGGCTCACGGAATGCTCTGGGGATTCCCAAGGAGTGATGAGCCCTGCCTGATGCAAGATATGGAAGCTGTCAGGATTTTAATGCTATATCATGTAGCAAGGCAGCCAAAAAAGCAAATTTGAGGCTAGTATCTCAAGCAGATATTTCAACACATTTAAAAAAAAAAAAAAAGCATAACATCCAGAACTTGCTGTTCCCTTGAAGTGTGTGCGGACTTCCCTCTGTAGGAAGACAGAGATGGAAATGTACTGGTTATGCTATTTTGATTCCTGTCATTACTGGGAAGTCTCCTGAGCTGTCACGCTTAGGCTCAGAATTCACTTATCAAGACCCTGATTCTGTTCCCAGATTTCATTTTGACTTTTTTGTTGTTAGGGAAAGGAAGAAAAAAAACAGGGGAAGACAAACATCTAATAATAAGAATTTGCAAATGTTTGTTGCAAAGGGAAATGTGGATGTAGTGCCAGTTTTCACTCAAAACCTACTTTCAACCATAAAAAGTCATTAAATGATGGCTGTTTTCATTATTGCTACTGAAGAAACAAAATACATTGGAAGACAAGAACACCAAAACTTCCCTGACTGCTGCCAGTTGCTCAAACTAAGAAGAGCACAACTTTCTTCCTCTCTTTCCTTGGTTTGTTGTCTGAGTGGTATACATATTAGGGAGTCTTTAAGTGTTGGCTTGCCCCTTTTGTTTGTTTTTTGTTGTCCCTGTGACTGTTTCCGTTTATAATCAGACCCATTAGTATGTTGATAGAAGCGAACTACTTGTGGATTTTTATTTCCCTCTGAGTCTGCAGCAAAGTTTAACAGATAAATAGGCTCCCCTCTAATGAAAGAGGGGAAATTGCAAATGGGAATTTCGCTGGATACATGTCATTAGTTACTCCCACAAGTCTTACAGGTGTGACATCAATCAGGTTGTGGGCCATGTTCTTGGGGTCTCAGAGGGACCCGACACCATCTGCGTGGCTCCTGCGTTCAGGGTCACTAACTGAGTATGCAGAGAAAGATCACTTCCTGAGGTATCTCTGCCTTTGAACAGCCTCTTCCACCCCATGACGAATACCTCAAACGGCCAACACCTGAAGGGCATCACTTTTCCGGTATTGACACTGATGGATGTGCCCAGAGCTAAATTAGCACTTCCTCCTCGCCTCAAACCCTGGCACCACATCTGGAGCAGTGAGGTGGTGCTGCCACATCTGAGCAAACCGAGCAAGATGCAGAAAAATATTCAGGGAATTCCTGCTTTTTCCCACTTAGGGACTTTCTTAAATAGTGTTATAAAGGGGGCATCAAAAAAATTGGGGGTTTGGTCTCCAACTAAGTTATACCTCAGCAAGACTTGAAAAGAAATCCTTTTAAAAAGGTGTTGAGGATGCTCATGAGGAAGTATTCTCTGTGTTACATCCTTGATGGGAGCTGAGCTGAGAAGAGGCAAGAAGTGTGGGGCTTTCATTTTTCCCTCCTTTTTTTTTTTTTTTCCCCTGTGTGGAAAAAACAGTTGCAGCATAGATAAGAAATTATTTACATTCTCTCTTCCTTGCCTATCTGACCACGTAGTCATCCTTTCCACTCCAATGTAGCTGCCTGGTTAGGGGGCAGTTTTAAACCCTGCCCCGCAAGCCAGACACACTTAGTGTGCAAGGTGGCACAGAGGGCCCATCCAGCCCCAGACTGCACGGAGGAGAGCAAGCTCTCCTGGAGCTGGTTATCTGCATTTGAATTCAAGAAAATAACTTGCTGGGTTTCTTCCCTTGGGAAAATATCCCCCGATATAGATTTAGTTCCAGTCAGGCCTCGCAGTTTCAGTATCTAACAGAGCGACCTAGTTTCCTTCAGGCCTCTGAGTCTAACAACTTGGGAACGGTTTCTCCCCCTCCCTTCCACCCCAAGAGATCATGCTTGCTAGACGGGCTTTCCCAAATTCTCACAGCTCTAATCTGGATACCATTTAGTGTGACAGCCTTCTTCCCGGGTTCCCACAGCTGGTTAGTGTTTTGAATTCCAGCCTCATGAACTCATATCAGGCTACATGGGCTAATGCTCCGAGCACAACCTAGAGCAGATAGCTCTGATGACAGAGTAATGGAGAAAACTGGTACTTTCTGTGTGTTTATAAATGCACTGTCATTTGTGGTGCTCTTCGATTGCTGCGGGAGTAACCGACTGCACCGCCTCACAGAAGCGTTTAAGTATTAATGGCAGCAGGAATAAAACCATTAAGGCATGTCTAGCGAAAGACTGGTAAAACAACCTGCTGCAGTGCAAAAAGCCTAGTGCATCCAAAGGGTCACAAATGTGGCTAAAAATACCGCTTAAAAATAACTGCTGTTCTCTCCAGCTGAACTATACAAAGGGGGAAAAAAAAGTCCAGGAAAAGCATGTCCCTTATTCTCTCTCATAACCTTCAACCTTTACCTTGAAAAAAAATATTTTAAGTAACAAGAGATGCTAGTTGTCTAACAGTGCAATGGACCTAGGGCGGGGGCCCCCGGGTGGTTTTGGTAGCGCCATTTAATTCAGTGCCTTGGACTTGTTTTGGAAGCGACCTCTGGTTCAGCAGAGTGCTGCTTGCCTTCTCCCTCCCTGCTGACTTCTGGGGAGCACCAGTGTATGGCTGGATTGGGGGAGCCGTTCCAAGCCCCAGCCTCCTCCTCGTGCACGCGAGAATCCCATGCTCAGCGCTGCTGCTAATTAGACCCATAAGTCTCTGAACACCCAGCACTCAAAGCACTTGCAAAGTAATGTCCTCTTTGAAATACTAGTTTTGATATATAACCAAGTAGATGTGAAATAATAACACAACTCTGTACAATTTCTTCCTGATGCAAACCACGGTAACTCCACCAATTCTAGGGGGAGTTTGGCGATCTGTGCCAGTGCAGGAGCTAACCCATCTCCTCACTTGGGGTCTTTCATTATTTATTTATTTTTCCCCCTTAAACTAAACAAAGAAAAAAACTAATTGGAATTTAAAAGCAACTATGCATCATAATGGAAATGATCAGTGGCACGTGCTGAGAGCATGGGGAAGCAGTGTGTAGAAATGGCATTTTGTATGTGATTATGCTGCTTGGAATACTCTTAGGGGGCTGTTTTACCTAAATAATAATTAAAAAAAAAAATAAGAGGGTGAAGCTACACTTAGGGCACGTGAGAAACAGGATTTCACTCTGAAGGATTTTCAAAACACTTGAGTGTTTGTTTTCCTGTGTTGACACAACTGCATCCCATGACTTGCCTTTCCTAATTCAGTGAGTAGCAGTCAGGAATTTGAGTGCTGTCTGGATGGGAGGTGTCTTTCTTATGTGGAGAGGAAATAAAGAAGATGGCTTGCTAGAATCTGTAGATAGATCTCTTCTGAGAAGAGGCCAGATGCTAAGGATGCTGTTCAGTTTGTTCAGAGTGGCCAGCTCACAGACTAGACCTTTGGCTGGCAGAAATTCAGCAGAGATGAAAATACAGCCCAATAAAAGAATAGTGTGGTAGTCAGAACATCAGTCAGACCAGGTTAAGTAAACCACAAAGCTTATAGGGAGCAAGAAGATCTTTGTACCTTAGAAGAAAACGTATTTGCTATCTTCTTTTTTAATAGGAAAGCATATGCATTTATTTATTTACTCATTTTCACATTTTAGAAGCGTCTGCTTGTGAGAAATTTGACTTAAATCTGGATGCAGGACTGGAAGGGATCAGTCATCTACAAAACAATGGTTACTTGCAGCATGTTCTATAACCTACTTGTAAATTTATCCCTGGTTAAATTTGGATATTTGCTATCTGTTGAGGAGCAGTTTCAGAACCTTGTTCCTTCCAAATCCTTCCCTTTTTCCTCCTAAGTATAGCAGTGCACAGCCTTTTCGGAGTGACATGATCCTCCCGTTATAAGGGGGGCGTTTAACCTGGGCATCCTCCTGAATGCGATACATCTCGGCACTTTCTTCAGGGAGGACGAAGTTAACTGGTTCCACGAGTGAATTCTAACCAGGGGTTATTCAGACCTTTAGGAAACATGGGAGAGCAAATGTTTACTGACCGTGTAATTAGCACGATGATTTGCTCTGTCTATTGGCCCTTAGCACCATATTTCCTGTCTGAGCAGTGGAAAGCGAAAATATTAGTTGCTGTTTTACTAGAGGAACAAGTGTCTTCCAAATGAACAAATGATCTATTACCAGTCTTGCAGACTCTTCCCATGGGAATAGGCATTTTGCTTCTTTTTTTACAGCTAATTTCTTTCATAGAGCAGGTTCCCAGACACATCAAATGCCTCACATGTTAAGCTGTTAGTTAAGATTTATAGTCTCTGTGTTATCAGAGCGAATTACGCTACGGCTGGCAGTCAGACTTCTCATGGACTTCTCTGTCTAAAAAAACCCATCTTAATAAATAGTTTTTTTGATATCTAATGTCTTTCTAAAACATGAGACACTTCTAAGTCTCTTCTGTTCAGAAGCTTGTTGTATTTCTGGACAGCCAAGGAGCAAGCCATGAATAATATTCCTTTGCTTATAGAAAAAATAACATATATGCACAGTGCTGGTGGGCTTCCATAGGCAGGCAAAGGCCATTGGAGAGGCTTGAAGTGCATTGCTGAGGTGGTAACAGGGCTCAGCTGAGTCATGAGAAGAAATTGTGCATTCAGCAGATTTTAAAAAAAGCAATTTTTACTTTAAGTCCAGATCTTCACCATCTCATGGCAGAGTTGGAGAGGTTTTAGTGCTTTGGTGCTAAGCTAGTATCGTGGGATACCACGTGGTGATCTGTTCCTTAGCCTTTATCCAGTACTTTCTCTTTTTAGCCATAAACCTATCACCGAAACTTCTTTCTTTGCAGTAGCCCAAGCCAGAGAATAAAAACATAATTTGGTGTTTGAGAAGAGAAATTATTTCTGGAAATATCAAATACCCTGTTTAAATTGTTCTGAGAAATTTTCTTTAACAAAACTGACTTTCCAATTTATACCTAACCTTCTGGGATAGCTTGGAGCTGAAAAGAAGAGTGCTTCCTATTGTGAGAATCAAGAACTGAGTACAGAGGTGTAAGATATTGGTTAGGGGTGGGAACTTCACAGGTCCTCAAGCTCTTTTCCAGCTGTGTGACAGGCCACAAGGAATAAACCCTTCAAAACAAGGGAAGTGAAGCCTTCTCTTTCCCTCACCTGCCCTTCATTACCCTCAACTAGTGCATCTTTTAGTTATCAACTTAGCTCAATTTTCCCCCATTTCAAAAATAAATAAATAACTAAACTGACTTTTTTAATGCCTGCTGTTCAGACAGCAGCTCTGATGCTGCATCCGTGTGCTTCTGCTCTGGGATACCTTTGTACTGTGAAGTGAGACCACGGAATCTATTAGACTTGATAGTTAACCAGGGGCTTGAGCCAATCTGTGATCCCAAAATTCAAGTGCTGATACTTGAGCCACTCTGACACACAGCCCCAAAGCTTGCTGCCTTTCTTTTTCTCAAGGGAGACTTCACTTTTCCTTTGTTTCCAAGAATTATACTGTTCATGTCATCCACGGCTATTACATATTTCTGTAAAAGCCATGTACTTCTGTAAAAGAAGAAGTATGTAATACTTCTGAACAAAGCAGATTTTTTTTTTTTTTAAAGAAATGCAGGGTTTAAAGTGAGTTCATTTTCACTTCAGTGCTGAGCAGAATAGCAGTCTTTCTCACGTTCTTTTATGTTTTTCTGCAGTAGAAAGGAAACTACAAAGCTCTACTACAGTACAGTGATTTAGTTGAATTGCTTTTCATCTTGGAGACCTGATGCTGATTTAGGTCATATGTCAAAAGGAGTCTGTCTCATTCCAGTCTCTAATAGACCTGAATCTCCATCCCAGCCCTTATTCCTTGCCTGCGCTTCATCCAATTAATGCATTTCAGCACAGGGGAGCTGCATGCTGTAGGGAAGTGTATTGCCAGGGCCGTTCAGCAAGTCCGCCTCACCCATGCTTGCCTTGTCCTCGATTGCTTGCCCAATAGCTTGAGGTCCTGATGGGGCGAAGCGTGAAAGCACCCGTGTAAGTCTGATACTCCAGGTGGTTGTGCTGGAAGTCAGGCCATCATCAGCGATGTGACAGCTGATGTAATGCTATGGCAAGGGGAGGAGCAGCGCAAGCTTACTCCTGCTTAAAATCTGGGATCAGCACACTAGCTTTAACTTGTCACATGCTTAGAGGCTTTCCTTATAATGTGAATGTCTTGCTAACTGCAATTTTTTTGTTAAATCCTTCTAATGCTAACTTGAGTGTAATAAGATACCTCAAAAACTAAAAATACTAGAGATGATTAAAAAATTGCTTTATCCCTGTTCTCATTATTCTATGGTTAGTATAAAGGCAGAGATGCTTTTTTATTAGAGACTGGATGCAGTCTAATCTTTGCTTTACCTTTAAGGTATTAATTTGGATTTATTTAATTCTTTTCCCTCAAAGGCAGTACCATGTTTCAGAATACCCTTCTTAAGGTTAAAATGTTTTGATCTTGTTTTCTCACGTTGGGAATACTGTAGGATTTCAGTCTAGCAATCTTTACACATAGGTTTAAATTTTAGTGAGTGATGTTGTGGAAAAAGATCAAATTGCTGGTGTTATAAAAGTCTAGCTAAACTTTTGAAATGTTGTAGATGATAAGAGTTTAAACTCTTCTGTTGTTGCAACTTCATAGCACTGCAGAAATAGTTCTGCAATGTAAAATGTTAAAGATCAGGTAAGCAAGTTTACGTAGGGCTTTTGTTTGGGTAGGTTATGTTTATTGGAATATTTGTTTACCAGGTTATTTGTGCTTACCTGTATTCTCCAGAAACCCAAATGCAGACCTCTACTTGTATTTGTATTTATATATTTCCTATGCAATTTTGTTACTTGGTGTCATAATATAAATGTCGGCTGGAACTTAAGTTTGTTTCACATTTTCTTATTTTTACCAAAAAAAATAAACCTTGGTTCCCTGTTACTTTGCTGGGCCAACCAATCAAAAAGCAGTATTTATTTGTTGAAATCTCCTCAGAGTAACAGTTTGAAAGTAGTCAATAACAATGCTGACTCCAGGGTTTTAAGAAGGACAAATGGAAAAGGTAAAAATATCCGTGTGACTATCCAAAAGCACTCCTGTTCTGAATTTCTCTCCAACATTTGGGAATATCTCTGCAAGGCCCTGTGCAGTCAAGGAGTATTTTTCCCTGCACCTATGGGGTTACAGCACTGGTCAGAGGTCAGGGCTTGGAGGCCAATTTCAAAGCACCTCAATAGATGAAGATCCAAGGGTCAGTTTCTTGGGGAAGTCTGTAGCATAACTGGAAACAAAATTTCGAAACCAAATCCAGAGACCAAATTTTTGAGTATCATAATGAGACCTTCCATGAGAGCAGGCCCTGTCTTCCCCGAGCAGTTATGCTGTATTTCACAAAGAATTAAAGCTTGGCGTGTTTATAAGCAGACAAAGAGGAATGCCTTACGATGCAAAGACTTTGGCAATCCTGCTAATACCTGTCACCTCTTCGGGAGATAAAACCCTGAGAACAATGCCATGTCTCATGGGAGCGTCACGTCAGGCACCTCTTGGTGTGAGGGTGACTAAGAGTGAAAAAGGAGAGTCACTGGATGGAGAAAACTCTCTTGCTGCTTTTCAAGGATGGATTATCCAAGGGAAAAGAGAAACAAAAGCAGTATAAAAGGCCTGCCTCGAACCTCCCTCTTCTGTGAATGTGCTAGGTGAATCTCTGGCAGCAGTTTTCCTCCATCTCTTGCCTTGTGATGATCAGTCCCTGCATGGGGAAATGGCAGTGTTAGTACGATTTCTCGTTGCCTTAGAAATAATTACAGTCATCAGTTTAAGCAAGGCAACATGCAGTATGTGGCACTAGCAATTTTCCAGTTCGCATCAGCCTGTAGCAGGTTTCCTGATTATCAGGCGAGATAAACCCGGGGAGAGAAAGCAAGGAGTGAGCCACTTTGTCTTGTCAGGCAGCTTCTCCAACACATTTGCTGGGGTGGGATTCTTTCTCCACAGTAAACCTACACATGTCGTGTGTCAGGCTCTTTCAGAGGGTGGGAACCTTTCTGCCCCCCTCGGTTTTGGTTCTCAAAAAAGTCAAAGACACCCAGCGAGCACTTGTACACATGTAGTTAGTTGGTGGTCTGCCCGCTGGCTTGCACATTGGGCTCTTTCCAGGGGGGTATGCTAGCATGTGGTTTCCATCTCGGGAGCTCTCAAAGCCTTCTCACAGTGCCCCATGAGCACGCTTTAACAAATTGGGAAGAGTGTGGCTCTGATCAGGTACCTGGGCTTTGGTAGCCCTCCGCTTCCTTAGCGATACCCTTGATAAATAAATGTTTGCAAAAGGAGCATGAGGCATTTTCATCCTGCTTACCAATGCTTCTCTCTTAGCTGTGGCTGCCCGGCGGCTTGTCTCTGTAGCATCTGGTGTGCAGCACTCGGGTGTGCTCCAGCTCTGCTGGCCCTGCCGCAGGGCTGCTCAGCCCTCCTCTAATGCCTGCGTCTGCTGGGCTCCCCGCTGCTTGCACCGAGGAAAGTCTGTGCCCTGGGTGTTAACTGGAGGCAATCACTTTCCTTTTGCCCCTATTCCCTTTCCCTATACCTGCACGTAAACCAGAAACCGTGCCTATCCCAACATGGATAAAATATCGACTGTTCGTTACAAGGCATCTACTTGTCCTCCTAATAGATGCCAAAGTATTTGATAAATATTCTTACCTAAGCTTTAATTAATCTCAAATTTAATTTAATCTGGATCTGGCACCTGGCTGACCCTCAGAGGAAGGTGCAAGCTTGCAGGACTCCTGGTTTTGGTTCTTGACTCTGCTGTAGGTGGTCAGCCCTTTAGGTGAATCTCTGCTCTCGTTACTCATCTGTAACAAATGAATAATAGTGTTTTTTTTTTTGTTGTTGTTTTGTTTTGTTTTTTTCCTCCCATCTGCAGTCGTTCGTGTCTGCCTTGGCCTGATGTTTGTTTACATGTGCAGTGCCTATCGTTGTCTTGACTGTCATTGCTTGTAATCTGGTAAATTACTCTGGTATAAATAGTGTTTTTATGGAGTATACTTCTCGATATGAGACATCACAGCCCTGTAAAGTTCAGGCTTTCAGAATTCAACTTGAGAAAACCTTGATGTGCAGCCTGGAAGATACAGCTTGTTTTGCTATTAGCCAAGATGTCTGAGCTTTTGCCAGACACCGACTTTTTACTTTTCTTCCCGTCTTGTATCTACATCGTGCAGCCTCTCTGGTTTTATGAATGGAATGTCATGTTCTGCATCTGCATAAAGGTCCTTTCATTAGGCGCTTCCTCTGTTCTCGAGACATTCACGGACGTTAATTTGGGGAAAAAATTCTTTGCAATACATGACATTTTCCTTCCATTATACTTCAGCTGTCCCAGATTTATGTGGAAAGATTACACATAACATCTTATTTATGAGAATATGTACACTCACTATTTGCACAGACAAAAATATTACAATGTATTCTTTCTGCAGGGGAAGAGCTCTGGCTAGTCAGAGCAAATTACATCATGGGACTAAGCAGTTTTTATCAAAATCCTGAACTGACAGAACTAATTTTCAACACTTAGGTGTTTTCCAAATCAGCATTACCAGGAGACCAGATGCACAGCTCAAATAATTGCTGACTTCGCCACTGTCTTTTGCCTTTACCTCTTTTACAGAGTTTCTGGTAACATAAACATTTGCAGCCCAAACCTAGAAAGTCTTGTGGGAAATTGAACCAACTTTTTTTATTTGTCTTTCAGCAGCACTTTGCTCATCCTTTTTTTGTTCCCAACATGTTAACAGATGTAAATATGAATCATATTTCATTCTCAGACTCCTTATAAAAATACACTCAGAACCAAAGTTTCTGAGTAATAAAAAATTTTGGATGCATCTCCAAACCACAATGAAACACCCTATCCCCAAACGAGTCAAGGCTTGGCTTGCACACCTCTGTCTGAAAATGAGAGGGGAAATCTTTTGAATAGCGTTGCTGTTTATTTGTGTGTCTCTTACTTTACAGACAAGCAGCGCTGATAAACGTGTGTGCATGCACAGATGCGTGTTTCTAAGTGTGTGTGTTTAGGTGTATGCTTTCCTGTCCTCCTTATCTTCCCTGTCTGTTCTTTGTGACTGATCAACACTGTAGACATTTTTGTGGTTTTAATGGCTAAAGCGAGCTGATACTCATTGTTTTCAGTCAGCCTCCTCCTCCCTGCACTTCAAACAAGATTCAGAATTAGCCTTTCTGAACTTACTCCTACACCAGCAAAGCCAGGATGTACTAGTGATCTGGGATAATATTTAGGGCACAGAGTCTGGTATGACTTAGGCTATCAGCCACTACCCAGGAACTGGTGCTGTGGGTTGGGCGTAGGGCTTGTTTGATTTACTGGGAGGCATCTTGCTGGCTTCAGGCTTGCTGTAGTGACCTTTAAGGCAGCACCCTTAATTTAATGTAAAATAAATCATTTGCTTTGGCTAATGATCTTGGGATGGATGCATTATGTACCATCCTCGTAAAATGAAAAAACTTGGGATGTGAGTCTGAGTACAGGTTCGTATTGTGTGCTCAGATTGTGTTTGTTAAGCAGAACCCGTGGCATGGTTTTGGCATGTGCAGAGCATGCTTCAGTCACCCAAGTGACCTCTGGCTGTGCTTCAGGACTGGGACAGGCCAGGACCTGGTCCCAGTGGGTGGTGTGAGTGAGGACACCATTTTGGAAGGAGGAAATATTCGGGTCATGAATGTGAACTGTGCTATGCATTCAGCTGGCCTCAGGGCCAGAGAACAGGTCTGGCCCATTTTATTCAGTAGTATAGGCATAACTGTTGGTGCTTTCAATTGGAGCTTTGTGTGCTGAATATTCCACTTTGGGGCTGTACACCCCCTTTTCTATGTTAGCCATGCACAGTGTGGACACCCACATTTAAGGGGTTGGATTTGATGCTATGAGCTGGCAAGCTTCAGTCTCACCTGCTGAAAATATCAGCTGCTTTGAACAGAAGACTCTTAGAGTGGGCTTAATTAAGCACGGACTGTTTGACTTAACTGGGTTTTGATTGTAATGGGTTATTTTTTCTGGCAAGGAGCCAACGTAGCAGAGGTTGTTTATTGCATGTAAGCATTCGCTTTCATCCGCCCTCCCCAACTCACAAGCATCTTGCTATTGTATGTGACCCTGTGGCACTGAAAGGTTCTTGCTTTCTCTGTCCTTGCATGGACCAGAAGCGTGAGGCTTGTGTCCCCAAAGCTAAAGGGATCCAAGTCAGTAGAGGGAACAGCAGCAGCCGCAGTTGGAGATCAGGGCTGCAGGAGCACTTCTGAGGTGAGGACCAGGTCACGCCTCTGTAGTGCTTCCTTCCATGTCCTAAGCCTTCAGTCTCTGTTTAGAAATGAACCTTTAGCTGCAATGGGATTTAATGATAACTCTTCCAGGAAGAAAAGGGCATTGTTATCACTTGGCTGTAAATGCTCTCGAAGAATTTCTTATATGCATATCTGGGGGGGGGACACGATGGAGACAAAAAACTTCCCCAAAACTTATACAGACAAGAACACTGAAAAATGGTTTGCTTCATAAGGCTCTTTGCATGCCCGAGACAGGGCTGTACATGCTGTCTCTATCCTCTAGATAAAGTATTAAAAAAGAGGAGAGAGAAGACAGACAGCAATGATTAGCTTCTGTGGGAAATATGTTTCTTTCTTTGCTTCTTTAGGGTTTTAATATAAAAATATATCTGCACAGAGAAATGAGGAGATAGAGGTTCTGCTCTTCTGAATGTGGTTTTCTAGACATGGGGCCCAGATGTGAGGGGTAGCGATGTGTCATGCCTGCTTACAGGGCAAAGCGGAGCAGAGCAAACATGTCCTGCTAGTTTTCTTTTCACACTAAATCACAGTATTCTGGGAATGCCAGGGACACCCCAGGCTTTATGTCATAACCTGAGTCATCTGAGGATTTTTCTGCTGTAGCTACAGAACGTTCATATAGAAATGTCTCTTACTAGTGTTTGGTTTGTGTTTACCATGAACAAACAAGCCAGAGGAATATGTGGTCAGCGTGATGATGAGGAGTTGAAGTAAAGAGAAAAGCCAAAATGAGTGTAGACATGATCAAAGCTTTATTCTAACACACATGTTAAAAGCACTTTCCTAGTTTTTATGGGAAATCTATTTAGGACCCTATGTTACCGGGAACAGTTCTCAGCTTGGTTAGAGCTATGTGAAATATATGCTCATCTTAAATAAGAAGCTGGAAGTGAGGCCATCGTTACCATTTTTCTTTTGCTTAGCTCGTTTGAAAATACAGGTCGCTACAAACCTATTGTAGCTTTCTATCCATACATTTGATTATTTTTTTTCCCTATAAATCACCTTGTTAGTGGAGTGAGAGCAGGGAGGATGGGCAGGGAAGAAGAGAAAGTAGTTGGAGGTTCCTTTCTCAAAGCACTAGCTGGCTGAGCTGAATGGGCTCAGAAGCTGGAGGAGCTGTTTTTACAGGGAAACAGTAATTACTTCTTTCAATGTGAATTGGAAGAAACAGTCGCTCAGTAATGTGATTCTTAGTCATTCTGTGCTGCAAGATCACTTTTACAGAGGTTTTGTAACAACTCTGCTTATAATCAAAACTAAATCCAGCGTTGTTCTTATTTTTGCCTATGAATGGCTCGATGTAACAATGAGTTGGCTTTCTTCCTGTAAGGAAGATCTTTCTCTCGTTTCTTTTTTCCACACTTGCAACTTCAGAATTGGTGGTCTTCCTATCTATGGTTCACATCCTCTCTCCAGGATACGTGATGATGGAGGAAAAAAACAACTAGAAGGAAAGCCTAGTTTGGAACAGCTTTTTCTACCATCAGAATTGTTCTGTGATGCTCTGTGCGACAGTGAAGTACTGAATCTGTTGGGAAGTAAGCAATGATCAAGAAAATAATTGATAAAACATCAGGTAATTTGTTATTGAACATGCTGTCTGGGAGAGAAAGAAGTCCAGTGCCTTACCAGGCTTTATTACTTGCCATGGAAGCTGCTAATGTAACTAAATGAGAAAGCAACTTGAATTTATGATAATCAACACCATATGTATTCTGGAAAACTTCCTACATTCTTGCACAGAATGAAGGATTCACCTAACAGATAAAGAAATAAAAGAAAAATCTTGAAAAGGGACTTGTGCTTAGTTTTTATACTTCTCCAATTTGAAGCAGGACTGATTTTTTTTTTTTTTTTTTAATCAATTGAAGATCTAGCCTGTAGCTTGTAAAGATTTAACAATGAAAGTGATTTAGAAATATATTTTTTTATATGCAATACTGGCAGCCATTTGAAAAAGTGATGAAAGCAACTTTGCACACAGTATTAGACTTTCTTACATTACTTCCATTGCCACGGTGCTCAAGTTTTGAGTAGTCTTTATTCTCCCCTCACAATGTCACTGAAGTAGAGAAGATTTCTTGCCCATAACTTACATGGGAGAAACCAAAATTGCAGCACAAGAAATGAACTCCTCCTACCCGGTTATCTCAGGAATTGATGGCTCCTGCACCTGAGGATCTGACTTGATGTAATTGGTCACGGGTAACAAGCTGTTATAAGCACTTATTAATTTGATCCCTAGGATCAAATTTAGTTTTTTACATTAAAGCTGTGTAAATCAGTGTCTGATTTGTGAGAGCTCACAGCACCCATGCTTTGCAGCCAACTCATTTTAACTGTACTTGACAGGACAAATTTTGAAGTCTTTGTCAAAATGTAGAAGAAATACTTGGCTTGGGTGCCAGTCTACAGTAGGTACCACCTACTGGTAGTGGAATTCTGCCCTGACAGCAGCATAGCATAAGCCTTTCTTGTACGTGCTTAGGGTTAGCATGTATACTTTTTTTAATGGTTATACTTTGAAAAGGGAGCCTGGACACTGTAAAAATCTGTTTTGCTGGTTGTGCAGCAAGTCTTCCTTGGGCTTTAACTCTGCTTTTTGTTACCCGTACTTAATTGCTATTAGCTTACTGGTCCTTGTGTCCTCAGTAGCTTTTGGCACTGTTTGGGCTGTTGGTAGGGATGCATATTAGTGGGTGTGTTGCGGACTGAGCAGCAAGGTGACCGATATTTGGGTACGTCCAGTCCCTTGCCCGTCCAAGCACTCTGTGCCTGTTCCTGTTCATACACAGATTCAGTGAGTGTGATGGAAACAGCCTAAAAGAAACGCTTGTGGGTATCGAGATTCCTGTGAATAAGCAGTTGTATACCTGGGACATAGCTGGGTCTGTCATCTGCTCCAGGGGTGCTGCAGGCAGGGCATAAAGGGATCCAGACACTCTCACTCTCAGACACGATGTGGCAGCTGAGCACAGCCTGCTACTAAATATATCCAGGGACACTGGTCCCATGCAATGGATGGGCAAACCCTGCGGATCTTGAGGTTTTCTACAGCATGACTTCATGTTTATCAGAAATGTAAAACCAGTTTGAGCTCCTCACTTTTCCTATAATTCAAACCCACTGTGGGCTTAATTTTCTTTTCCGTGTCCCTGAAGGAAATTTAACTTGAAAACAAAAGCATAGATTTTCAGAGTCTGTGCTGAGATAAGGTTAGGAAGGTATCCACAAAAGGTAGGTTGAGAATGTGCCCATAAATATATATCCACCTATCAATCTGCAGTGGTTTTTTTGTTTTGTTTGTTTGTTTTTGTTTTTTCATTGCGCTGATTTCTCTATTTTCCCATGCTTGTCCTTCATAGTCATGCTTTTTCCTCTCTTCCCACTCAATGCTATTTTTAATCAATCTATGTGTGGCTTAGTCTCAGAATGAAAATCCAACTTACATAAGATGAACTTTTGAACCATGAGATGTATTACAAAAATAGTGGAATAAAGAGGATTTTCCCTCACTATTTAAGTGATCCTCAGTTATCCTGCAATTGCTCTTTTTCATTCTGAGGAGCAGCTGTCCACCACAGCCAGTCTCCCGTGCTGTGTCTATGTGTGAAAAGGCTGATAATCTGCTTGACTATTTACTTTCCTCAGAAGGCTCTTTTGACTGATAGCATCAACATTGCTCAGAAGAGCTAAGTGAATTATAATTCCAAGTTCTTCCATATTTTTTTTTTGTGGAAGAACTTGGAAGAAATTTTCATACTTTTGTATTGACTTTTTAAGAGAGCTTAAACAAATTGGGAGACAATGGTTTTCCAGATTTCTGCTAGCTGTGAAGTTAGATGTACGGCTCTGCTCTTAGTAACAGTTGGGGTTAGCTTTAGTGATAAGGAAGGCTTGCAAGATCCGAGTATTTGCAATGGTTTCTTTTCCCTACTTATCTTTCTGAGGGAACTTTCTCCTTTTCAGCAAGATCAGCTCCTTTCAGTTCATTTTGCCTGTTATTTGATGGTTTGAAGATCCTTAGAGGATGAAATATGTTGCTTAATTTTTTTTATTATTGCCAATGATTTCTTAAAAGCCACTTCATTCTTCACTAAAAATGAGTAGTGTGGCCTCTTTGCTTCTTATCACATTAAAATTTTTGTGCCATCTGTCTTGGTGTCTTGGGACAGTTGTTCCTCAGGATCCTTGAAGCATCTGGCTACCTTTTGTATTTCTCATTTCCCATGAACTCAGCAATATTTGTGTCGCATGCTACTTAAACTTTTCAGGCATGATTGCCGTTTTGTATTTAGACGTGAATGCATTTGTGTTCTTTATCAGCCAACCAGATTTGGTTTATTTTTTCAGGCTCCCCTATGTGGCAGGGGCTGGGGGATGTCTGGGAGGAGGGCAAAGGAACCTTCATGCTCCACAGCACAGAAAACGGAGGGACCCAACTACCAGGTGCCCAATTCAGCTTCCATGGTGGCAAACATAGAATATTGACCGAATTTCATGAAGCAGTTCAGGATGTATTTGATAAAAATGTAGTATAAGTGTTATGTAAATATTGATTGGCATATTTTTTTTAATTGTTGTTGAGGATGGTGTGTTTGCATGGCTATGGCCTTGCTGTGAAAGCCATGCCTGACTTGTTTCCTCAGTGGATGGAAAGTTACTTCAGACTTCATGAATTAGAAAATGAAAAATTGATCTGAATTCAAAGATGTGAGGCCCTCACAGCTGAAATGCAGAATGACTGGCTAGCCCTTATTTTAATTTATTTGAATTGAGGCTGGCTGACTAATTCTGCATGTTAAACAGAGTTGGATCACAGCAGTTGCCTGCCATACATGGATTGCTTTCTGGTGCTGGTATCAATCTTACCAGTGACTTGCTGTCTGATGTTAGTTGACATCGACTGTCATTGTTAACAGCTTGGTTGTGACTTGCTGCAAGATAGGATCTGTCTGCTCTATTTAGGATTTAAAATATTTTACCTACCCATGACTAGTAATTTCTGGATATTATCTGTAAGCTATTCTGTCAATATTACTTTCTGTAAATCTCATCTGCTTTCTTCCTCGAGTGTCTCAGCCTCTGTTTCTGATAGAGAAGATAACTTTTTAGTTTGCAGTATTGCAACATTTGGCTGAAATAGCCTGAGTCCTTGCCGATATTTCTGCATTACCTTGGATAACGTTCCACCTATCTTCCATCCCATCCTCCAAAGATCCATGTCTGAAAGCTTCCTTTTGGTATGAACCTAAGATAATTCTTACAAAAAGCTTCCGTGCCTTGTGATCCAGCCCCAGACCATGGTCTTGCCAGTCTCCCCTGCTTCCAGCTATATTGTAGCAATATATTCTGGTAATTACTAACACAGTGCAGTATTGTGTTAGCCAGAATTTATAACACTGGTTAGACTTACAGAGACTCACTCCCA
Organism: Heteronetta atricapilla; assembly: GCA_011075105.1. Taxonomy (NCBI): domain Eukaryota; kingdom Metazoa; phylum Chordata; class Aves; order Anseriformes; family Anatidae; genus Heteronetta; species Heteronetta atricapilla. The sequence goes on from CM021733.1 coordinate 6,380,438, forward strand.
ACTTTGCAAAACAGACCTACTAATAATATTAGATGAGCAGGACCACTGTAGAGCTATCTTTTAGAAAATTGCTTAGTGACCTGAAAAGGTGCCAAGATTTGCCAGACTCTAAAGAAAGTGTCTTTTGAATTTCAGGAGACTGTATTGCACATCTTGAGAAAATATATTTCTCTAAGGGAATTCAGTTTCAGGGCACTATGTGCCCATTATGGAATTTCATTATGCTTTTTGTTCGTAATACAATGTGTTGTCTGCATTTAATTGAGCTGGAAGGAATTTGTCCTTCATATTTTCTACATATCACTTTAATTTTGGACTCCACTTCTTCTAGAAGCCCAACGGATAATGCACAAGAAATGTGCTTAAACTTATACAGGATATGTCAAAGTACTGCTGATTCATAATTCATAATTCTTTCAGTCTTCTCTCCAGCTGGTGTCCATCTTCTGACATTCTGAATCAAGTCAGAGGTGCAGTGTTTCAAAAATTGTGGTAATAGCATGAAAACAAAAACACCACCTCTAAGGCTCTTTCTGTGCTTCTGCTAGCCCTCTGCCACCTGCAGCTTGTCCAAAAGGAAAATCTAAAAATAAGTGAAGAAATAAATATTTAGTATTGTTCTAAATCCGCATGATTTTTAAACAGCTATTTTATGCAGTGTGAGTTGACTTGTATGACCTCTAAAACTGTTTGCAAATATTTTTAATAATAAGTGTACTGAAAATGACATAAGAACTTCATGCAAGCTTACAGACTGTGAAAAGATGATGAAACTTCCCTCTTGTTGAGTTCCAGTATGTCTACACAGAAGTGTTTGGGAAATGTAAGCAGTTTAATGCATTTACTTTTTAAAAAATATATTATTTTGAAGGAGTTTTGTTTAGAAAACAAGACTTTCACATTTTACTTTAATGTAGATTTTCTTTTCCATGCTGGCTGAACCTGCGGGCAGCCATTGATCCTGCTGGCATGCCTCTCAGCTGAGTCCCATGTTCCTCTCCTTCCATTTCATTGTTTTTTTCTCTTTTACTTAAGCTGTTTTCTTTTCAAATCACCTAAAAATAGCACAAAAAATACCTATAGTAGAGCAGCAGGGGAATTTTCCTGTGCACTCAAGGGAAGTTGTGACTAGAGACTTGTCCTACAGAGAAAAAGGAAAGGCTGAACCCTTTTCAAAGCAGTTATCCCCTGCAATGTTTGGGTTTTGGTGGTAATGAAAGGAAGAATAAAGGAACCTATTTAACGCAGCTCTGCAGTGAATGTCCAGAAGAGGTTCTGTCTGTGCCCATTTTGCTCACTTTTTAAATGGCAGGCTGGTATTTGGTGGAGAATGGCTCTAGAAGGCCAGCAAAACAGGCTGCTTCGTTTGCAAGCAGCTGGTAATATGAAGGTCACTGATGAAAATAAATGTTCTCCAACTGTTTAAGATCAGGATACCTGAAGGAGATATTTTTGCAACTTAATTCCGTGTTTAGGAAGTGTAAGACAAATAAGATTTTAAAAGGTCTATTGTTTTCATATCTGCAAAGTGATTCTAGTGTGGTTCAGTTTGTCATAACTGCTGGAGGCATAGGCTCTCACCTCAGCCAGTCGCTATCTGGCTGATAGCAAACTTAGTTAAAGCCATGACTTAATGCTTAAATAAACCTTAGATTCTCAGTGCGTGAGAACCACAAATCGACTTGCAAGTCTGTCAGCATAGCAAAGCCATTTTTTTTCTCTACCCCCTTCCCGCTCATCTGCTGCGATTCTGCTCATATCCTCATTTCTCAAAGTGATAGGAGCTTTAGCTACAGACTTCCTCATGCCAGCCAGCAGTCATCTTTCACAGCAAGGGAGTCCTTGGGGACACATGCACTTGCGCAGTCTGTGTCAGCTCTGTTATGGCTTGCTGGTCCTAGTCAGCTTTTAGCTGGCTGGATACAGTAGACCAGATCATCTGCTGATGTGGAGGAGCTAATTCTCAGCTCACTTTCTCTTCTTAAATTTCTCCATCTCTTTATTTGAATACAGTGTTCTAAATTGGCTTGAATTTCTAGGCAGTGGATATTTCAACAGCTAAACAGCTCTTTTCCAAGCCAAATGCACACCAGATCAATATATTTCTTTAAAAGGTTTTGTTAGCAATTGCTGATGAGCTGAATACAAGATTGTGATTAATAAGAATGGGTCACCCATTCTTAGTATGGCTGCTGCCCTTGAGATGCGTGTTGCCTCACATGAAATTAAATTCCGAAAACTTACGGATATTTAAACGTGCATGTGGTAACAATTTTTGAAGAACCATCTTTCTTGAACACAGACAAATTTTTGAACTTGTTTTCTTTGGTTGCTACATAAATCTGTCGATTAAAAATATGTATTTTTCTTACCTACCTTTGGAGACATGAAAACTGGTGATTGTTATGTTTTTTTTAGTAGCTGTAAATACTCCACATTATGAAATCTGATGAAAATTCTTGTCCTTGATTGTGGGAGCTCTGGAACAATCCCCTTTTGTTTACAGAGATTTTTATTTTACTATTTTTTTTTGCAACAAAAATAAGTTGCTGTTGCCCCACACCTTTCCAATTTCTCTTGTACTTATTAGTCACATTACAGAAGGAGGCAATAATATGCTCTCAGAACAGCTTCTGGTATGTATAATGCTCCTCACTACCACAGCACAGACGTTTGCATGTGGGTAAGGTTACTGTCAGGTTGATCAAGTATTATTTCTACTGTGGGAATTCATGGACCTGATGAAACTAATCTTCCAGTGATGTGGAGAGATTTCTGACCTTTGTCAAGATGAAAACTCAAGAGACTGAAAAGATTAACCAAAATGATAACTTCAACCCTCTGGACATTTGAGCAGGTGCCAAACTTTGTCCCACCATCTATGAGTGGTTTTATCTGTGTCAGTCGGCAGTGAGCCCCCCAAAATAAGACTGAGTTATTCTTTTACATTCTTGGTGATAATTTCTAGTACAACATGTCCCAGAATACTTTTTGTACTTTTGGAAGCTTTGCTTATAGGGTCTGATCCAGTACTCACTGAAGTCAATAAAATCTCCCCATTGGTTTCAGTTGACTTTGGATTAGATCCTTATTTAGGGGCTATAAATATATCAGTGGAGGGGAAAATCCCATCCCAGACTTCTTGACAGATTTCTCAATTTTTCTCCTCTTTCTTGCTCTCTTGTATTTTTGTCAAATGAAATTTGTCAAGCTCCATTGCGTTTCCTAATCTCCACTCTCATGACAGACTGCAGGCCAGCAGAAAGACGACTTTAAAACTATGAAAATGCAGTGCATTTTTCATTATGCTGTCTAAGATGTTTTCAATAAAGCAGGGAGAGATATCACTTTGCCAAATTGGTGTCATGACGTTCCAAAGGTTTTGGCTAGTTAGCAGACTTCCAGTAAAAATACACGTTGCTCTTCAGACCTCTTGTGGGTGATCCACACCTCTCTTGGAGCCTCCTCTTATTATATTGTGGCTTCAAATGGAAGAAAGTCTAAATTGTTTTGGACCTGTAGTAACAGTTCTTAGTATTATTAATAGCACACAGAGTGAGCTTATTATGTAAAATGCTCAGAGTGCCACTTCTGCCTTTCATATATCAAGCACTTAGCAAACAAACAAGAGTGAGAAAACATGGTTTGGTTAACCAGTCTTGTAGGGAGCCAAAAAGTAGGTGAGTACCTGAAAGAGAAAAGCATTTCTGTGAAGGATAAAGAGCGTGTTCCTCTGTGGTGAACAGGCTGAAGCCCCTTCCAAGATAACGTGCAACAACCATGGGCAATTGACACTACACACAGCTCTCCAGCTGATTCTTTTTTTCTTTTTCTTCATTTTTTTTTTTTTTTCCTCCAGAAAGTAGTTTTTCTGTGTTGCCTGCAACCTCCCTAAGATAAGATTTTTCTGATTCCTCTACTTTCATGTTTTTATGATTTGGAAATTAGTGACTGGAAGGTCTGCAGCTAGCAAATTTCTTCTGTCTCCTCTTGGTGCCTGTTGACTGAGACAGTAGTTACACAGCAACATACCTGTCAGACGGTTTATTTTTACCATTTGTAACACGTACTATTGTGTATGTATTCACTCTGACATGCCTATTATGTTGATATGTGTAGAAAATCACAGCATTTTTACATATGTGACTAATGGTCATGTGATTCTGATACACAGCTTAAAAAGGTGAAGGTGAAAGCAAAGGAATGGCATTGGTGGAATTAAAAAACAAAACAAAACACACACACAAAGCAAAAACCCGGACATTCCTATGTCTAACTGCTGTGTTGGATGGATTTAAAACAAAATTTTCCACCATTACCCAGGGAAAAGGATCTGAAATGTAATAATACTTCTGGCACCACCTTTCACAAATAAGGCAACTGCATTCAGTTAGTAGGCATTTGAAATTCTGCAACAGGATACTCACAGCACACTTCAGAGACTGCAGCTGACTTCAGAGACATCCTCACTGGAGTCTGGGAAGCAGCCAGTATCACTGGAAAACATTTACAAAGAAAGCAGTATTAGTGGGACTTGCTTAAAAAAAAAAAAAAAAAAAGCCAAAACAAAATATTCAGCTCAAGGCTGCCTCCCCCATACGTGCCAGAGGTTCAGCCAGGTCCTGAGTGGCCTGGAGCGCTGGAGCATGGCCGACTGAAGTTGGCATTGAGGAACTTGGGTGAAGGCTTGGCTCCTCCACGTTCAAGGCTAGCTCTGATTTTTTTTTGAGCAGCACTTATCCTGAAGTGTTTGTACCTGTTCTGTAGGAACGATGGGCCATGTGCTGGAGGAAAAGGTGGTTCTGCGAAGGCACGTAGCCTATTTTGACACATCCTGTGGTTTCAGGACTGGTCCCTGCACAAGCATGGAACAGATACAGAGCATCTGTTTAACTGGAAGGAGCTGACAACACTGAAAACTGTGCAGAAAAGGATTGTTGACAGTTCTTGAAATCTCAAACTCTGTATTTGCATAAACTGTCCAGGCAACAGTTTGGAAAACTGAAACATCTGAGTGAGTGGAAGTCTGTCTGCTATCAGGGAAACAAATGCTAACAGCAGAGATTATTGTACGAAATGTTAGCCAATGCTGAACATCAGTGTATACACTACCTAGACAAATTCTCAAGGTTCCCCAGCTTGTACAGACCTCAATGAACCAAATTTAGATTATTGAGGCCAAGCAAAGTTTGAGAAAAGCCAAACAAGCAGAGTTGAATCTTATCTAAGTTTTCAATTTTGAAACTAATGTTCAAGTGCTTGTTAAAAGCCCGGCGTTGGCTGCATAGTGTGGCTGTCTGATGAATAAACAGAGCACTTGAATTGCTAAGTACAGCCAGCCTCAGACATTTCTGCTATGCTAAGGTCTGCTAGTAGAGAGCACAGTAGTTACTGAGGTCAAGGGAGGTGGATGTGAACTCCAGTTTGACTTTATTCTGATTTCAATGTGTTTATTGCAGTGCAATCACTCCACTTGAACGCCAGCTGAATCAGAGAATTTAAAAAAATGTCGAAAGGAAGTAGGTTTGTGACATATGGATAAAAAATTCAGGTGAAAAATCTCTTCAATTCATGAGAAACTTTTTCCTTTATTTTCCTTTGAAGGTCTTTAATGCATGTGGAGGAAGTAGAGTGTTTTATTTCTTTCATAGTCTAGATTTTTCTATTAGAAAATAAATGAACTATTTTAATTTTGTTGTTGTTTTTGGTTTAGTTTTAGTTTTGTTTTACAACATATTTTAAAACATTTTCAAGGGGGAAGTAAAATTTTAGCATTTAGTCTGTCTTCATTTTCTCTAACTTCTTTTTAGAGGTGTTTATAAATGAGTGGAAAATCTGTTGAAACCAAGTTTTCTTTTCTCATGTGGAACTAATGGAAACTTGTTTTGTTGCAGATAAGGCCCTTGTCTTCCTATGGATTATTCCATGGTAGGCAAAGATGGATATGCACAAAGTCACTGGGATGCTAAAGCTTTTCTTCTACCTTGTAATCTTTGCATTTTTATTAATCGTGGTGTTGGAAGCTTGCATAGGTTTAACCCCATTTCCTCTTCTGGATATTCCCTGGTAAATACACTTGTGAAAATTAAGGGTTAATTGCCACTTCAAAGATACAGTTTATACATTTTGTGTTTAGCTGGATAGTAGTTAGAATACAAAGCCACATTCACCAAAAAAAAGGTCTCAGTGATGTCATACGCACTTGTGACATCAGCAAATCTGGAGTGAATTACCGTCTTTGTCTACACTGAAGGAGCAGGCACTGCTGTATGTGGTGCTTTGTATGAGTGAATGCTTTGCTGTTAGCTTGAAGTGGAGAAAGAGGATTTAATGTGGGCTCAGTGAATCATCACTTTGCTGTACTTGTTTTCCACTGTGCCTGTGGAAGAGCAAGCCACAGGTGGCACTTTGGTGGGTTTGACTGTGATATCGAAGGTTCTTTGAAGGACCATATAGTAAAGTTCTGTGACTCAAATATAGTCCTCAGCAATTCTGGAATTCGTGTTGTGTTGCATGAAAGTGCCGTAGTTATTTGCCGCATCCTAATGGTTAATTTTATGAACTTTGTACCATAGACATTGAGAGCATATTAATTGTTCTTAAAAAGAAAATAATCTTTTAAGACAGAGCACTCCAAGAGAAGCAATGCAACTTAAGTTCATCATCAATCACCCTGTAAACTGCCCAGCATTCAGAGAACAGCATGCACTTAGCAGAAGAGAAATAGTTTAGCACTTTGGGAAATCTGGAACATGTTTGAAACATTTGGGGAAAACTATGGCAGTGCAAACAAAATTGTGAACAGTATTTTGAGTAAGTGCTTGCTGCTTCTTTGTGGACACCTTCAAGGGTCTCCCTTTCATTAGAATGACTTTTTTTTTTTTCCATGTAATGCTCATGTTACATATTTTTCAGACATTGTGTATTATGGTTCCAGGAAATTCTGACTTATGAATGTACTCTCAAGTATTCAGCCTTTTTAGATAGGCGCTTTTGAACACTACTCTAAAATAATTTATCATTATGCTGAAACAGTATAAAATATGTAGTTAGCAGACAAATATCAGATGTTTAAAGATTAATCTTTTTATTTACAGATTAATTGCCAGCTTCATCAAATGAATGATGTTATTACTACAGCTGTTGCTACTAATTGATTTATATGTCACCTTCCACGTGTCTCAAGGTGCTTTAAAATATAGCCATAAAAATGACACAAAGCCACAAAGGCATAATAAAATATAATTAGAACAAATAATAAATCCAAAAGTTGCTAAAATAGTCACAAGGGAAATAGCTTTGGTTTTAGGAATTACCTTTGATCAGTGAAGGAGCAATGCGAGCTGACTTTACTTTTTTTTTTTTTTTTTTTTAAACAACTCCAGCCATCTTCTCAGTTTTTAAAGCTGTGTAGCAATCCTATGGTCTTTGTGGGTCCCACTGTCAAAATCTGAGACATTAAAAATAAGTGTCAAAGCATCTCAAGTCTGTACCTCTTTATTTTCACTTTTTACAGATGGAGACTAATTTTCTAACAGTGTTTTCCCTGAACTTAGGTACCTCATTTCCATTGCTCAAGGTCAACAAAGGTACATCTATAGCATCTATAGTTTCAGCTTATGGTGCAGCACATGTTCTTTCTAGGCTTGAGGACTATTAATAAATAAGAAAACAGGTTTCTATGCACTGGATCTCTCTCTCCCTTCTTTGTCCTTATTTTCTATTGTGATGGGATTTACTGAATAATAAAACATAAAACTGCAATGGAAGCTTTCCTAAATTTTCTATGAAAATGTTGACATTTTAGTGAGAACTGTTTTTTGTGTGTGTGTTTTGTTTCATCAAAGCTGCATCTGTTTTTGTTACGCTTAGTTTCTTATTTGTATCTGACCAATTGTGAAGGAAAAGTGCTGAGAACTGACCAGGCAAGCTATGTGGAGGAAGAGCAAGGATACCAACTTGTTAAATGCTGTACTGGGTCTGGCTGGGATGTTAACTTTCCCTGCAGCAGCCCATCCAGTGCTGCGCTCTGCACTTGTAGCTAGAACAGCAGTCTGTCTATAGTCTATGCAGTCTACCTCAGGAACAGAAGGAAGTCCTCAGGTATCTAAGGACTACCACAAATATCTTTCTCATACAAGTGCAAAGCACTCTTTATGTTCAATCTTTTGTTCTCTGACATAGAATCACACGGTGTATGCACTCAAAATTGAAATAAAACCAGAGCCCAGAGTGCTGCAGCAATATTTCATTAGGCACACAATTCTCCCCATATATTAAAGAACGAGAATAGGAGAACAGATGGAATTTGCGTTATGCTTGTTGGGTAGCATCATTTCATGTGTTTTGGGAAGGCCTATCGTAGCAGCAGTGTAAGAGCCCAAATAGGCTTGAACAGTCTTTCTAAAATGCTGATCTAGCAAATGGTTAATTTATTTAAAAAAAAATAATATATATTTCTCTTCAAAGTCCTCATTTCCATGTACTGAGTAAAGACAAAAATGTCTGTTGGATTTGCTCTGGTGCTACTGACATGTAAATTTTTAACCATGTTTGAGAGAATGCAGACACTGCAAAATGCAGGGAAGGTTATTATCACATGCATTATGTTCTTCCGATCTGGTGAAAAGTGCTAGAGTAAAAGCTTTATGATTCAAGTCAAAGGCATGACAGCAAATGTGTGATTGCAAAATGCCCTGGTTCTCGTACTGTTTACATTCTGCCCTCAGCGATTCTGTATAAACAGATTCAATATATCTGTCATAAGAATCTGCCAGAGCAACACTTCCTAGGGCAGATGCAAAAAACTTGGAAGCAGATAGGAATATTTCCATAATTTCATGAGCTTTAGATGAAACTGAAGTCTTCTGGGCTACATTTCTTCTGTTACATGCCTGACTTTGCTACCCATATCTAAGGGCTGTAGCTAGGTGCTCAAAAGAAGTAATCAAATAAATGCCACGGATATCGAAGGAATCCTTCTCTTGAGGGTGTTGTTGTGGTCTCAGAGGTCCTGATGTGATCTGGTGTTCTGTTCTTGGTGAGTAATGGGTCAGTCCTGGAGATCAGGCAAGTGTAAGAGTGTATGCTTGAGCAGTCAGCAATCTTGGTATCTGGTTTGGAATGGTATTTGAAACTGCCTTCTCATTCGGCCATGATAGAATGCCCTGTTTTGTTCAGTAATTCATTTTCCTATAGAGTGTAGGAAGCCTTTTACAGTGGTTGCACAATAAACACCTCTGACAAGGTCTTGGGGACTGGGGGAGAGGGCCGGCAATATAAGCTGTCCAGTGAGTGAGAAGTAAGCTGCTGTGATGGAGCTGTGTCAGCTGAAGGTGGGGGAGTGATTCATCGCAACCTGCCGTAGCGTTATAGTGGGGAAATAGTTGTCCTTTACAGTAAAAGCATTCCCTGGGATTGGAGCAGATAAAACCAGCTCAACTCGATTGTCTTACTGTGTGGAGTGAATTGTCTTTTTTTTTTTTTCTTTTTTTTTCTTTTTTTTCCTGGTATGCTGGGGGCTATTGAGCTGGCAAAGGATACAGTGGTTGAACCTGGTGGAGAACCAGTGAGAGCTGAATTCAGCTGTGGTAACCTGTGTAAGTTTTCTGTGGTCTGGGATCAAGATCTCACTCCATTTCCCTTCTATACTAATATTTATAACTTGGGGACTTGACTTTTCATTTGACACACACAGATACTTTTAAATTTATTCTCTTAAAAGCTCTGTAGATTCTGGTCCTGTAAAACATTAAATGCAAATCTTCTCCTTCATTTAGAACTAAACCTTACTTGCCTTTAAGCCTTTGCTGAAGGGTTTGCTGGGAACTGATGAGGGAGTGCTGGAGTTCAGCTACATGAATATGCTGAAATGCTCCCTGAATCAGGGCTGGAGCTCTGTACAGAGAAACACAACTAAAGGATGGAAATCAGTGCATCTTCTTGTAATATTATCAATTATAAACATGTGAGAAGACAGTAGTTTTGTCCTTATTAATATTTGTCTCAGCTTGTAAAAAATATGTTTTCTTAACGCTTTACATTTATAACTTTTTTTTTTTCTGTAGCATTTTAGTTCCTACAGCAGACTTACAGAATTATCTTGTCATTTTCCTGATCACTTCTATACCCTCTTGATTCTAGCTTAATTGATCAAATAGCATGGCTATTTGAAATATTCTGATGTCATGCAAGCAATAGGATAAATTGGGACCATTGACTCTAGGTGGGTAGTTTCTAGCATAATGTAGAAGGATTTTTTGATCTTAACATTTTCTGGGATGACTTCCATTTTTCCAGTCCAAGATCTTGTATCCATGTCATGCTCAAATCATTGTATTTTGTATTAGCTGTAAAGAGAAAACATGCCCAAATTTCTCTTTGTATAGCCATATGTGCCTAGAACTAGAATCAGATGTTATGCTTTTACTCCAAACTTGTACGTAGTACACTTGCAACATAATACCATGCCCCTTTTATGTCAAGATGTCAAACCTCTCTCTATTTTTACTTCCACCTATATGAAAATGTCATCAGGGCTAAAACTGAGCTGTTTTTCACACCCTGTGCCCTATAAAACATAGAAACATTACACTCATTAAGTTTTATGAAAGGAATTCTTCTTTCTTAGTCCACCGCAAATAACGTTTTGTGGTGTGTGTTTCATGGTTAAAAAGCAACAGCAATCTGAGGACTAACACCCCATTCCTCCCTTACTAAATCAGGGATATTCCACTTGTTTAAAATTACAACTTTGTTTTACACTCCAAGAGTGCCTTGGAGAATACTTGTCTCAAGAAACACGGAGAATGTATATGTGTATATATGCATTTAACGATAACCAGAGCATAATGAAACGTATGGGACATAATGAAGTTAAAAGTATAGGATATAGTTCATTTTTACAGCATGACTAATGTAGAGGAAGCTGAACAAGTTAGGGTAACTGAGGTTTAAGATGCTTGAAGAAATGCTCAGTATGCGTCAGGAAGAAAGCAAAGGGGTATCACTGGTGCTATGAGGCCGCTTATTGGAATGCAGCTATTTCAGCATTGCAGTACGTGCAGTGATAGGAAACGTTGATTGTTATGGCTCGTATATCTGAGAGTACACTTATTTTTGCTGTTCTAACCAAAAAACACCATGTGATATGAATGTTATATATCCATGTTAGAGTAAAACACTACTACCGAGGGCTAGATTTTTGGTTTCACTTCTTGGGGTTAGGTTTGACAAATATAGGGAACACAACAACCTAATTTCTGTTTGCGTTTTGGAACAGTAAGCAGCAGAAGTAAGCTTTAACCAGTGTACTCTTTTCAGTCCAAGAATAAAGAGAAGCACCGTCCTCCCCAAATTATACAGTGTGCCACCTGCACCTTTTTTCTCAAATGAAGCATCAGACCAGTAGTCCAGACTCTGTGCTCTGACTCTTAGAAAGCATCTCTGACCAGTTGTTGCTGGTACTAGGAAGTCTGCATTTACTTGAAGCTCTAGATACCAGCATTTCAACAGTCTCAGCTTTCAGTTCTGAATTAAAACAAAAATGCTGGTTCTCAGGGGGAATTGGGAAATAGGACGTAGATGAGCCAAAGAGATTCAAAATTTGAAAGGGAAGAATGCAGATACTGTACTGTAAAAGGAAACAATTGCAGAAGGTGTCTAGACTTGACACGCCGTTCCAGTGCTTGACTTGAGCAATTCCCGTTACTGTCTTTTGTCAGAAAGCATGAATAACTTCCTAGCATTAAAGACTTGAACACCACTCTGAGGAGTCAATTCTCACCCAACTGTAGGAATTTCAAAGTCAGTCGCGTAGTCTAAGCTAATTATCTAGGCTTTCTTTTTTTTTAATCTACCTCTACCTCCTCTACACCTGGTTTTCTTCCCTGAGCGTGGAAGTGCCTAATTATCTAGCTTAGATGAGGCAGCAAAATTCTGGATGTTGGGAGTAAAACAAGATGCTTTGGCAAACTGATATGTCAGAACGCTGGAACAAGAGCAACAAAAATGCCCTGCAATCTGTCATAATGTTTTCGGCACTGCAGTCCCGACAAGGCAGAGCAGCACTGAACGGCAGCACGGCAGCTGCCCTCCCTGCTGCTGGATGCTCCTTTGGTGTCTGTACTGCTCTTGGTCCAGTGCGGGAGGAGCTGCGGGCTCTGTCCTCTCCGCTGTAATATTGTTAGAAAGAAGGAGTCCTAAGTGAGCACATTGGCTGTTGAATTTGGCTGTGAATCTCCTAATTTAAAAATAGTTCTTGGACTTTAAAAAAAAAAAAAAAAAGTTACTATTAATACTAGGTTCCTTAAAATTAACTCGATGACGAAGGCATTTTTAAGAGCCATTAGAATCTATTGTACATAGAACCTGTTTGTTATTTTGGAGCACTTTAAATTGCACATTACTGACCTGGGAGACTGTATTGGGCGCCACTGTAATGCTTTATATTACCTCATCAAACTCTTTTTATACAGTTAAAAAGTTATTTGCTCACAACTAAATTCCAGAAGCTTGCCGACATGGTAAGTGGAGAATATTGCCTCTAACTACTGCAGCAGAAGGGACTTACTGGCTTCCCCCTGCATCGCTGGCAAGGGCCTTAACGCAGGAGGGTAGCAAAAGGCCAAGGATCACTGAGATGTGCTCGGGCAAGCTTAGGGTCCATCCTCAGCTGCTGTGTGTTAATGCTCTGTCCCAGTTATCTGTCATACACTGCAGATATACAGCCCTCGGTGTGTGTGTAATTGTGTGTGAAACACACAAGCAGAGCATGATTACTGCTGCGGAGCTGGACTGGGACATTTAGTTTTATGGAGGGAAGAGGTAGATGGCAATACCGTGCAGCCATATATAATTTCTTCTTTCTGTGATATATAGAGGCATATCATAAGCGCAGACTACACATGTTTAGCAAACACATGTACTACTTTCTTTGGAGAGTTCCTCAGCTTTGTGTTCCTTTTTTTCTTTTTCTTTTTTTTTTCTTTTTTCTTTTTTCTTTTTTTTTTTTTTTTGGGGGGCTGAAATTGGTTTAGATGACTCCTTAAAAAGAAAATGTGCTGCAATTTTCAAAAATCACAGTGTGTGAAAGCAGAAATATGAGCTGGGCATGTGTTAACATCGGAAAAATACTGTGCATACATTTTCAATTCTCCAGTGTGGATTTGGCTCTTGATGATAAAAATGCCACAATTACCGCACAAGATAAGAGGGGCCTTGATATTGGTGGGAGAAAAATTGCTGACAGGATACTCTCAGCTTAGAAATTAATTCCCTTACTTGGTCCACCAGACCAGGCCTGTGTGACCCTTCGTGTTTTTGTACTCTTATCAGCTTCTGGCTGAAGATTTAGGGGAAGTCCCTCCCCTCCCTTTGGTGATCTGTGGCTCCCTGTGACTTTACATAATGCAAATTTATGCAGCGTGAGAAGGACTCGTTGCAAAGAATTATGCTCCGTTCTAACCTGCGCTCTTTGGGTTTTATGTTGTTCAGTGTCTCGCTTACGCAAAATGCCAGACTGTCTGATAAAAGCTAATTCTTTGGGCCTAGAACTCTGAATAAATAAGAATAAAGAAATAACTAACTATAGTTTCTCACAGTGAGGATATCTTAAAGCAATTGAGAACACTTTTGGTGGCTTTTCTAAATGATCCAATCTTAATTTCAGCTTTCAGATTTTTATTGTAAAAGTTTCTGCAGCTTAAATGATTTTCAATCTGTGTTGCATCTGCTGCATCTCCATGGTTTATACAGCTGTCAGATACCTGTGGAGGGTCCCTTATAAATCAGTTCCCCAGTAGTAATGTGCAACTGGCCTGAAGGGAGGCTCAGGTCACATAATTTGAGAGGTGCAAAGAGGCATCTTATAGGTTGTTTGGTTTTATTTGTTTTTGCAAGGCGTGGGGGTACTTGAGGGTTTTGTGAGGTAAGAAAGGAGTTTTAGCCTGAAGGAAATACTGTGAATTATTGCTGAACATTTTGCATTTTCTCAAAACATACCTGTATTTATTTTGAAGTTCTCCCATTTACTCTGGTCCCGTGCCTCTGCCAGCTGCTTTAGTTGAGCCTGGGAAAACGGTCTGAATCACTTATGGGTTCATCTCAGTGAGCTGCCATGTTTGAGGAAGCAGATGCAGAAAATGCAAGGAGTGTCACTTTTTAAATGTCTGCAAAAAAGCAGATTTGATCTCTCTTCCTGCTAAGTCATTGATTTTTGTCTCTCTGTGTGGACATGCATAAATATAAGAAATAGGAAAGAGAAATGTTGGAAAGACTAGTTTTAAAACTAAAGACATGACTTCCTGGCATTTGCTTTTCTTTTTATGGTAACTTTTTTTGTTGTTGTTGTTGTTTTGGCACAGTGTTTATTTGAGGACTGTTGGTCAGATGCAGCATTTGTTTTTAGCCATGCTGTGTGTGTGTGTTACCCTTTTCAGATGGGGAAGTGGGTAGTCAGGAAGATAAAGACCTGTGCAGGCTTTATCACCGGCTTAGGTGGAATTAGGATTTAATACTTCTTGGATGGACTTCATCCCACCTTCCTCAGTCAGCAGGTTTTCCAAATGGGGAGTGAAAGCACAGTTCTAAGGAATGCAATCAGATCTCTATGTAACTTCTGGTTAAATTTATCAAACGCATTGTCATCCTGTACTTGAGCAAGTTGTGTGTGTGTTGAAAACAATGTGGACGAACATCAGAGCCCTCTTCAAAGCTCATTGAGGTAGTGGGAATCTTCCCATGGCCTTCTCTGGGAGTTGGATCAGACCTCTAAGTCATACATAAATTTATTTCAAAGGGAGAATGTATGATGTAAACACAAATCACCTTGCATTCATGTTTCACAGGAACCTCAATGTATTATGAACTTGAGTATCTGTTGTTCAAACTTCTCAGTGTTTTCCTTGGTTTCTGTGTGTATTGTTCACACTTCAGGGACTGTTTACCTTTTCAGAAGTGAAATGGCATCAGAAGACCACAACTCGTGTTAATATGGTTCCATAAATGTCTCCCCAACACATTAAAAAAGCTGTAAAAAAAAAAAATATATATATATATATAAAGTACAAACTAATGGTACATGATATATACGAATACTAGAATCCATTCACACACCTTGCGTGGAGGATTTTATTGTTACCCAATTTCTTTTAGGAAAATAACTCAGCCGTTATGAAAATAGGTTCCAAATTCCTTGTCAGAAAAGAATTCACATCCAATGACATGAGTAACTTTCTGCTTTGTGACAGGAGGGGGTTTAGCCCTTCATATGAAAATCCAATTGACCTTTTACTACGCTCTGTCAAATGAGGCCTGTTCTTACGTGCTATGGGGATATATATAAGACTGAACAGACCAACGCCAGATATTAGTAAGAAGACAAATAAGGTTTTTGATCATTAAGCATGTTGCAAATGCACTACTCACTATCCACCTTATTGACCTTCATTCTTTGAGTTAATGCTACAGACAAATACTATGATATCCACTTAAGTGTACAACCATATTTTAATAGCCACTAAATAACATGGTATTAGTTCCACAGTTATTATAGGAATGGATCCACTGAAATATCTGTACCGAGCTTGAGGCGTGTGAAATCTATAAAGCTGCACACACATTTGACCCCTCATGTTTTGGTAAATAAGAAATGTAATTTGATGCAAGTGAGCAGATCTTGAGTTTGAAGCAACTTTCCTCTAACTGCTGTTGCAAGATGTCCACTTTTTCATGCCTTCCATTCATGAGGTGCTCTTGCATTTCCCATGCTGCTGGAGTTGGTTTTGGCTTCTGCAAGATCTTGGGCAAAAGGAGGACTGGTGTGGGAGGACATCTGCCTTGGAGCACCCAGTATATGAAGTCAGAGAGAGCTGGGCCAGTGCTTGTGATGTGGACTTCTTACTGTTGTGCAAATCCTATACTTACCCATAAATGCAGAGTGAATATGTTTTCAAATAATAGCTGCTACAAATTAAAAATAGGAAAAATCAGAGCTCTGTCTAAAACCTTTTTTGGTCCCCAGTTGAAACCATTTACAAACTTTCCCAGTGAAGGTCTATATTTTTCAGCTGACTTATTTTCTAGTTTCTAGGTATTTCAAATACTCCAAAAATATTACAACAAACTAATTCTTTCTGACCTCTGGGGAAAGGGCAGGGATGATGAATTTCACACTGTCCTTTGGTAGTGAGTCAGCAAGTTTCTTACTCATTCGGTTTTCATACATGCCTTTTTTTAAGCCAATGGGAATTTCCTTTTTTCTCCCTTCTCACACCTAGTGCAAAACCCCACAGTTGGGCAGCAATTTATGGAATTGCTTGACCACTCCTAAGGGAAAAAAAAAAAAAGCTAAAACCCAGTGCAAGTCTTTTTCTACATGAATCGTTTAATCCTAAAGAAAATCAAAATATATAAGATATAAGAAAGTGCCCAGACGTTGAGACTGCAGCTCTATTAACCTTAGTTTTCTTATCACTTGAGCTGAAATGCCAACTATTTTGTTGCATTTGAGGCAAATGATAATCATAGGATTACTGAGGTTGGAAAAGACATTTAAAATTGTTCCAATAAATCCTGGTTTGCAGAGATTTGCAAGTATTATTTCCTAAGAGTTTTGCTCTGGGTGAATAAATACATACTGATTTCTTAGACTTCAGTTCTTGATACCTCCATGTGTATTGTCTTCTTAAAGGTAAGAAGCAGTCTTTCATGATGCTCTTTGCTAAGGCTGTTGCTTCTTTGAAACTATTTACAAAGGGAGAATAATTGCTTTGGCAAACATTAATGTAAATAGCGTAAGCTGTTGATCTTCACAGGGCTTCTTCGATTCAACCAAATCTGAAAGAAGAGCTGACTGCATGGAAATACACAAGTAGTTGCAGTTATATGCAGGATTTCAGTTCAGCAACACTGACAAACAATCAGGTAATCACTGGGTCCTCACAATACTGAGTGGGCATAGAAATGTAGGCATTCAGATATGCTCACTACAATTCTTTCGAGTGAACTGGTTGTAAATCAAAGTGGCAAATGAGACTAAGGTGTGGTAGAGATTTGCTCCCTTTTATATTTATTTCTACTGTATCCATGTAAAGTCTTATTTTACTTAAGCAGGATGCTTGAGTGCACATTTGATAGGAAACATTATTTATGTGACTGACAGCTTCATTAAGTCATACAACAGCTTTGTTATGTGGACTGTCTTGTATCCTTTTCTGTGCCTGTTTGAAAAAAGGGGAGTCATAATTATTAATTTAATTGATGTAAACTTCTGTTAGAGCACTGTGCTTCTCCCTGCTCACTTGGACCTATCCCAAAGTGTGTATTTGTTATTTATTATTATGACAACAAACTACACAAAGCCTGGTTCTAGAGAAATTCAATCCCATCTGAAACCACTTCAAGTTGAGTTCTTGCTGTTGTTTGAATATACTGGTTGTTTCTGTGGCTTGGACTTCTCATCTGAGTCAGGGTTCCAGTCTGAATTCACTGTTAATGCTTTCTCTGCCTGCTTTTGAAATGAGGAAATGAAGAGTCTGCTTTGGTTTGAGCTTGGCTGTTCCATCCTGGATAAAATGTTAGTATTGAGATTACTAAGGGCTTGTTTCTATGCCTGTCACACACAGCAGATTTTAGTTTGAAAAGTGAAATATTTTATACTAGCTGTTCTGTAACAGTCACATCTAGAAGTGGAAGAAGGGGATATCTGCAGGGATACAGAAGATGTTTAGTTTCATAATACTTTCTTATAAAGAATGAGAAAAGAGACAAGGTAGGAATGCTAAAATTTCAGGGGAGGGAAATTTCCCTAGTAGTTGTCACAATAAATATGTTTAAGAGGGAAAAAAATAATAATAAAAAAAAAGAAACCAAGAGGATACGCATGCCTGATGCCAAAGAACAGCCAGTGTGCCTAACACACTGGAGAAATTGTTTCAGAACAAGTCATCCATGGGAAAATATGACCCTTATAATATTACCAAGGTCAGTGAAACTCATGGTGATTTGCTGAGTAAGGAGATCACTGGGCAAATGAAAGATGCCTGTGGTGGGATACTTTCCTGGGACTCACTTTATTTAGGATTTGGGGATTAAAAAATATGGGGATGAGAATATAATTGATACCTTCTCTTGTTATCTGTTTTTGCACAGTTCTGCTTATTATCTAAAGACAAAAAATAAAACCATGGCAGAAGTTGGGATTCTTGTTATCTATGCAGTGGGAAAAAATAAAATTAAATAAAATACCTCCTGAATCAATTTCAAGTTAATTTCATAACCAGCTAAACTGTTGTAAATTTACCTTGAAGAAATATGGCTAAACCAAATTCTAGAATTAGGATAACTCAGGAATTTTTGCAGACAATAAAAGAAACATATTTATAAAATAAAAGTTTTTTTTTCTTTTTTTTTTTTTCTGGAAAGCATATGATGTAAAACTATTTGGGTGATTAGAAGTTACATAAATGACATGGTGTACGTGATATAAAGGATGAAACTGAATAGGAAAAATAGTAAAGTTTGCACAATCTGTCGTAGTGTAATAAATGATAGTATATAAATGTTTTTGGCTTCCTGTTTTCTGGGAGCTTGTGAAAATGGGCTTTGGGGCTCATTGCTGTGGCCTGCAGCCAGTTCAGATCTATAAGAACATCAGAGAGGGAAATGGCAGCTTGTTGGCTTCTCAGTTGGGATCCTGACTGTGGAAGCTGATGGTGAAAATAAAGAACCCAAATCAAAAGGAAAATAAAACGCAACACACAGAAACCCTCTTTGCATCTACAAATACCAGGATTTCACTCAAGGAAATGATGTGAAATGCGTGCTATTATTTATTGTGAAAGGTGGCGTAAGGGATGGCTATGTCAAATAATTAAAGTCTTACTTTTTTAATACGCTTTAATAATGAACCATTATTTTTAGCTGCTTGTAATCCAGGGTGAGCCCAGAAATATAAGGGGTTGGTTTTGTTAGCCCATACTGAAACTTGAGTCAAGAGATAAAATGTTGGCCATTGAGATGAAGTGGGAACTGAGTGCAAAAGTGATTTCTGTCAGTGCTTATACCATTTTCCCTAACTGTGGCTGTTCAGAAGTTTAGACTGACACGAGGGTTTTGTTTATTCGGATTCCCATGAAGAAATGCCCCTCACTGTGTTTAGTATAAGAAAAGGGGTGCTGGCACTGCACTGAGCACCGTGGTCGCAGAGCATGTGGCTTTGGAGCCGGTGTGGTGGCACGGCTCTGGTGCTCTGGCCTAGTGCACGAGGAGGATTCATGAATGGTCATGGTGGCAGGTTTGTGCCCCATGCTCCAGCACTCCTGATTAAATCAGAGTTCCTTTTACATTAGCAGTGATTAGGGTTGGAAAGAGGGCTGGAGTTTGGCTTGTGCTAATGAGCGCTTCTGAGAGCAGTAGACATGCAGTCAGTGGGAGAGTCCTGTGGGCAAGCAAAGCTTTCTCCAGGACATGGGATGTAGTTAGATTAGTGAACATTTTAGTATGTGTTTTGCACGTGTTTGAGCATTAAGCACCTGTCTGTATTGTCACAGATCCCAAGGGCACTTGAATATTTGCTTCTTTTCTAAGTAGCACTGGTGAAAGCACAGAATAAGCCTGTTGATCTTAGCAGGGACTATTTGAGTTTAAATTAAAACAAGTGAATAAAAAAAAAAATCTAACCTATGCTACTTCATGCTTATTTTCATGATAAGAAAAGTCCCTCTCAAAAAAATAATAAAAAAAAATATTCAGTGGTAGAAAAGCAAGCTGCAAGTATTTTTCCATAGGAGGCTGGTTCGGCCGCTGCCCGTCGAGCCTCGGTTATCACCCAGCACGGTCACTACATTCTTTTTAGACACTTCCACTTTTACAGAAGTTTTTACTCTACTTTATCAGGGAAAGGTCTTGGCTTGAAACCAAGTGGGCCATTTGGATTTAAAATTTGACAGGTTTCAAAAGTCTCAGTTCAGATCCATAAATAAAAGATTACATTGCTCTTTCGAATAGCGGTTTTCCTGGAGCTGAGGTAGGGAAGCAAGGGCAGTGCATTGTGCTGTGTAGATTATGCAGCTTGAGGGATGGAAATCATAAAAATATCCTGGAAGAAAAGCTATAATATGGCTTTAAAATAAAAAAAAAAAAAAAAAAGGTTTGGAAGGTATTTCTGCCACCTGGGGCTGAGAGCTAATGTGAAATGCTGGTAACATGAGAAAGTTGTGAGTTCTCTTGCCATTAAGAAGCTTTTCGAGACGCCTGTATCAGCCCTTTGATAAGGTATCACGAAATAACTGCCATCCCCACCCCATACATCAGCAGCTCTGGCGCAGTCAGACCTGAGAGAAGGCAGCAAGTGGAGGTTCATCCAGTGACTTTAGAGGGAAAGGGCAGATACAGGCAACTGTGACACTGCTAAAAGGTGAGAAATCATATGAAAACGTCATTCCAGCCCCTAGATGCCAGGGCAAGCAGAGCTGCAATGCGTAAAGGCTGCTGCTTGGAAATGAGTTAATGCCTCTCCAAGGTTAGAAGAGTGGACGGATAAAATGGCTTCCTTTTGGTGTGAAAAAAACTGGAAAAGGAGTTTCTATTTTAGACAATGAACAGCTGTTCATTACAGACCAAAAAAGGTGGGGAAGAAAGCACAAAGTTATAGGATATGTTATTTCCGCCCAGGTTTTCTTCATGATTCAGATCAATTCTTCTGATTTTATTTTATTTTATTTTTTTACACAAACAAGGACGATGAAGGAATATCACAGTGGCTGAAAGGCTAAACTGACACATTTATTTAGAGAGGTTCCTTTTCATCATTCCATATGTAAATAGATTGACTTTTTTCTTGATGCTAAGTGTTTTCTTTGTTAATCCGGGTGGGATTGATGCATGAAATGCAGAGCTTCCTGGCCAAGTACTCGTAAGGGAAAGAGCCACGGTCCATGAATAATAAATTTTAGGCAAGACTGAAGATATAAGATGCCGTTATACCACGGGCCAAAAGATTTCTCCACTCTGAACAACAGCTGTAAACATAAAGTGTGGCTTCACTCACAGATTTAGGAGATTTAAATTACACGATTTATGCCTGGGAATTTTGGAGCCATGGTATTTCTATCCACCTTCCCCTCCCCCTCAGCAAAATCCTACCTTTTATCTTTGGAATTCTAAAATTACGACTTCCTAACAATGCATAGGATTCAAATAACAAAACCTCGACCTTGCAGAACAGTTGTCTTGGAAAATAAACGTGAAGAACATCTTAAAGATCTAACTAGTCAGGGGTGCTTAGCCCTATCTTCATTTTTCTGATGCCTTTCATGGTACATTATTAAAGTCTTCCGCTGAAGCTAATGCCTGGGACAGCAGCAAGCATTCCCTGCATATGGGGGCTAGTGGAGACTAAGTTTCTAGTGTGCTGATAACAAACTGGCCAGGTTTTTGGATAAAACAGACATGAAACATCGTGGTACCTTTCCGGTGAGGTTCCCTTTGGAATTGCTGGGTGATGCTATTCCAGTCTGGCCCTTGCTTCAGATCTCAAGATGCAGCTGAGCTCTTCTGATGATCTGACTCTGGCTACGAGGTCAGACGATTCCTGAGACTGGGAGGAACCTGGGGAACATGGGAGGGGAGCACTGGCCACCCAGCAGGACTGCCGTGAGGGGAAGAGATGGAAAAGGGCTACGGCCTTCCTACCCCATCCTGCGTGGCCCAGGCTGATGGGCAGTCTGCACACAAGCACCATCCTCCTGTGTTACATTAGGGAATTCGTCTGCTATAACGGCAGGCGTAATATTTGCTGGAAGTAAGTCTTTGATCAGAAAAATCAGGAGGGAATATTTTTGTTCTTTGTGCGTATAGGGTCTGATTCTGCTCTCTTCCCATTGGTGCTAAAACTCTACTGAAATCTGAGCGCCTCCAGACCAAGAAATTCTATCAAACTGGCATTTCCTTACCTACAGAGTCCATGTGCATATTCTGTGTTCCTTTCCTTTTTCTTTTCATGTTAGGAATTTTTGAACAATCAAATTTAACATCCAATTAGATTGCATTTTGTGGCCCTTTTAAAGTTTCTCTCTCAGGGTGCCTACCAGAAAAGGTACTGCTGCCTCTTCTAAACCCTTGAAATAAGAAATTCTAAGTCCTTTCTGTAATGGTTTATTAGGGTCTCTGTGGCTTTGGTTAACTGTCACAGTCTCATTTACCTTAGGCAGAGGAATTTTAATGTACAGAGCAAGATGGTTTATTCATTCAAAAATACTTTATGGGAAGTTGCTCTGAGCTGAAGGAAGTCATGTAAAATGCACTCTTGGGGGCCCTGCTTTCTTACAGTCTCATGTCTGAAACAAAGGAAGAACATCTATAAACTAAGAACAGAAAACTCTGGGTCACAGACCAGCATTTCCCTTGTCTTTAGGGTTGCTCGTGTACCAGAACTACTGACTTTTCCGCTTTTCCTTGGAGAGCCAGGCTGAGCTGCAGCCGATCATCCCCATGTGATGCATAGAGCACTACTGATTTGCTCTGTCACGTGAGAAGGCAGGATTCAACTCCAGTCCTCAGGAGGGCAACAAAAGTTTCCTCAGCCACCAAATTTGGGGCTGGTGGCGGTGAACCCACTGAACATGTGGCCAGGGAGGAGTCTGTGTCCTGGCATGGTGGCTGTATCTGGGTGATTCAGGTCTCCACATGAGCCACTAGCGATGGGAAGCACTTTGTTTTATTCTTTTCATCCAGCCTTTGTGGGTTAGGGGGAAAAGGAAGGGAGACTATAATTTATTTTTGGGTTTATGTCTCAGGTGTCTTTAACAGAGTAGGGAAATCCCCACAGTAGGTGCACATGGTCCCACATGACTCACTTTTCCTAATTCACTTAAAACGTTGCATTTGGTTTTAATGCATCCCCTCAGAATAAAGGAAAACAGAGATTTCTTGTGACAACATAGAAATATGTTTGTGACAACTTAAGTGCAGTTTCCTGCAGAGAGGAGCTTTCAAAGTAGCGTGCAGGTGAGCCTTGCATCTCCAGGCAAAGCAGTATATATGCTTTTTTGTTTCTAAAGGAATAATTATTGCTGACAACTCATTTGTCATTGACATTTTTTTGTCTTGCATTGTTTTTGCTTTGAAACTAGATATATACACAACCTTCATTGCTGTAGTCTGTGAATGCCTCTGAGCTGGTATTCAGTTTTGTTGCAGAGACTTCCTGTGAAGTGAGGAAAAGTTACATGATGGACAGGATTTGCTTAAGGTCATATGCGAAACCTATGCGGAAGCAAGTGCTGTCCTCTGATCCCAGCTTAGCGCCTGACGCAGTGAAGTATCTCTCTGTTCCAGTGTGTGTCATTTCTTCTTGATATTTTCCTTCTTGGTAGCTGATGTCATCTGCTTTTTCCCTTCAATTATGCTTCTAGCATAAAAAAAAAAAAAAATAATAATTACAGGGAACAAGAGAGAGAGCTTCTCAACATTCCCATGGATTCCCTTCTACTTGAGGCGAGTAAAGATCCCTCTGGCATTATTGGAATTTTCTTGCCTGCTGCTATTGAGAAGTCCTGAGGCTCATGCACAAAGAAATGGGCTGTATTTTAGCATTGGGAGCTTTAACAGTGCAGTCTGATTCAAAAGTCAGAGACACTATCTCATTTGGGGCCCGATCCTGCTCTCACTGCAGTTCAGAGGACTAAGATCAAGCCTATAGCTGGTGATTCAGTGACAACAGCCCTTACACAAAGCCTTTAAAGAGACTCTTTGTTCAACAGGCCCTGGCAAATTGATCCCAATTGCAAGTGCAGAGGGAAAGCAGAATTGGTAAAGCTGCCAGGGCCTGTAATAAACCCAAGGAGGTAACATGGCAAGATGCATGAAAGCTGATACAGTAAAGAGGAAAAAAAATATGGATAAAATGTGTTAAAGATAATGTTTCAGATATGAATTGAGCACATAGTGTCTTTGAGAAGAGACAGCTTGAGGGCCTGATCCTTCATGGTTCTGTTGATTTGAATTGAATCCATTGTTGGCACACATCTGCCCATGTAAGCCCAATACTGCATTTTTCACTTCTCTAGAGGTAGAAATACTGCTTTAGGGTAACTAACACCACTTTGGGGTGATCCAGTCAGGGGTGCAGAGCTGACCCAAGATGGGTTGTTTGCCTTACTCTGGTTTGATACTAGAATCAATCACTTGAATCACTTTTATGCAGAAACCAAAGGCTACATTATTTTTTCTTCCACTTACTTTCTTTGGATTAGCATATATCTCCTGGTAGCTTTGAGAGTCTCTCCACTATAATGTCAGAAATTCAGGATGTTCTAATAATAATAAAAATAATAATAAAATTAAACCCTCTTATGTATCTTGCAACAAATAACGTCATGGTAAAACCCAGGGTTTACTCTCTAGTTTTTGCATTATTTTTCCATATCCACTTGCAAATATTACTGGTGAATTTCTATAGCAAGCATAGGAAAACTGACTACTAAAAATGTTTTAAAACAAACAAAAAACTAAATTCAGGTAATTAAAATATGTAAATGGATCTGTGTAATTATTTTGTTTGCAGACAGAATTATTAGTAATGTCCATTAAATCGGTTTGGGAATTTGGGGCCTATATAATACACAGGCGTGTCGGAGCAGGAGTTTGCACGGAAATCAATTGCACTGCCGAGACACCCAGCAGCCAGGGTTCCATCCTCCTCTGGAGATGGTGATCTTGTATGCTAAGTTTTTATGCAAATTTTGCTTGAATTGTTAATCAAATAAGATACTCACCAGCTGCTGTTCTTCATGGTATAATCAGCAGCTTTTAAAGGGAATTCCATAAAGGAGAAAGGCCAGAACTGTAATTATCTCATAGAAGCAGAATTTTTCTCTCACGAGAACAGATTTTTTTTTCCATTGAAAAAGGAATACATTTGCAAACATAATGATTGTAATTCCCATGAAGAAGGGATGAATTTACAGTTACGTACTCAGCTGTACCTGTCACTGTCCTTTTATTCTGTTCCCAGGTCTCTAATGAGTCTGGAGATGCATTTTATGTGAAAAAAGTTTCTCAGTATAGATGAAAAATTTTAAATTAGCCATCAGCTAGGCATCAAACATCTATTTAGAGTTACACTGAACTTTCTTCTAGTTCTTTTAGAAATAAGACTTCCAATTACAACTGCAAATTGTTAATTCAAATTGCAAAACAGAGGAGTGAAAGGCGTTTTTTTTTAGAAGCAGTAAGCTTTCTGTTATTTTGAGCTTTGAGTGGAAGTGCATGTTTATTCATATATAAAATTGTCTGTACACATGAAAACCACGTGGCTGTATTTTTCCCACTGTACAAATGTTATGGTGGTTTAATATCTCTGATTTCATCATGTAGAGGGCTAGTTAGAAGGACCTAGGTCAAGATAAGTTTTGCAGGGGCTTGGTTCTGCGAGTACGGAATAACACCTACACATTAACTAATAAGGATAACGTTCATATATTGTTGTTGTGCAGCTTGATTCTTTATTCAACTGCTGTGTAAAATATAAACCAGGTGAGAGGGGGAAAGAAAATCCAAAATAAAAACCCTGAGGTTTTTTCTTGTCTACACAGGTTTATTTTGAACACAGTCTTACTGTGCTCAATCTCAGGCTCAGCAGTACTTCTCAAATCCTTCTCTGGATTAATTCAGTCTTCATTACATATGAAAAAAGAAGGACCATTGCTTCAGTTGGGTTTTGTGCATGAATTCAGTTACCCTCATGCTGTAATACTGCTTGTCTATTAACTGATGGAAAAAGTGTAGACAGTTGTCACTTCTTCCATTTTCAAGTTCAACATTTGTTTTATTTTCTTTTGAAGTCTGTTATTTTCCTGCTTGTTTCTTGCACTCTTTTCTGGTAGCTCGTTGTACCATTAGTCCTCTCTGCCATTCCCCGTTTTGTAGGTGCAAGACTTTCCCCATTTCTACACCGGAGGAATACTTACCTGGCCCATGTTTGCTTCTTTTATTATATGTAATGCTTTGTATTCATGCTAAAAGCAGACCATAATTGAGGGGGCATGAAGTCAAACTGATTCAACTTTGGCAGAATTTCGATTTGTTGATGGAATCTCTCACTATACAAAAGCAGATTTTAAAAGCAAACAAACAAAAAAGCACAACAAAAACACATGAACTTCAACGGCTGTTATCATCCTCTCAGCTGTGGCTTTTCTGAGAAATAAGAAAAAAAAATCATTTATCTTGTTGGTTGAAATGGTTCAAATGAATTTATTTTATAAATTCTGTGAAGCTTTTGTCGTTGCTGCCACGGTCTATAAGATCCTTAAGCTAGTTTTCTTGACTCTGCTCTGTGGCTTTTACAGTGGAAAATCAAATTTTTGAAAAATCATGGAAGAGAGGTCACCAGAGGATGATAGAAATTAGTTTGTTACTGAAAGGGGATGGTTTATTTTGTGAATGCATGACCGTGAGAAACGTACTGAGATAAATATGAATGGAACTTGCAGGCATATAATTTTTCACTTTTTACAGAAAAAGTGAAAGTCTTCTAGTAAAGAGTATTTTCAAATAGTATTTTCAACAGTATTTTGCTGAAAACTTAATCTTCTTTTGAATAATTGTTTACAGTAGTGATAGTGTAATCCAATTTTTCAGGGTTCTTTTGATATACATTTCATTTAAGCGGCTCTATCAGCATTTCCTACTAAATTGCTGAAGGAATGTTTTTTAAAATGGTAAGAGCAATTAAAGTATAAGGAATTTTTCTCTCCATTCTTGGAAACCCTTATTGGTAATGTCAAAGAAGTTTATTTTTCCTGAATCTAATGATTAACAATAAACCTATAGAAAATGCAAGGCCTAACTAAGGGGTCGACAATTAGTGAACTGCACATAGGTTTAGACAGATGGAAGCAGTTACAGCTGAACCGTGGGGCAAGAGAAACCCAACTAAATGGCTATGCTTCCACAAAGACTGCTAGATATAAAATGCTCCACCTATAAAATACATAATAAAATATTTACAGAATTCCACAAGATCATTCAAAACTTAATATAAGAAAAACAAAACCTAACCTGCTTCTTCCCAAACTTGCTGTTGATATCAAAGAAGGGAGCTCCATTTTCCAGGGAAGGGAATGTGCTTGGAGACATGGTCTGAGGGCATGCCTCATCCTGGAAGAGAGGCAAAGGTCTTTCCTGACCCAAGCAAGTGATGTTGCCAAAGAAACGTTACACAAAAGCTGGAGGTCCGTTGTGTAGAATAGTGGTGAAGAAACCTTCATGCATTAACTCACTATCCAAAAATATGAAGTCTAAAATAGAAGTGTCTTAATGCCTGTGGAAATGTAACCAGTGAGCTAATGCTGAATAATCTTACCACATGTGCCAAACTAAGCATTTCCTGTCTTGGTAAGATTTAAACTAAGTTCCGTTAAATTTAACATGAATTTAAAATGAAGTCTTAAGGGTGAAATGAAACCTTAAGCAGATCTATCTCCTTAAATCTGGGAGGTTGTATTGATTTTCAACCTGCTTTAGCGCTTAAACTTTTAAGATGCTGAAACCCAGACACACAAGGTACCTGGATACCTGCACCTACCTCAGATCAACAACAGCGAAATGAACCAGTAACTTGAAGAATCGTGTTCGGAGCACACCTTGTCAGGAGGCTCATTGAGAAACTACCAGCCACTTTTTCAACTTCACGCCTTTATATATCCAAAGAAGCAAGAGGAAGGAAAAATAAAAAATAATCACAAGATTTTAGAGTGCCTATTTCTGTCTCTAAGGTATCGCTTTGTGCAAGCTGTGCTCAGAAAATGCCCGACGTTCCTCTCTTTAGAGGAGTAATGATCCAGATCAAACGGCTGGGTTTTCAGTTTGTTATGCACACCACCACCCTGTGAAACCCTCCTGTGCACCGAACCATTGGCCCTGTCCGGAGCCAGCAGCACAGTGCCGTAGGGCAGTCAACTTTAAGGCCCGATCCCGCAGTCAATGGGAGTGTTGTCTGTTGGAATACTGCAGGACCTGGCCCGTAGCCAAGTTTTTACAGGTCAAATAACATAAGGGAATATTTTAGTCTGAACCACTTCCTGAATTCCCAATGAAGAATGCAGAGTCAAAATATAATGACTGGTGACTGCATTCTACTCTAAACAATAGCTGCTATTTACCAAACAGAGCATAGTGTGTAAATTAAATGTGAGATTTCTCCCCCGGTCTTTTGACTTCTTAGAAACTTTTCCTTCTTAATGCTTGGAATTTGGACTGACTACAGAAAAAAATCCTAGAAATACATATGGATACAGTATTGAATGACTTTATCAATGCTAGACTTCTTACAAACCAGGTTTTTGGTATAATTTTGATGCTACACATACAGAACATAGCCATTCTTTACTCAATATTATTCTTTAGCTTAAAAGAAAATACTACATAGTTTTAAAGAAAAACTCTCACAATAATTACTTCACTAGTTGTCTTTTTCTCCACTGAAAAAAACAAATGCATGAAGGACAACACTTTCATTTCCATGGACATCCTTTACATCTCCAAAGCATGGAACCCACATTTATAGGCTTTGTTTAAGCGTTGTTATGTTTATAGCCTCATTTTTAATGAAAATAATGAGGGAATGCTCTAAATACCTTACAGACAGCTTTGTCATGATTGCCTTCACTTCCAAAGTCCTTCCTCACCTTCTCACTGGATGAGGTGACAGGTGACAGCTCTGTTCAGCAATTTGTCTGCTCTGAATCAAAGCTGGAGACACTAGAGTAGACTTTAGGGTACAGCCTAAAGTACGCTGGATTTATTTTCTGCACTAATCTATAACAGTCCGGGCTAAACTGTTAGTTTTGCAGGTTGTATATGCTATGGAAAATGGACAATATACATGTGGATTTAACAGTTGTGTATGCCACTGCATGCTGGTATAAATTAAAGAATTAGTGGAAATGGCTATACAAGCTTAGAGAGTTGACTAGGCAGGGCTTCAAATCAGCTTTGCACAAGTCCTGAAAAAAAAGGCTAATTAAGTAGAATGTGTTTGTGTATCTTTAAAATGTTGTACAAAACCATACAAGTCTTGGTTTAGCAGTTTCTTTGTTTCAAGCAATGAGCAACCTGATGGAATTCATGGGGTACTCATGCACTTAAAGGTGGGCTTGTGCTGAAGTACCTTGCTAACTTAAAATAACAGTCATCCATTTCAGCTGCCAAACTATTTTTGTGGTTTTGGACTGCAAAGAGGAATACCCAAGGAGATCAGGTATTAGGATCCCACGGGAACAAATGAATACACAGGAATATCACCGTTGTCTTGGATTTAACATGGGGGGAAAAATGAGCTGTAGATCCAACATCTTAAATCACTGTAAAGGCATTTGGAATAAAAAACATGCAGGAGACATGTTCTGCCTGTAATGCTGTGAAGCTGACACCATTCGTAACCTTTCTGTAAGCAGTTCAATTTAATCAGTATGAATTAGCACATGAATCTAAAGTGAGCCAGTTAATACTAATTTTCCTCTTGTTATGTTATTATCAGTAATGGTACGTGTGTTTTTGCCAAGGCTTCAGGATTTTTGATCAATCCAGGAGGTGTGATTGTTGCTAGAGAAGCTGGAATCTGCCTTTGCTAATTCTGTTGAATTCTTTGTATTTAACTGCTGGCTGCCCAATGGGTTGTGGGTTATAACTCTGCACTCCTTCCGTGGAGCCATTATTCCCATGAGCAATGGGAATTGTTTGGAGGTGCTGAAGCCTACGTCACTGCTGTATAGAGACAATTGCTGAAGGGTTTTTCTAGGCTTCTTCATCTGTTCTGCACTCAGTTATGCTGGGAGGATCCAGGAAACAGTGCAGAAAAAGTGCAATCAATTCTTGCATGGTTATGGATCTACTGTCTTATGTAGACTAAGGAATGTGTCAATGAAAGAGCTGCTGCAGGTTTAGAGGAAAGCTAGTTTCTCTCCTCCCAACTCAATAAGACCTTTTCATTTCCCAGCTGTTCAGCAGCACTATTGAATGATGCAGTTGAACTACCCAGGGTCTGCACAGGCATCAGTTCTGGCCACGCAGACAAAGCCAGCATGTGCCTGTTTCCAGGAGGAACCATACCTTGTAGTTCAGCACCAAGCCGTACTGATGGATGCATGTGTGTCATTTGACATGTAAAGCTATATATACATATATGTGGCTACTTGGAGATTGGAGCACAAGTTTCTTCAGTGTAGCTTGGCTTTGAATTGTAACTAGATTTTATTTTATTTTATTTTATTTTATTTTATTTTATTTTATTTTAT